>WWET01000010.1:524271-535016 GCA_011038615.1 Limnodynastes dumerilii
CCAGCGTCCCTACGGCACTACTATGGACGCCCGATCTACGATCGGGCGTTTCCATAGTGACGCCGGGCAACATCTGCCCGGCGCATGCGCATTACTGCTACGGCCGCCGTACTAGCGATGGCGGCCGTAGCTCTGGATCAGGCCCAATGTCCCAATATTTATGCACCTGACTGTATAGTTTTAGGTTTTATCTCTAAGAAGCTGATCCAGATCTGCACTTACACCTTATTTTATTTAAACTGTTTTTTATTGAATATCAGCAATAAAGGATCCATACATGTACAGAGGAACCAAGTGTTCCGGTACTTTTCATAGTTATGATCTAGATCTGATTCTATATGATCCATGCATGAGTAGAAGTCAATTTTTTGTAGCCAGGAGCGAATAGTGGGGGGTGTTGGACTCTCCAAAGTGATGGGATCATGGCTTTAGCGGCTGGGTTCAGGTATCGTAGAAGGGATCTCCTATAAGCAGAGATAGCAGCTTGGTGACCAGTTCAACAGCCAGAACAATGGGTCATCTGTACATCTTATTTTAAGAGCAAAGAAGGTACAAGTGTAGACCTGAATAAAAACATATTGAACTGTAAGGGGAGGAAAATTTAGGCTGTGAAAGTAAAATACAAATTGAGAGATGATGTTTCTGAGCTCAACTCTAATTTACAGATGAAACATGAAACTATGCGGAATGTGAGCTCTATGTGCAAAAGTAAAGTGTTTCCAATGCATGCAAAATTATTCAAATTAATTAGCACCTTTTATACTGCAAGATGGCTTAATAGAGCTGTACACTTGCACCTCTTTTGCCTTTACTCCCAAATTCTGGATCTGCCCCCAAATTAGAGTTGAGCTAGAAAACATCACCTCTCAACTCTAATTCTGTTTACATTTGCCCCCCTCACGTTGGAACATTCCTTTGCCCAGGTCTGCACTTTTACCTCTTTTGCCCTTAGTTATAAATATTGGATCAGCCTCCAATTCAATCACACCCTTATCTCCACACTAATGAACGAAAGAACCGAAAGTTCATTACTTGACGCAAGGATACTCTTCCTTTCAACATACTTAATTCTGTAATGTGTTTGCCAAATATTGTACAGCAGATTGGCTTCTATGTAAACACAAGATCTGTTTATTCCGTAATATTTTTTATAGTACTAACAGTCAAATGAAACAGCTTGTTCTAAAAAGAAATTATTCATATTGCCAGAATTAGGGCAATCTGCATATAGGAACATCATCTCTGCAGGGGTTGTTGTTCAATATATTGTCTCTGCTGCAGTACCTGAACAGACAGGGAAAGCAAGCATTGTTATTTAACCATGAAAATGATTAAAGCTGGGGGTACATCATCCATTTATGCCAAACAGCTTTTCATAGTAATTAGCCTTCATCTCACAAGAAAGTATTCCGGATGTTTTCTTTTCCTAGGACTGAAACCATTGGACTATATCATAAGTGTTCTCTTTTCTTTTGAGACTTAGAGGTATAATTATTTTCTATTACTATAAAAACATATAGTTTTGTTGATATGACTGGCTGTATTTGAAAGTAGAATTGCTGGTTTTGGCTCTAAAACTATCTTTGGGCCTGATCCAGAGCAACGCTCGCAAGCGAGCGTACGCTCATCGTATGCGAATTTTCGGCAAAAAATTCGCAATGCGCATGCCCAGTATGACAGGTTCCGGTCGCCCGAGCGTCATGAGCGAATAGCGGGCGTATCGTTAGCGTATTTTTCGCTCGCTGGGCGTATTTTTTTTACGATGGTCGGCTGGGCGCCCGTTTTACTACAGGGAGGCGGGGATAGCCATTTAAATTGTACAGTATGGGCGTGCTAAGCGTATTTTCGCAGCGTATTTTCTGCGAATTTTCGTACGGCCGACGGTCGTACCCAGTGTAGGGTATAGCCGCCGTAAGCAGGGACTTTACTATGGGAGTGCTAGGGGCGTGTAGGTTGATACGACGAGCGTACGTTCGCATTCGCCCGTCGTGCGAATTTTCGTAGCGCTGGATCAGGCCCTTTGTGTTTTGTCTAAACCATTTTTATTTTAATTTCATAAATAGGCAGATGCATGTAATTTCTCCTGATGACTGCCTCAAAACTCTCAATATTTCAACTATTAGAGAAAGACTGTAGGGAGCTGGCTGACAATTTTTTTTTTTAAATAGTACATATATTGCAGGGTTGCCAACTCTCCCGGAAAATGAGCCTGCAAATCTCCCACAAGTGACTTGGGTCCCGTGGTTTCATGGAAACCACGGCCTCAAGTCCTGCCCCCCTGCCTACCAATACTAGTATACTAGTGTTGCTAGGAACAGGAAGGGACTTGATGACGCAATTTGCGCCATCAAGCCCCTTCCCGACCCCTATTTCAACTAAACCCGGATATTTGTCAGGGGGTGGGGCTTAATGATGCAATTTGCATAAATAGCACCATTAAGCCCCACCCCCTGTATGTGTCGCTACCTTCCCTCCAGGATCTCCCAGAGGGAAGCATATACACATACATACATACATACATACATACATATATGGCACTGGTGAAACATACAGGCAGATATCTGACTTACAAGATCTAGAAAAAGATAAAGTGGACAGTTACAGATAGGAAGGGAATGGTTGAATGGTTCAAAGAAAAATGATTGTTGGTTTCTCACAATGTTATAGAGCGTTTGTGAAATCAACACTGATAGTGAATACTGAAACCCCCCACATTGGAAATTAAAAAGAAAAAAAAAGGGGGTGTGACTTTGCAACCATGTGGGGCAGACTGACATAGAGGAAGGTGGTAATGGCCTGTTCTGTAATAAGGAAGCTGGCGGGGGATTATGAATGGCCACAACTAATTCAACAGTGCAAGCTCTAGACCATGGTGTAATGTGCTCTACTATTGCTATTAGATGTGTACCTTCAAAATAAAACTACTATTTTATTGTGTGAAAGAAGTAACTTATAAATCACCTAAAAATAATATCAATATCAAAAACAGGGCTTGTTACAGCCAATAACCAATGCAATTCCTTTAGGTAGAAATTTTATTATTTTCAAATCTACATCATAAACGTCCTGCTTTCACAGAGAACATTAATGGACGTCTTACATGTCCTGGCAGTCAGATAGTACGACCAAATTATCACTATTGTCATTTTACATATGTTTTTTTTTTTACAGTGCATCATATTAAGCAGCTCTTCACAATTTTACACAATCCTTCACATTAACCTCTGCCGCATCACAGTCTAATTTGAGAGTTGAGGGTACGTTTTGCACTTAAATCTAGTGTTCGGAAATTAATTCCTCTGATAAATTCTTGGGCACCAGCAACTTGTGATTTATATGTCTTTTAATTTGCATATATTTGAGGAAAATACAGCCGTGACAGCAGATATTTTACAACTGTGCGGTTTTTTTTGCCTTGTAGTTGCTGCTAATTTACAGAAGATGATAGATGATCCAATCTCATATAAAACATTGACATTTAAGCTGGTAAGTACTTTGAGTTTCTAATGAATATTGTTATTGATTTATTGCTGTGTGTCTTTGATCAGTACACAAGTGCCCTATACCACTGGTTCTTAACCTTTTTTCGGGTACCACTTTGCATATCCTGTAGACACATACCCACGACCCATATTTACATTTTCAGGGTTTCTGGATATGATCTAGATTCCATGTAACTTACATATGCAGGGAGATATGGAAGCCCACCTGGAAGAGGAGAGTCGCTACCCTGTCACTTCCCTCGCACATATGGTTAGGTGTCCAGAACCCTACCTTAAATTCTCTGCAAGGATCTCCGTCTGTCCGGGTGTAGATCAATGTGAAACTGCTGATCGCCAGCCCCTTTCCTCTCAGTCCTTCATTAGCGTGCCTATCCCCTGCCAGGAATGCTTCTACCATACGGAACAAAGTTTCATATGTGGCAATATTTCTTGCGTAAGTCAGGGGACTTACGCAAAAATGTACATAAGTCCTCTGACTTAAGTTAATCTGGATCAGGGCCTATGTTGTTGTCGTTGTTTACATATTTTTGCAGTGATTTTAAGGTACATTTTCTACACAAGCCATTTAGCCCCCAAGGTATTTGATTAAATATGTCCTCAGCTATTTTGTATAGTACCTCCTTACAACCTTGCCCAGTTGTACTGAGTACCACCTAACATGGTCCAAGAACCACCAGTGATACTAACACCACTGTTTAAAAACCCCTGCACTAAACCAGGTTTGACTTGACATGGAATAAAAGATACTGAGCATTTTAAGTAATTAGTTAATGTTCTAATAGCAAATGACTGCTATTTGTTTAAAATCTAATCCCACAAATCTCTTGGATGTATAGCTTAAGGTATGTCTTGAAAGTACACATTCTGGTGATTACCGATACTCTAAGTGTGACCAAACCACAATTAAATTCTTGAAACACTAAAATCAATTTTTCTTGCCTGAGGCCTATTAGATTTACACAAGGTCAATGATTTCTATCAGATACATTCCAAAATAATCATGTAATGTTTTTAACCACTGCTTGAGTAAGCTATAAATTGTACTTGAAGCCACTTATAATAAGTAAAAATAATAATAAATTGAAAGCTTATTCACACGTTGATAGCCTTAAAGGTGGATTACAGGTCAAATAAGAGAAAATGACGCAATTCTTTCCATGGCAAAATTGTAATTTTTCTTAGTAAATTTAAGAATGCGGAACAAATTATTTCTAATGTGTTGATGCATTTAGCCAGTGTAATAGTTTGTGTTGGCAAATGTGGAATCACTGTCTAGAGTGAAATGTCTGCTCACCTTATTGTTGGTCTTCACTGGAGCCCCTGTTGGTGAGGACAGACATGGCTGCAGGCCCACAGTCGGTCACTATTCTAGATGGCAGCCCCTGATTTAGCTGTTAGGAAGCCTGTGGAACAGAAGATCAGCCAGAAAACAGGAAGATGTACCGCAATGCAGAAACTAGGAACTCAAACTGGATTGCAGTAACATGGGAGTATGCAGTGAAATATACAGCACAGCAATGCTAGATGCTGGAACTGTGGAGACTTCACAGGAATGCTAAAGCAGGAGCAGTGGAGACTACTCAGGAATGCTAAAGAAGGAGAAGTGGGGACTACACAGGAATGCTGAAGCAGGAGAAGTGGGGACTACACAGGAATGCTGGAGCAGGAGCAGTGGAGACTACACAGGAATGCTAAAGAAGGAGAAGTGGGGACTACACAGGAATGCTGAAGCAGAAGCAGTGGAGACTACACAGGAATGCTAAAGAAGGAGCAGTGGAGACTACACAGAAATGCTGAAGCAGGAGCAGTGGAGACTACACAGGAATGCTGAAGCAGCAGCAGTGGAGATGACACAGGAATCCTGAAGCAGGAGCAGTGGAGACTACACAGGAATGCTGAAGCAGGAGCAGTGGGGACTATACAGGAATGCTGAAGCAGGAGCAGTGGGGACTGCATAGGAACAGGAGTAGTGAAGACTGAACATGAATGCTGGAGACTGGAAGTACAGGATGTGCTAGAGAGTCCACAGGGAAAAGCTGGTAGCACAAGGATTAATCCAATATGGTAGGAGCACAAGGAGTATATAGTACTATAGAAACACGAGGAAACCAGGTTTTACAGTGAGCCTACACACTGGTAGTTAGATACTGCCAGAATGAGGTTTAAATAACTCAGTTGATTAGGGCCAGCCACACCTGTGCAGGTGATATAGAACTGAGATAGTTGACATTCCTAGGCAACTGCTACACAGGTAAACTAGCACAACAATCAGGAACAGAGAACAGGTAAGGGCTGTGATAGGAATTCTTGAAAAACTGTGAAATGCATCACAAAAATAGAAATATTGCTATGCATTGTGTTGTGTTGTGGTTTTAAAAAAATGATAAAACATATACCCTATTCACCTTCCCCTCGCTCAACAAATGACTGAACTTATTTATTATATTATATTTGCAGGCATCCGGATGCGATGGGACAGAAATTCCTGATGAAGTCAAGCTTATTGGGTTCGCTCAGTTGAGCATCAGTTGATCAATTGCACTATGGCACCTGGTGGAGTCACACAATTTTTTGTGGCCATTCTAGAGGGAAAAAAAATGTTAAAAGGGATTTAAAAAAAATACCACACAAGATTTGCTTCAGATCTAAAAATTCACAGAATTGTACAGGATGAAATCACGATTGCAATCACTGCTGCTATAAAAAAAAAAGTTTAAAAAAGTCACTTAGCAATCAAATTTGCTAACTCCCTATATGCAGAAGCAAGAAAGAAAAATGCACTTATAGATAATGGCTACTTGTATTGGGTACTTACAATATGTAATTTTATAGCAGATATGTACTTCTACTTTCACTGTAAATTTTCCTATATTTTAATTGTAATGTTAATTAATAAGACTGCCTATTTTCTGTATTATTTTAAAACTAATATTCTAGATTTAAAAAAAAAACTTTAAAAAATGATTAGCCAAACTTGAATCCTAGTTGTAAAAAGAACTGTGAAATTTATTTTCATATATTTATGAATTGCACATTCACTGGATATTTGTGGTTATGTTCTGTGCTTGTTACAACAAAACTATAACTATAATTGAGGTGTATTGTAGCCTCAAGTCCCACAGAAGCTACAAGTACTAGTAACAAAACCAGATTTCAATGCTATCCTTACCTGGGTAGGACATTGCTTGCTTCTAAGGATATGCTTATAATGTGGCCTGTTCCTAAACTTAGATGTACAGTAGTGTGTTGGCAATCTGATATGCCAACTTTGGTTCAAGCAATGATAATCAGGTGTAGGGATGTCCTTTAATAAAGTCCATCATTCCTCCTTAATTGTAGGATTATTCCCCATGAAGGGGCCTGATCCAGCGCTACGAAAATTCGCAACCGCACGACGGTGCGAACGTACGCTCGTCGTATCAACCTACACGCCCCTAGCACTCCCATAGTAAAGTCCCTGCTTACGGCGGCTATACCCTACACTGGGTACGACCGTCGGCCGTACGAAAATTCGCAGAAAATACGCTGCGAAAATACGCTTAGCACGCCCATACTGTACAATTTAAATGGCTATCCCCGCCTCCCTGTAGTAAAACGGGCGCCCAGCCGACCATCGTAAAAAAAATACGCCCAGCGAGCAAAAAATACGCTAACGATACGCCCGCTATTCGCTCATGACGCTCGGGCGACCGGAACCTGTCATACTGGGCATGCGCATTGCGAATTTTTGGCCGAAAATTCGCATACCATGAGCGTACGCTCGCTTGCGAGCGTTGCTCTGGATCAGGCCCTTAGTAGTTGTTGGATGGACAATGATGGACACAATGGGCCTTATCCAGACTTAATACAGTGGGCGGATGCGTAAGATCGGCATTTCTGCCGATCTGCGCATGTGCCGAGCAGATGTTGCCCGGCGTAGTTAGGGAAACCCATTCCTTAGGATCAGGCGTCCCTAACTGTTGCATAGTTACGGCGAGGGCTGGCATTCCTCGCCGTAACCACGCAACAGTTAGACAATGCGGAGGGTGGGTTAGGACACTTATGCTCCTGTGAGGGTAGGCTTCAGCCGGCGTAACAGTGTGTACTTACGCCGGCCACAGGGGGAGTGTCAGGGGGAGTGCATGCTGATACACTGGGCTGGATCCAGACCTTGTTAAGTGCATTAACTTAGTTACACCTGGGCTAAACCATGTTGAATTCAGGGGGAGTCAAGTTAATGGTATACTTTGCATGCAGGGATATATCTTTGAATTGCTTACTGCACACAGATAGTGACCAGCGTTACTATCACACTATTATTTAGAATTGCGATAGGAAACATCACCTCTCTACTCTAAAACTGTTTGCAGCAGATGAAATATGACTCCCCTGAAATCAACATGGTTTAGCCCAGGTGTAACTAAGTTCATGCACTTAACAAGGTCTGGATCCAGCCCACTGTGCGTTAGTACACACAGCGCATCGGCGGAACTCTGGATCAGGCCCTATATCTCCTGTTGCTCTAATGAATTTCGGAAGCTTTGGTCTATTGAGAAGACCCACTTATCCACATCTGATGTTGCCCATATCTACAATGCTGTGCTAAGCACGTGACACATTATGTGCCTTATCTCTTAGCACTGCCGGGTAAATATGAGCCAGGATAAGTAGCGTATGGTAGGTGCCTTGAAGACAACGCAGCTTAAGAATGTTCCCAAAGCTGCCTTTTTCTAAATTACACATGATACAACATCATACTCTTTTCCTTATCGCAAATATTAGAGGTAGGACTCCCCAATACTCAGGAAATTACAAGCACTTGTTCAGGTGTAGAGGTTGTTATAATTGGTTGGCTTTGGTGAGAGAGCATTGGTGAGTATTAGCTTCCATAATGAAGACACATAAACAGTTACTTTGAATTGGAGGTTTGTTAATCGCCATTGAATGGCTTTTGCCATTTAAACACACCCATAGCAGCATCAAGTATTATCTTAGTCAACAGCATTAACAAGTAAGGTCTATAGAGGAATGGACGCCCCATGTATGTTCTTTAGCAAAAGCTCAATAAAAGGGGACAACATTTAACAATAGAAAAACAATTGCTCTTAATTTTCCCAGAAATGACTATGGGCCTGATCCAGAGCTACGAAAATTCGCACGACGGGCGAATGCGAACGTTCGCTTGGGCGTAACAGCCTACACGCCCCTAACACTCCCATAGTAAAGTCCCTGCTTACGGCGGCTATACCCTACACTGGGTACGACCGTCGCCCGTACGAAAATTCGCAGAAAATACGCTGAGCGTACGGGCTTAGCACGCCCATACTGTACAATTTAAATGGCTATCCCCGCCTCCCTGTAGTAAAACGGGCGCCCAGCCGACCATCGTACTGAACGCACGCCCCGCGAGCGAAAAATACGCTCACAATACGCCCGCTATTCGCTCATGACGCTCGGGCGACCGGAAGCTGTCATACTGGGCATGCGCGTTGCGAATTTTTTCCCGAATTTTCGCATACGCTCGTCGTACGCTCGCTTGCGGTCGTTGCTCTAGATCAGGCCCTATGAAACAGCTTCATGGCGTTCAGTACTTGATTTTCTATCAATGACATACAACCAAAAGTTTGCAGGTTGACATTGTGATGTTTTAAATTTAATTTTTTTTTTGTTTTTTAAAACAGGGTAAAGAACATAAAGCTAACTGCAGATCTAAACACTGCTTATTAAAATGAAGTTTTAAAGTAATATAAATTTTCGGTATTGTATTGACCATGAGTGTCTCCTAAGAGTCATAAACAATTCCTATAGTAAGGGTCATTTGTGAACTACACCTGGTGTGGACCCATAATGCTCAGTGACACAGTGGCACACACCTACCTCACAGGGTCTGGAGCTTTCCCTGGGCAATAAATCTACACCTAACTCTGTAAGCTGTAGATTCACCAGGAAAATAAGCATGTTGGAAATGTCTTTAAGGGCCATATTCAGAGTACCGGACGTATAATATATACGTCTGGTGTTTAGCGATTTTTACTACTACGCATGCGTAGTAATTTTTTAACGTAATCTACGTATCTTTTTCTTACGTAGATTCCATTTACTCAATCTACATAAGAAAAAGATACGTAGATTACGTAAAAAAATGACTACGCATGCTCAGTAGTAAAAATCGCTAAACACTGGACGTATATGTTATACGTCCGGTACTCTGAATACGGGCCTAAGTGCCAACCTTCTAACATGTTTTTTTTTTCCATTGGCGGATAAATTAATCTTCAGATTAACATGAAGATCCAGACTGCCTGGCACAATTACATGTGTCTTCCCGCAAAATGTAATTTCCTATGAGATACCCTCTTATAAATAAACTCTCTCTGTACTTTCATTTCATTGCATTTACCTTCATTTAATAACCACATTGTGAATACGGTATGAACACATTTTGTCATTTTGGATTGAAACCAGGCACACTTATGTTCCTAATCCTTACTAAAAAAGGAACACAAACCATTTGGCTAACTTCTTAAGCTGGTCACACACTTCAACGATTATCGGACCAATTATCCAATTATCGGGTGATTGGGCCAATAATCGCTATCTGCAGATCATGTGATATGTTTGCCATGTACAGTATGGTGTGTAGTTAGCAAACCTGAAATGGGTTTGCTGTAGGAACCTCTTAGGGATTTTATGCAAAGCACTTATAATGTGCCAGAGAGGCTTTCTTTAAACTGCACAACAAGCAAATATTCTCCCATCTGAGGTGGTTGAGGCCAATACAGTAGAACAATTTAAACATGCTTGGGATAAATATAAGGGTATCCTAAATTGAAACCCAAATTGAGGGTAAATAGGGTCTAGGGTCAGTATAGTTTTCAATAAACAAATGGGCAGACTAGATGGGCCATGTGTCTCTTATCTGCCGTCACTTTCTATGTTTCTATGAAGCTATGTAAGAATGCATTATGGGGAGTTAAAATGCACTAGGCTAGTGGTTCCCAGTCTTTAAAAATAAAGTTCCATCTCTGATGGCTCTCATCTCCTTTGTCTATACAGACTCCCTTCTCCGTCTATCCAGACCCAATCGTAATCCAATCTATCCACCACCTACCTTTTCCATACTTTCCTTTGTGCTGGCGGATAGGTAATGAGGTTAGGTTGCTTCAGAGTAATAACGGGGATTGAGGCTGTGCTACAATAAAGTAACATTTGCTTACAGCAGTGTAGTGCAACCTAGCATAGCATAGCACAACGTCTTTCCCT
>WWET01000010.1:541943-561649 GCA_011038615.1 Limnodynastes dumerilii
GAGCAGCGATGTTACGCTGAGCGCTACAGCGCTCAGTGTAACATCGTAGCTCTGGATCAGACTCTATATGTCTATATCGCTCTCAAATACTATAATGCATAATGACCTTGGAACTTTGTCACAAACTTAATTTCACATTCTATTAGAACATTGGAAAGAGTAGAAAAGTAGAAAAACATTTCTTTGTTGTGAGGAACACAATACAAATGAGGAGCTTGTTACAGTTCTCAGAGTATAATCACATCTCTGGATATTCCTCTCGACCTTGCCTTTAGCAATATTCGTGTGTTGTGTCTTATTTTCTTCTCTGACGTAAGTGTGTTCATTCAAGTAATAATTATGTTATTGGGCAATAGCAAAAGAATTTAATTTATAAAAATGTTTATTTGATTTATAAATAAATAAACAACACATGGAACTACATCTGCTGTTTGTTTACAACCTTTGAGATGTGGAACCACTGCAGTGTAGGCATATTTATATTTATGCTATTTACACACTGGAGTCTTAACTAGGAGCCTGGTATTCACTGGAGCCACTGATGGTGGGGACAGGCTTGGCTGCAGACTCTAGCAGGTTGTGATCCCCGGTGGAGGCTTCTCCCAGAGTTCCCTGCTATAGTGATTATGGATTCAGACAGGAACTTCCTCTCTTAATTTGCCTGCCTAGTCCAGTATATATAAAGTCTATGGCCCCGATCCAGATCATAGCCTACACCAGCTGGCGTGATGTTTCTCTTCTGTGTAATTTTCTACTGCACATGTTCAAAATGAAAGGGCACGTCCCAATCAGATCATAGCGCAACCCTGGCAGCCAGTGCTTTCATTCTTAGCGGCGTGCATAGGGAGGGTAAAGGTGGAGGGAAGTAGGGAATGCATAGTAAGGGAATGCCCAAGCAAGTACATCCGCCTCCCCTTCCCTCCTAGTCATCTGCATGTCTGAAATGTCAGCTCTGGTGGTACAGAGACATCGGTATCATCGGCTTCCCCTCTTACTGACAGCTTCAGCTGTCATTAAGAGATGCAGTCTGCAACATTAGCCCATTCATTTCAAGGTTTATTATGCTTTGTATTCAGAGGTACTTTTCTGCCTGGTTATTTAAGTTACTGTTGCTTTCCCATCAGCTTATACAATGTGACCATTCCACTCTGACCTGTTCCATAAAGATGGCATTTTGTCCAGAGAACTGATGCTCATTGCATTGCATTGTTTTGCTTTTTTCTTTTGTTCTTAAAATTATTATTTGTGTTTTTTTATTTACACGCCCTTCTTTTTCTTTACAGCAGGTATAGGCAAATTTTGGAATTCCAGGTAAAACTTCAACTCCCATCATGCTCCCAACTGGATATTCATAACGGATACCTGGGAAGGCATGGTGGGATTTGTAGATTTACAATACCTGGAACACCAAAGATGGCTAATGCCTTTTCTAGAGAATGTTGTGTTAATAACCCTTAATTTTCACTTACATAACAGCTGTCAGAAAACCACAGTCTATAATTAATTCATGCATACAGATAATACATTTAAGTCAAGTTGTTTTAGTATTGTATTGATAATTGTACAAAAATCTGCTTTATTTAAAAACAATAAAACATTTTATTCTCGATGACCCTGATGACAGCTACCATCCACTTACTTTTTTTTATTTTTAGAAATTTTTCCCTTACAAAATTCTCAGTGATCCGTAAATATATTCCAACTGCTACAATAGATTTGTCAGTGGAGAAAACATTTAGGATTCAGCAGGGGATAGGTTATTTCATTTTTTCACACATATAATATAAACTGCTGTTGGATGGTTGGATACCATGGAGTAAAATGATCAGATGGGTTTTTTTGTTCCCCCCGCTCTGCAAGAAGATTTTCATTTGCAGTGTGCTGCTCTTCCTTCTTTATAGGTTTCTAGATTTGGAAATGCACCTGCTCACAAAATAGTCAAATCCATGAAGCAGAAATGCTATTGTGTTTTATATATTTTTTTCAGTCTATTGACCTGTGATTCACACAATTGGTTTTGTGGGTTGGATGCAGCACAGGAGGAAACTCAGAGCTGAAAAGCAGAAAAGACTGGAACGTTTTATGGCCTCAAATACTCAAGCAGTGTGCAGGGTGGTGGAAAGCAGACGATTTTCCATTTGCCCTCTCTGAAAAGCTTTATAGATTAGTCTTTTGTTGGTGACTGAACAACCACAATGCAAAATTAGCACTTAGATAAGCAAGACCATTGACCTCTATTTACTTTTTTCCTGTTAAAGATTCTACAAGGTACTGCTACTATTGTTTAATGTGTAAATGTGTTATTAGTACATTTGCTTAACATATGATAAGAGTCAAGAAGTTCAATAGGAATTCCTTGAAAACACTTTAGACATAATGAGACTCCAAACTCATAATAAACAACAAGATACCTTGAGCAGTGTTGACTGCGTTGAGCAAAAGCAGTTTTCTTGAATGGCTAACCATAACATCCTGTTTTGTGCTCAGTTTTCATTTGTTTTTTAGATTTTTTTTTTTTTACATTACATTAATTCTGTAAGAAGATCTAAAGGTATTACAAAACTTAAAAAAAATACAGTATCATATTTTTATAGCTAGTGTTTAGCACAGTGATACTTAAATCTAGTTACTGACATTCAGTGAAGACCTTAGTTCTGGTGGATAATATAATATACATTTTAGACTCTTTAATCACGCAGCCTCTGCATCCCGCCTTTAAATATCCCCCACGGATCCTCCCTGTGAACCTATACATGCTAATAGCGGGCCTAATCTTCATTTAAGAATGAAATAAGTACACGCGGATTCGCAAATATACGCATCTAAGTGTCAAGTGCACTCCCATGACTCCCCTCGTTCTTACTGATCTTTACTGACTTCCACATCCATAGGGCAATCTTGACTCTCCGGGCCTGATCCAGAGCTACATTGGGCCACTGTCCAGTAATACGGCCAGCGTAGCTCTGGTGCACTCCCCCAACACTCCCCCTGTGGCCGGCTACCTTAAATTCAGCCGGTGAAAGAGTGGATAATTACGCCGGCCACATGCTCTTAAGTCCCTAACCCAGCCCTTCCTAATTTTCCTCCCTCCCCCACCTGCCTTCCATAACTACAGCATAGTTACGGAGCTGCCCGCCCCTTACCCCGTAACTATGCTGTAGTTACGGATGCCAGATCCAGGGCACACAGATTCATGGACTACGCCAGGCAACATCTGCCGGTGCATGTGCAGATCGGCAAAAATGACGATCTTACGTGTAGATTAGGATCAGGTCTTGCGTATTGATGTGTAGATTTTTCTAAAGTATGTGTAGACTTTGCAAACCCAGCCCATACCGCCCGCATAGATCTTATGGATCTCATTAGGCACGGAGTTGAACTCCATGCGCATATCTGTTAATAACTAGGGAATGGATCCAAAATGACAAATGATGGTATTTCAGAAAAATAGAGACACCGTGAGCTATGAGACTATACCATAAACTATCACATTTTCAATTTGAGATTTTTGCTGTATCACATCAGTGGGGTGGATGGTGGAAGAAGCTGAGTCTGGATGGGTGAACCTACGTCAAGCCAGGCAGGACTGGGACCGCTGCTGATAGAAGCTGTCAGCGGCTGTCAAACTCCTTGTATAAGTGCTGAGCACTGCAGCTCTATAATGATCAGTTACAGCCCCCACTGTAACTGACGCCATCTCTTATATAAAACACTGCCCCCTAGTGACCTATTTGTCATTAGAAGCAAGCCGGATGAAGAAGAGGAGGTTCCCAGCGTCGAGTCAACAGGAGAAGATCCAGAGAACCGGACCGGACACTTCAAGCAACTGAACCCAGAAGAACAAAGACTCCAATGAAGAACAGAACGCTTCCCAAGATGCTGACATCAAACGGTGAGTGCACAAACCTTTTATTAATTTTATTACACACGATACACTGCACACATTACACTTAGATTAGGAGAAATGACCACCGGAGGTAAGTGCACACATTTAGGGAACGTTGTTAGTTAGGAAATATTTTTTTTTTACATGCATACTTTATTAAATGATTTTAGGGGTTAATGTATGTTTTGTGTTTTGTGTTTTTTTTTTTTCACACACTACATGCAGCGCTCCTTGGTTAGAAGTCTTACCATGTTGTGCTGATAGAATTACAAGGGTCAGCTTTGCTGATCCTTGTAGTTCGATCAGTACAGCATGGCTAAGGCTTTCAGCCATGCAGCACTTAGGTTTTACACAGACAAAAACACATGTCTGTTATACAGGAAATCACAATAGAATCGCTCCTCTCTGGCTGCGATTTTATTTTTGGTGATTTCTAGGCGATTTCACTGCGATTCTGTGAAGTCGTCCTTAATGAATAGCATAATTTGTATGTCTACCATTACAAAAAATCGGGACCGCGATTTAAACACAGGCGATTCCAAATCACACTCAAATCGCGTGAATTGGAGTTTAATGAATATGGTTTGGCGATTTTTTTTAGCCCCAAATCACACGATTTGAGCCGATTTAGGCATAATCGAGTTTAATGAATGAGGCCCTTAGTGTTAAGACTGCAAGGAAGGGAGTCTAAGGATTAGGTTGCGAGGAGGGGAGGTTTAGGGTAAGAATTAGTATAAGAGTTGGGATAGGGGAAATAGAGAGTGTCTCAACAGTCTGTGGAGGGGCAGAAAGTTTCTTAGTAGATCCATCTTTGTATATGTGGTGTTGAAAACTGTCCTTTCTAATAAGGGCTGTTCTCAGCGGTGACCCATAATCCTTCTGACTTGCCTCTATGCTGTGTCTCACTTTTCTCTCTTCTAAGCAGCAATTGTATGAGGACTTGCACAACAGTAAATCAGGCATACTGACCCCAACTGCTACCGCGCCCTATGCCCCATCTGAAAAGGAAGAAACATGTTAACATAACTTAACCTTAAACTCTATAGGAGGAAAAATTCCTAAAATGAATGCCAACCCCTATCCTCTCCTAAGCATAAATAACTTATCCCACCCCCTCCCCTTTCAAACATAAGCACCAATCACCTCATACCATTTGAAACCTTCACCATAACACTACAACATAGATACCCAATGATACCTGACTTCTGTTGATAAGCAACCCCTATCCAGCTGCTTGTTACCCTCCTCAGCCAAGTGCACTCCATCAACCCTATATAAATTCATTCAATCATGCCTCAGTTCGGAAAGTAGTATCCCAAAGCCTCCCCCAGCGGTTACAAATTTTGAAACCGACGAATTGACTTCTTTCCATTTTTTATCAATCTTTAAAATATTTTGAGCTCCTCGTAATTGCAACCTCGAGATCATATAAGGCCAGAGAATTTGCAATTTCGGGAATTTTCCTCGGACCGCCACTATGTCTGATTTGATTGCCCAAACTAAATCACCGTCCTTGGACTGCACCAAATCAAATGTATCACTAACATGTCGGGGGGATTAAAACAGCGGACTGCTTGTGTAAACAATAGGAGAAATAACTCCCATGGTAAACCTCTCACTCCCAGCCACTCTACTGTCCAATCGCTCGGGGCCTGCAAAGTAAACCTAGCTGCCACTAACTGACCTTCCCAACAAAAAAAAGAGTGGCCTATAATCCACGCTATTCGTCCTTCCGTCGTTCTACCTGTAATCCAAAGAATAAACCACCATATCTGGCACAATTATTAATTATTACGAAATGTTATCGTCATGCTAACTAGCACGCTACCTCACTAATTAACATACAAGCGGTACACACAATAGGAGAGGGGGAAAAGGAACTCGTCCTCATACAAACACAACAGGGGTGAACAACTCCTGAAAACCTCCAAGGAAAACCCTGTCTAATTAGGCTCCTTACTGAGAGGATGAAGCAAGAGAAAAGCTCCCTTAAAGCGAGCAGTTTTTTACAAAACCTAAGTTTGCCCGAGCTCAAGCATACCTCCAGCAAACTTACTTAACTAAACTTACCCCAACAAAAGCAAAATATAACAACATATTTTTAACCCCCACTACAACCTTTAACTAATTAGGCTTAAAACTTACCGTATATATTTCCTATAGACTTCCATCTGACAAGAGCCTTAATGGCTGATTCTGAACTGACGCAAATTGCAGCCGATGTGGCGGCACCTATACGAAAAGAGTGGCCACTATACTATGCAGCGCCCAATCCCAATAAGTGCAGGCATATTACAAAGGAGAACTTTTTTTTTTTTTTTTTACACTTTGTTGACATTTTGACTATCGACATTATGGTGATGAAACTTTGATTGTCGACATTTTGGCTATTGACATCCATATGCAAACAAACCTATGCAAACGTTACGCTTACAC
This sequence comes from Limnodynastes dumerilii, assembly GCA_011038615.1. NCBI lineage: Eukaryota > Metazoa > Chordata > Amphibia > Anura > Limnodynastidae > Limnodynastes > Limnodynastes dumerilii. The sequence continues at coordinate 548,266 of WWET01000010.1, forward strand.
CTCAAAAAATAAATGTAAGCGCAGCTCTAGATCAGCTCCTAGATCAAGCATGGCTAATGGTTCTCCAGGTGTTGAAGCTACGAGTCCTAGCATGCTTTGACTTCTTGGCCATTGCTGATACCTGACAAAGCATGCTGGGATTCATAGTTTCAGAACATCTGGAGACCCACAGTTTTGCCAGGACTGTCCTGTCCCAGATAAACGTACATAACACTGTAACAAGTGATAGGTCCATAAAATTATAAATCAACAGAACTCAAGGAAACAGCATTAACCACACTAGGCGACATTGGGCACATTTCCTCTGAATCTTTATTTTTAGATTGCTAAAAAAAAATCAGCTGTAATACAGAGCAATAGTTCCCATCATATGTATATATATGTCCGTTACTCCAGTATCCAGTACTACTTAACGTCATTGTTTTGTTTTGTTTTTGCAATGGGAGGATTGGATGTGACTGTGCGTTTCAGGTCCTATTTTTCTCTTTTCATGACAACAGTACAAAATAGAGTATTCCCATTAGCAGCAAGACTGGTAACTGCACAAACACCATGAGATACTTCAACATCAAAAAATTGCACTTAACATTTAGCTGAAATATTTACAGCCTTACAAGTATTTTTTTGTTTTTTTTTTTGTTTTATTTGTCTGTACACTTGTAAACTTTTATCTTTATTTTATTTTTTTTATAATTTTGCAGTACAGAAAAACAATTATTTAGCAATTGCCTTACATTTCTGAAGTGATTGTAAAAAGCAAACTAATGTAACAAAAAAAAAAAAAAACTCAACACACCAATAGCCTCAAATTGTATTTTCTGCACATTCTAGGGATGATCCAGAGTGGTGCTAACGCAGAGTTTGATGAGTACAAAACGCAACAAGTGGAAATGCACAAAAACACAAAAACCATGTTGAATTGCAGGAGAGGCAAATTCATTAACATTTTAGTTTTTCATGATGGGAAATACTTATTGCACACAAATATTAAACAGCTTTCATTTTAAAATGTCATTTAGAGCCGAGTTAGGAAATGTCACTTCTGAATTCAACTCAATTTTACCTCCCCTGTTCAACATTTTTTGTAACTTTTTAATTCCCACATTCATGAGCAAATATAACCAAACATTGTATTGTGGATATCATTACGCATTAGGAACTAATTCATTGGTTGATTAAATGTGTCATAGAACGATCTACTTCATGTTGTGTGATGTAGGATCATAGTAGGGGATCGATCCATTTAATTCTTAAAAATTAAGTAAATCAAAGAGCTCTTGCTGTTGAGATGAAAACAGCAACAGCAACATATTCATATACAAAAATATACCAAATGATATAAACAGAACCACATACGGTAAGTCATTATGATATATTTTATATGTACATTTTGGTAACTATAAATCATAAAGATTGAAGATACTGGGTGTTCTGCAGTCATTTAAAATTACTTAATTTATTAGTCATACATGGTAATGGAGATTTATATCCTCCCTGATCTCTTGTAGGACAGCAGAAAGAAAGAAAATCATTTGATTACATACATAAAATAACCTTTTAGTGTTTTTGCCATACCTTACTATTGACAACTGATGAGTCACATTAATGAATATTAATAGCAACCTATGTCTGAGGGAAGTCATATGCAGACATTTTTTTTAATGACTCGTTAGATCTTTGGGTATTTAAAGAAATGGGTTACGTTTGCGGCTGCGGAAATTTCACAGCCGACAGCTGTCATCTGTGTCTGTTGAAAATGTGAGAAACTAGAAATTTACGCCGCAGGACCCGCTGCAGGCCCGAAGGTTCCCGACACTCTGACAGATTTAAAAAGGGCCGTTCTAAGCGTCAAGCCATATCTAAAGAAACCATGAATATTGCACATACGTTTTTTTTTCCTATAAATGTCTGTTGATGAGCAGTGGTGTTGCAATTATACTATTTGAAGATAAAATATTTAGTGGTGTAAATAGAATTGTATGAATCTAAATAACGTTTTTAAGTTTTTTTCCCCACCAAATCCCATATACATTATGGAAAGAGAATGGAATATACCCATCTAGGTAAAGGACATCAGAGTTCAGATTTACTAAGCTGCGAGAAAGGAAAAGTGGAGATGATGCCCATAGCAACCAATTAGATTCTAGCTGACATTTTCTAGTATGTAACAGGAAAATGAGAGCTAAAATCTGATTGGTTACTATGGGCAACATCTCCATTTTTCCTTTCCAGCAGCTTAGTAAATCTAGCCCCAGGAATGTTTCATGAAAACCATGCAGGAGAATAAGGAGGCTTATCAAAAGTTTTCCCTCCAACATGACCCATTCCATTAGGTACAAAATACTCTGCTCATCCATCAGTTTCCAACTGTCAGTTACTATGGTAACCACCTTTGTTTTTTTAAAATATCAGTTAATTAATTTAAACCAGGTGAGTGACAGTTGGAAGCTCAGGAGTGGATTAAATTGTACCTAATGGAATGGGTCATTTTGGAGGGTCTGAAGGAACCTCTGGACACAAGAGCTTAATTAGGATTAGGAAATGAATGTAATACGTCAGTGTTATATGATAATTGTACCCCGCGTTATTAAGCTCATATATCAAGGTCTACTGCTGGACTCACTCAGGAGCTATTTGATTAGGTTTGCATATTTTCATGAAGCATCATATCTTGGGATTTCCAAGCCAATCATGAGTATAGTCTCCCTCCGCCTCATTACTTATGTTAATGTTAAGTCATCCTCCCTCATGACATAAAAGAAAAAGATGCAATTCTGCCGAAAATTTTTATTTCCTTGAAAAAAGCACAGTTTAGATTTTTACTAGGTCAACAACATAAAGGTTAAAGATTTTAGGGCCGTATCCAGACGTAATAGTTGATGTGGAGGCTAGCGTACGGAATTTGTAATCCACAACACCACATGCAGGCAGAGGCAGCCCTTGGCATAGGTGACCACCTAGGTCCATGTAGGTCTGGGGCCTCTGCAGGTCCCAGACTGGACACCAAAAATATCCTCTTATCTGGTGTATCTCCAACATGACCCATTCCATTAGGTACAAAATACTCTGCTCCTCAGTTTCCAACTATCAGTTACTATGGTAACCACCTTTGTTGAAGAGGCAAAATGTTTTTTTTTTAAATATCAGTTAATTCATTTAAACTAGGTGAGTGACAGCTGGAAGCTCAGGAGTGGATTAAATTGTACCTAATGGAATGGGTCAAGTTGAAGGGTTGGAGGGTCTGCCATAGCCTAGGGCAGGGATAGGCAAACTGTGGCTCTCCAGGTATTGCGAAACTAAAATTCCCAGCATGCTTTACCTACAAAAGCATAGCTGGTACCTGACAAGGTTTGATGGGAATTGTAGTTTTGCAACACCTGGAAACCCCCAGTTTGCCTATCCCTGGCCTAGGGCAAGGACTTTGTAAGAGGGAAGTGAGAGTGGGCATCGGGTTGCCATGGTAACGATAAACACAGTCCCAGGCATAGCTCTTAGAAGCGTTTCAGCAGAGACACCTGAAAAAATAAATTAAGCCAATCCATAAGTCAATCCTTTTACTTTAACGTGATATTGTGAACTAACTTGATCTGACTCCTTCTAATTTTTCGCCTAGGGCCGCCTCTGCATGCAGGAGAGGAGGGCACTTCCCTGGCTCTTCTACATGCGGATGGTGGATCCATGCACAGGACCCTACCTTAAGTATTTTGCATGCACAGAAATGCAGGCCTTAGTCAAGCCCTTACTGTACAATTAAAATGTCTATGCCCATCCCCCATGCCTATCTCTTCTGTGCGAGGGCTTATTACTGCACAGAATGCAGCATTAACACTGACATATCAGTACTGGTACCAATATTTAGCTGACTTCCATACCCAGTGGTATTCAGCTGCTTTTCTTAGATCTGGATACAGCCCTTAGTGCTGTTTATTATCAAATAATTCATTTTCGGTTATCCTTCCTGGCGCCATGGGTGGAGTAAACTCCCTATCGGCATATACCGCCTGCAGGAGATTTTTTTTATATATATATATATTAATGAGGCAGTTTCTCAATAGGAATGAATAGAGATTGAAGGTTTCTCCAACACAGTTCTTCTCCATAGGAATTACATGCATTTAAAAAATAAGCAGTCTGTACAACAGAAAACGTAAAAATATCCTTATGACTGTACAGTACATACATGATTTCTATATACAGTACAAATATACAAACAACAAAAAGTACAAATTAGGTATTCGGGTGACATCTGTATCATTTTGGATTCTCTATATTGTATGTATAAGGGGGTGCACATGACATTGTTAAAGGTCTTACTCAATCTTCAGGTCAAGGGAAAAAAAACTAAACTATACAGAAGAAAAGAAACGTAATTACAGCAAACGTCATTATGAAAAGCCATGTACCAAAGCACATTGCACAGGAATACAATTAGCGGACTATAGTTATATCTGATGAGGTAAATGAAAGCTTTTATGAAAGTTTTATCGCTTAAGAAATAAAATGTAACATTGTATCATGGTTACATTCTCGCAATTAGGTTTGTCAGTGTAAAATAAATATGTTATATTGCTTAGACATTTAATTGCTAACAAAACAAAACCTTTGAATTAAATCTTTTTCAATTAGTGTTATGTATTATTACAGAGCTAGAACTACATATTTTACGACCGGATGCAGAGTTAGAAAAATGTGGCCATTTTCCGAACTTGTGCTGGAAACTTTTCTGACAGTGGGACAGGAAGACCCTTACAGTGTGTATGAATGGAGGGTGAGGGGAGGTATGCCACTCGTACAGTAAGGGAAGGGGTATTACGCACCAACCTCATTTTCTGTGGAGCTGGTATGTAATATGGAAATAGAGTCCAGGGTACAGAAGTCCAGTACGCGCAAGGGAAGTTTTCTCCCATTGCATGCATGAAATTTAGGATCACAGGTGATCCACCATCGGATGTCTGCTGCAGCAGTGGTTATTGGCAACGGACTTTTGGACTGGGTTTTTAGTGTCAGAGGTGACAAAGAAGACGGATACCCCCAGCACTCAACTACAACCCAAAAAAACTTTAAATAATCACTGCTTTACTCCATGGGTGGTGTCACACTCCTAAATATATTACTATAGTACCTTATGGCACTTAAGAGTGCCATAGGACTACCTTATCTTACCGTGTATAGTTTCCTTCTTAAGAAGCAAACTACACACAGACAATGCCTCCCCCGGCCCTCCCGGGCTAATCTAAATCTCTCCCCCCTCCCACTTCTAACTAAACACTCCCCCGAGATGCCTCTTTCCTACTAATCTACTCCATGCAGTCTTTAAAGACTGCATGGAGGCAATCTAAGTACCTAACCGGTACATAGATTGCGTAAATTAACATTTTGTTAATCCACGCACCTAAGAAGCCGAAGCTTTTTAGGTGTGAATACAGCCCATAAGTCAGACACTATGTCAGACACAATGGGCTGGATCCAGACCTTGTTAAGTGCATGAACTTAGTTACTCAAGGGCTAAACCATGTTGATTTCAGGGGAGTTATATTTCATCTGTTGCAAATAGTATTAGAGTTGAGAGGTGATGTTTCCTATCCCAAGTCTAAATAACAGTGATAGTAAAGCTGGTCAGTATCTGTGTGCAGTAAGCAATTCAAAGATATATCCCTGCATGCAAAGAATACAATTGACTTGGCTCCCCCCTAAATCAACATGGTTTAGCCCTTGAGTAACTAAGTTCATGCACTTAACAAGGTCTGGATCCAGCCCAATGGCAGTAACACTACTCCAATAAAGATTTAAATAGGGAAGGTGGGGGGATATTGTTTTATGCATAGATGGGAATTGGAGCTCAGTATGCCGATTCTTACATGTTACTGTAGCTGGGAGTGGAATCTTGTCTATAAAGTATTATAACCAGTCCTTTGGCAAAGGATACATTTTTATCTTTTAAATCAACTTAAAATCAAATGTATTATTCATTTAATAAACCTCAAAACTATTGTCTACCCCACAACAGTTCCATTCTCCCATTCATGCACAGGGATAGGCTGAGCACACTTGAATGTGCTCTAGAAATTGAGAGTATGATTGGATGGATAAAAAGTGAGGTCAAATTGAGTCTTTTTACTTCCGTTACTGGTAAATAAATAATTGGTAGAATTAAAAACAATGTTATACTCATTTTTCTTAAGAGATGAACCTAGTCAATGGGGTTGATTAAATGAATTGAAAAGAACAATTTACATCTTCACTTTCAACTATAAATTAAATCACTCCCAATATGTAAAAACTAATAAAATATACATAAAATAAACATTATGAAATATCAAGCATCAGTTTTGGACTATTATGCATTTACAATTTGTATGCTAAGGAGAGCATTGATTTATACAGATATGTTAATTAATGGTTGTTTAATATAAATGAAAATATTGCTGTTTTCCCATTCTTAATTAATGGTCATAATTTTTGTGGTATTTGAGGAAACTGCATATTTCTAGTTCTGAATTGTTTAAAAATATATATCTATGACTTTCTCAGCTCACGAGCCAATTAGCAGGTACATTTTACTGTAATTTACTGTTCAGAAATGTCCAATCAGCAATACAGTCACATCAACAAACATTTCTCTACACAACAGGAAGAAAGGACATCAAGGGAGGAGTCAATATTTAAAGATGACCACGTCATTCCTTGTGGAGTTTAACTAACATAACTATTGGTGTTGGAAGATATAATTAAGTCAATGAAATATATGTGTGGGTAAATCCTTGGGTGAAAGATAGAGAACTCACCTCAAAATATAGTCTACATTTTTATAGCAAAGACATTTCCAAGAAGGTAGCCCGATCATAAAAGTGGAAATAGGACAGAATGGGACAGACTTGCTAAGCTGCGAGTTTGGAAAAGTGCAGATGTTGCCCATAGCAACCAATCAGATTCTAGCTCTCACTTTCCTATTACATACTAGAGAATGTTAGATAAAATCTTATTGGTTGCTATGGGCAACATCTCCACTTTTCCAAACCTGCAGCTTAGTAAATCTGGCACAAGGTGTTCTTTGTGACTGAATAAGGTATTGGTTATTGAAAGCACCAGGGGCCAGATATCATCTGTAATCATCTAAGGAATTTCTAATAGCCAGGACCAACCTTATCACTTCTGCAAACATAAAATGGCTTCTGTTTGGTAACTTAGGTTCTGAATGCAGAGCAAGGATAAGCCTATAGGGTACATCGAAAATACCAAGCCACGCCCCCTCACAATTGGTGGCTGTCGACTAAGTTTGGTTGTTCCTGTTGGGTAACATGAATGTGTGTGCATGCAGGGGACACAATATAGCCCACCATTCGATATGAGCACTTAGAAAATAACCAAACCTATGTTATAGCACTACAAATGTAAATATAATAATACGTTTTACATGTAATTTTATTGATGGAAACTAGTTATGAGCAGTAAGAAGACTGAAGATTTTGTTATTACATATATATATATGTAATATATATGTATATAATTTTGTTGATTAATGTTTGGCATCCACAGCAGATAAGGATAAACACTGGCATGTAACTATTTTTAATCAAACATACTTCAAGTAATAATTAATCATCAATAAAAAAAATTAAACAAAAAAGTAAAGACATTTAATACTTTCATTAATACTTATTTTGGCAGCCACGGAAATGGTGATTACAGCCTTTTTTGTAATAATAATCATTCATGTTCATTTCCAATATTGCCTCCTTAACTATTATACATGTAAAAAATTAAATAGCGTTTAATTCACCTTATATAAATATTATATACAAGATATGGTGAAACAAAAGGTGACCAAAATATCTTCACTGCAAATAATACACCAATAGATACAGAATTAAAACCTCTTCCATGAAATTGTGGGTCAAAATTTGTAGCCGGGGGCCTATTTCATCCTTGTAATACAGTAGCTACAAAATGCAGATTGCAAAATTCTTAGTACAGGTGTAAAATCCTGATTTACAATCAAGATTTATTTACAATTACTTACGGTCAAATGCACAGTATTTTTTAATCATGTGTTAATACAAGTAAAAAAAAAAATATATAAACCTCCATGTATGTGTGTGTATACATTTACTATGCATGATGCATGTAGTCTCTGTTGTTGATAAAAACATGTATGTAAACAGTGGTGGAAGTACCAGAGTCAATGGAAGCAATGGAGGTGGGCCCTTCTTCATTGTCCCCTACGGCAGTCCAGTGTCCACAGAGGACAAGGCTCAAGCAGGGAGGTTGCATACAGACCTCTTGTCTCTGCTACCCCCTCACATAAACTGTCGGGCGTGATGTTGTGACATTGTGACACCATGATGTCATTACGTCCGGGAGGGGGGGTCAAAAGTTGGTCTCCAGGTGCCTGGCCAGAACTTACACCTCAGTATGTAAGAGTTTAATAAACTCAATTCATTCTGTTTATAATGTGCTCCCATCAGTGGCGTAAGTTCATCCATGGCGTTCGGAGACAACGGGGCAGGGCATGGCACTGGCATGATGTCATGACGTTGCGCAGTGCATTAGAAAATAACCAACCCTATCTTATAATACTACGATTGTAAATATAATAGTGGAAAAGCCAAGTAAAATCCTTTTAACGGAGTACACAGACAGTAATAGCTATATTACTGTCTTGGGCCCGTTATCGGAGTCTTCAAAAGGTAAGTGCAGTGCAGTGGAGTGGAGGACAGTGGAACCCCACCCCTCCCAGGCTAGTGCACAAAGCTCATTGCCTCTGGTACTTCCGGCAATGGCTCCCATTAGGGTGAAATGTTCCAGAAACACATTTTAGTTTAATGTTAATGGGGTAGATCCAGAACTCCGCTTGCAATCCATTTACTAGCGTAGCGTATTTATGCGTGCGTACCTTCTATACACCCCCCTAGGCACACCCCTTGGATGTACGTACTTTGACCTATTTCCGCTTTTCAAACCCTACCTTAACTTTTGACAGCGTAACCGCACTCGTCCACACACGTACATATAGGCAACACGGACTTACGCAGCTAAGCACGCCCATACTGTACAATTTAAATGCAACCCCCGCCTACATAGCGTAATTTAGGCGTACTTTTGGCTCACGTAAAGTTGGCACGCCCACACGAACGCAACTGATACGTGAATGGCTCATATGCTCAGAGTTACGTTACGTCACGTAGCGTATCATCTGTCGTGCGCATGCGCAGTACATATAAAATTGCGATTTTAGGTGTCCGCCAGGCGTAAATCCGCACAGAAGCGTTGTTTTGGACCAATGTCAATATATAGCCTAAGGGAGCCTAAAGTTTGAAAAGTCATATAGGGGTAGATCCAGAACTACGTTTGCCGTATGTTTACTCGCGTAGCGTATTTTCGCGTGCGTATCTTCTATACACTCCCCTAGGCACACCCCTTGAATGTACGTATTTTATCAAGATACGCTTTTCAAACCCTACCTTAACTTTTGCCAACGTAACCGCAGTGATCCGCACACGTACGTTTGGGCAACACGTATTTACGCAGCTAAGCACGCCCATACTGTACACTTTAAATACAAACCCCCGCCTTCTTAACGTATTTCAGACGTATTTTGGACTCACGTAAAATTGGCACGCCCACACGTAAGTATTTACGTGACACATACGTGAATGGCCCATACGTTCACAATTACGCTGCGTTACTGAGCGTATTTTCTATGGTGCGCATGCGCAGTACTTACCAAAAGGCGATTTTATGTCTCCGCCACGCGTAAATTCACTCACAAGCGTTGTTCTGGATCTGGCCCATAGTGCTTAAAAAATGGTGGTCTAATAAAATTATTTAAAAAATCAAACTTTTTACTTCCAATTTACAACCATTAGGCCTTATCCTGAATTAAGTTCTAAATCTATATGTGAGTCTCCATTGCGGAAGCTAACGTACAGATTTAAGCATCCAAAATCCTCTCCTTCATGCGGAATGCATTTTCACATGGAACACAGCATCGGACGACTACATTTTGATGCCTACGAATGTCAGCTGTTATTCTTATGTCTGGATCAGGCCCGATGTAAAATTCTTGTTATTTGATTAGAGAATATGGAGGATATTAAATTGTTATCATCCTTTAGAGTAGCACTACAGCATTGGCATCTCACACCATTTTCCAGGTTAAGTGCAATCATTGGAGCTGATCTAGAGTTTGAGAGTAACAGCAACAGATGCAAGTGTAGACCATAAACTGTGCATACAGAATTATACTTGAGAGCTAGTTTTTCTAGCTTGAATCTAATTTAGAGATTAAATATATAGCAATGCAGCAGTTAAATTCTGTGTGCAAAAGCAAAGTGTTTACCCTGCATACAAAGATAAAAGGTCAATTCATTTTCACCCCTCATTTTGTGACATGGTTTTGCTCAGGTCTACACTTGAACCTGTTTTGTCCTTACTGTCAAACTCTGGATCAGCCCCCTTGTGTTGTGTGTTCTGGCAGGTAGTTGATTAGCACCGTCCAGGCAATTTTACATCCTGCAGCATTTCAAAATGAAAATAAAAAGTTTTATAAAATGTATTGGATGAATTGCTTCCTTCAAATTAACATAATTTTACTTTAAAGGTTAAGCATACTTCTGCATCATCCACCTGTCTCATCAGCCTGAATTTAGTTAATAAAAGCACAAATTGAAAAGGTTGGCAGTTTTCATATCCTTAACCAAAATTAATTGATGTGCATTTTAAGGTACTGTATCTACACCTTCTGTTGTTTTTTTCAAAGACTGAGCACGTGAACTTACTCTCTTTAAGGTAAACATTAACTGGTATAATTCCTCAAAATCAGCATCTGAAGGAATACTGCTGGAAACTCTTGGACATCCCGGTAATATATGATACATGTATTGGATTTGAAATATGAAATAAGCACAAAAAACTTCCCCTCATTCAGATAAGTCAAACAGATAAGAAAATACTTTCTGAGCGTTGTAGTGCGACACAAATGGCTACACATGGTAAATTTAGAATACATAGCAATATTGCACTCACTGATATAATACATTACTCTTTTGCCTTTGAGTCCAGTGAAATCACACTGCAATGTCAAGTCATCATACGATTTATGTCTGCCTTTCTCAAATCCAGAGGAACGCCTAATAGTTTACATGAAATTTTCAGTAAATACTCATATTATGGATTGAAAAAACCCCCCAAAGTACTATAACAAAGTTCATTTCATTCATGATGAATCAGCAAAATCCAGGTCCAATAACCATGAGAAACAAAAAAGAAAATTGTTGTAAAAATGTATGCACATTATAGTTTTTCATACCCCTCTCTAACAACAAAAATGAACCCAAAACAACGAAACAACCATTCAAAAATCTTAACATCGAAGATGCTTTTTGCTTGACATGTCGTTCCAAATCCTGTGCATTTCTTCAGGGCCAATCTGATGCACCGTGATCACTCTGCGATAGCGACACAAGCTATAGGCCATTTTCCAATGATTAAAGCCACTGTTTTGAAATGGGTGAATCCCAAGCTTTCGCAAGCAAAGTCCCACGTACACATCCTCAAGATGCAAAAGTCTTGTGTGGAGAGAAGTTTTATAAATCAGGTCGGCAACATCAGCAGAAAAGATGTATCCGGTCCCTGAACAAAATGGTGGGTAGTTGCTATCAGGGTACAAGTCTCTTGGCATGTACCATTTACTGCGTACGTCCCTTATAGGTCCACCGTTGATGACGTAGCCAGTAAAATATCTTCTCCTAGGCTTTGTGGTTGGCTTCAGAAGTTTATAAATCAGATTGTCCATATTTACAAAAATATCGCTGTCTGTTTTCATGACATATTTAGCCTTTGAGCAAAACGTGGCCACCCATCTCATACCCATCAATGTCTTCAAAGTCAGATTATGGTAGGAATCTATGAAATCTTCCACAACGATATCATGGAATATCTGACTCTCTTGCTCGACCATCTGATTCAGAACAGTGTCAGAGTTTTTGCCAAGAAGGAAAAGCGTTACGATTTTAATTCCCTTGAAGTTACTTTCATTCCCCCAGGTCTCTCGGATGGCCTGCCTGGCATCGAATTCCTTATGGGTTGTGCTGATCAGAATCACCAAAAACGGGCTTCCATTATTTTCACATTTCTCCGGCTCATTAATAACAAATTCAAATGAATGCGGGTTTATGGGTCGAGTTCTAATATTTCCAAAGGTGATGTTTTTCTGAGAAATAACTATTTTATTCAACCTGTAACCGGTGTAGTTGGACGTTGGTCGGGTGACACTCAAATACCAAAGAGCACTTGCCCAACACACAACTGTCAAAATATATAAACATGACACCTTTGATGCCATAATTCTGTCAGACTTCTAGGCAATGTTTCCTTTAAACAGTTTTCTCATTTCATTGACCATTTTTTGGTTCAACGAAGGCAACATATTACATAACGATGAACATAAATGGATTCAAAGAACAACTTCAATCTTGTTCCTCATTAATATTCCTTTTCTTGCAGTTTGAGTGATCTCATCGTTTTCTCTGGAAGATAAACACAGAAAAAAAAGCCTGTTAAGTATTAATCAAGGGCAGGAAAAATTGCTCAATTGAGTGAGTTTAATTAAAACAAACAGAACAATGGGAAAAGTAAATGGGCCACATCGTGATCTATTGGCTATGGTCAATCCTATACAGTGTTTTTATGACTGTGCTTTAACGTTGGAAACTAACCATAGACATCTCCACACAATTAGAATACACACGGTTCAGGGGCCTCCAAATTTGTTACCATCAGAGTAACTTTTCCTGTGTGGCATGTGCTAACCTGCTGATTGTGCTAATGAACATTCCAAAGTATAATCTGGTATTAAAGGTTTATTTAATGTGTGGCCCAGTCAGTAGGCCCATATGTTAGCATAAGGGTCACATGTTAGCATAATTAAAAGCATTTAGCTGTTTAATGCTATGCAGCCCCGTTGTGTAATGTTATCTTCCAAAACATTGTGAAGAGGACCGTTAGGAGCCATGATGGCAGGATTTGAACTGAATTGCTTCATCGAGCCCTGCTACAGGGGAATAGCCCGGTGTATCGGTACTACAAGGTCCTGTCTGAAATTCAAAAGTGTCCCTTACATTCCAGGAAAGAAGGGAAGCGTGATTGTTAGTAAATAAAACAAGTTGTGTATCAGGCTGAGAATGGGTAAATATTTTGAAAAATAAAAAATGAACAGGTAAGTATTCTGAAATTACTAAATTCATTAGTAAAACTTTCTAATTAGTGATATTTTCGGAATAGAGATATCTGAAAATTAACTTTTAGCTTTCTGTATTTCGAAATTCATATTTTCACACACACACACACACACACACACACACACACACACACACACACACACACA
>WWET01000010.1:590560-606816 GCA_011038615.1 Limnodynastes dumerilii
ACATGCTAGCACCGGCCCTAACTATGGGCAACATCTCTACTTCTCCTTTCCCGCAGCTTAGTAAATCTGGCTCAAGGAGCACTTAACATAAAAATATATATATATAAAAAATACAAATATTCTATAAGAATAGTTTAGGAGGAAGGGAAAAGGATGTGGTATGGATGCTTAACCTACAGGAATGGGGTGGAGCTAGTGGGATATTGGGGAGGTTATAGAATAGTTGCTGATGCTTCCAGAATATCTGGGAGACTCTCCCGGATCTGGGCTCCAGGGAGTAATTTTAGTGTTTTCTAGATGATATCAAGCCCCGCCCCATCTCAGTAACACTATGAATAACAGCTTTGATTGGACAGGAGGCGGGGCTTCAGAAAGTGCATTCCCAATCGCTGTCTCTTGTTTCAAGAGAAGAGTTTAGCAACTTTGGGTTATATAAGGACTGGATACGAAGTCTACGCCCCTTCCTTCTCTCTTTGTTTACTAAGTGTGTGTCTCTTTGTTAGTGCCTGATGCTAGCTACATTTAATACGTTGTCCAGGTTCAGGTTTGCACCTCAGTTACTTTAGACTCTAGATCAGCCCCCGTGTTGGCCTGTAGATTTTAAAGGGCATATAAGATGGGTCTGACTTGTCATGCTTAGTTTGCCATCTTTTCATTTGAGTCAACACAGCTTCATTTAATTTGGTCAAGTGTGCTGCGGCACGGATTGAGTCATAATTATGTCTCCATGTCGTAATTTTTTTTGTTTAGTGTATTTGTTAATTACTTGTCGAAGTGGGAGTGAGACATCAAATAGTATAGGATTTATAACCAAAGACTTAAACATTACGGGCTGTAATCACATTTAAGTTAGTGTTCTGTATGGTATCCTCTGCTGTGGAGGCTATCGTGCAGATTTTGTGATTCAGAGGCCCAATTGTAGGAGATCAGGGCACTCCGCATGCTGGACCCCTACCCTAAGTATTCCACACGGAAGGGAAGTACGGAAGTATTCTGCACAGAAAGGTAGCCAAGCCCTTACTGTACGATTTCCATGCATTTGCCCACCCCCATGCGTATCTCCTACAGGGGGCGATGATCCTTATGGTGTGCAGCAGCGGTCGGATGCGTTCCGTTGCGGATATAATGGCACAGTACCATTTTCTGCAGACTTCCAATACGTAGCATACAGAAGTCTGCAGTCTTAATTGATGATCAGGTCCAACATGTTCATTATAAATATTTATGGTAAAAGTTTTGCATGATTCAGTCCATAATGGGTGACCAGATGGTTTTTGTACCCTGTAGTGCAATGTGCATTAAACAGAAATAATACAAATGATGGATCCATAAAATATCTGACTGAGCACAACCAACTCAGTTACCGATTAGACTATCAGTAGGCCATTATGCCTTCTACAGACCTCAGTTTTCAGTTAATAGCTGTAGACAGCATCTGACTGCGCATTAAGTATGACCACCAGGGAATTCTCAAATCAATCCTGGAGTTTGTAGCCGAGAGAGATTTTTTTTACACTCGTAGCCTTCAGTGCTTCAAGTGTAGATGGACGGATCCAATAAGAATGATGAGAAAGCAGCACCGGATTATCTCCGGACGAGAGGCTGACAATGTGATCTAACAACCACTAACTACTCCAAGAGATAAACAAGGAATTCAAGTGGCATGACCGCAAATCAAGTGTCCGTCTGCACTGGTAATGAGCTCATATTCTCACCCCACGTCAGATACACTGTTTAATAACACGTGTAGAATATTAATAGTTTGTGTGCACATTTTTGGATTAATGAATAAACTGGATTAATATTATAGCAGACAATAAAATGGTCACCAAGTTTAACTCTTCCACCACAAAGTGATCTGACTATGGAATAAATTCTATCTTATTTTCAGATACCTATGAACAGAGTCCAGAACAAATGACGCACAGCGTTCCGAAGTCTTCCTAGCCGAGGGTATCTTATGCGATCCTAGACTTAACCCAATATAGTGATATTGTGACCTAAACCTCCTTTTTTATGTATGTGCTGACACATAGTGTTATATAATGTTGCACAGTGGTCACTTTGGTCCTTGGCTGCACCTCTCCATTTATATACACACTTGCACACATTTCATATATTTGAATTGAAGCGCGGAATTGTGTTTTCTGGTTACAGTTAGTTTACTTTGGGAACATGACCCCTCTCCAATATGGCCGCTGCAGACAGTCCACTCCCCAACATGGCCGCTGCAGCCTGACCCTTCCCCAACATGGCTGTTGCACACTGTTCAAGTGGCAGGAGTGTCTAAATACAGACCTCCTGAGTACACATATAGCAAATGGATAGGAACTCACCTACAGGAGGTGCCTTGATGCTGGGCAGATGAGCTTAACCCAATATAGCTATATTGTGACCTAAACCTCCTTTTCATGTATGTGCTGACACACAGTGTTATATAATGTTTGTTTGGAGCGCCAGACCTGTATTTTGTTCCTGGATCCTAGACTTCCCTTGCTTCTCTGTCCTGATCCCTACCTTTAATGTCACACACATGGCCCTGTGCTTAAGAAACTTGTTCATAATAGAGGATCGACCATGAAGTCTTAACTAGCCCCTTACTGTATATAGATACCTCCCCCCTGCCCACCATACCTCCACGCTGTATACATGGCGGGTTGTCACGTCCTGCTGTCAGCATGGATTACTCTGCGTGCTTCAGAATAGTTTGTAATGTCATGTTAGCACATGAGTACTTACACGTTCTGAATGTATAAATGGCTTGTTGTACGCAATTTTGGTTTAGGTTCCCTTGTAGTTAGGGAATGGACTAGGCAGAATTGGGCCCCACAGCAAAGAAGGCCTGGTGACAGCTCAGCCTGCTTCTCACCTCTATGAAAGTGCACAAGCAGAAGTGACCAGTGCCCTGTATTCAAAGAAGAGAGGACAGAGGGCAATATACTGCTGTATTTATGCAACTCAGGGTAGAAGAAATGTAAAATGTGCAGACAGGTTTATTGGTAAAAAGTGAAGAAATTGCTTCTACATCTCATTGAGGACTATATTTCTTTGCTCCTATGCTTTATTGCTGGATGGCGATGTCCTTTCCTGGGACGCAGTTTTGTGCAGCATTGGACAGAGGTACAAGGACCCCTTGTCACTGGGGGCCCTGGTATATAGCAGCGGCAGATGTCTCCTGCTGTATGGCTTTCTGACACATTAATCTTTGCCATACACGTTACAATAATGAGCTGATCTCCACATTTATTATATAGTGTAAACCACAGTAACTTGTGTCTTAGTAAAGATAAAAAAAATCTATATTATCCTTGCATTAACAGGGAACATGTAAGAGAACTAAGTGGGGATTCAGTCGGGACTAGTGCCGCGGGTCCAGACAGAGAGAGGGCCCCGGGTGTGCTAAAGCTTGTGTCTTGCATGACCTCTGACCTTTCCACCCTCTACCACTGGTAATCCTCAAAAAGTACCACAACGCGTATTGATTTTAAAACTTTATTTATGAACCAAAATAAGCTAAAGGCAAAATCTAAATGATCAGGAAGTACTTTTAAAGTTGCAAATCATTGGAAGTTATTGTTGCAGAAAGGAAGCAGATAAG
Organism: Limnodynastes dumerilii; assembly: GCA_011038615.1. Lineage (NCBI taxonomy): Eukaryota > Metazoa > Chordata > Amphibia > Anura > Limnodynastidae > Limnodynastes > Limnodynastes dumerilii. The sequence goes on from WWET01000010.1 coordinate 594,159, forward strand.
CTTCTAGCCTTCTTTACTGCTATTAATGCAATTCATATTCATTATATAACATTATAAGTGCATCACTGCATTCCTATAACCCCTGTACCTCATGAAAGGAATACACAATAGACTACAGCTCCTGTATATTGGAGGCTTCGGCCGGTACACCGGTTATAATAATGGTGCTGTGGAGTACAGTTGGAGAATTCAGAGAACAAACTGTCAACATTCCTCAATCAAATAACAAAAAAGAAAACATAGACAAATGGGTGTGGGTCGCTGCTTTTTTCGATAGGGCCATTTTCTCCCTGCCAGTTGTGAACTGGCTGGGAAATCATTTGCATTGATCAATGAAAGAAAGAATATGTTGCACCCAAAGGTGAGAATGATTGTTACCCCAACCCCTACCCTAACCCTCCCCTTCCATTACTTTAACCCTCCCCTCCTATTACCCTAACCTTCCATTAACCTAACCCTTAGCCTTCCTTACCCATAGCCTGACCCTAAGACTCCCTTCCCCGCAGCCTAACCCAAAGACTTACCTCCCTGCAGCCTAAACTTAAGTCTCCCCTCCCCTGCGCCAAGAATGAATGAATGGCCGATAGGCATACTTACCCATTCATACAAAATGACAATATACTGCTATTTTTTAAATAGAGACAGTTGAAATTAGCTTTCGTCAGTCTGTTTTTCTAAAACAGCATTTTGACCAAGACAAGCAGATTCAGCGCTGAAGTGTTTCCTGTAGATAACCAATGGTTATAACAATACAGGCTCACACAAAATGCTTGTTTTTAGACATCTATAAAGGAAGTTTATGGCGGGCCTTCTTTCAGGTCTGGTTTACCTTTCCAATAATCAGGGGCCAGATTCAACAACTCCGTAATTTTTTTCATACGTGCCTAATTTTGCGATTCCAGCTACTACGCATGCGTAGTAATTATTTTACACTATCTACGTAGCTCTCACTTTCATATTACATACTAGAGAATGTCAGCTAGAATCTGATTGGTTGACATAGGCAACATCTTCACTTTTTCAAACCTGCAGCTTAGTAAATCTGTCCCTAAGTAGGGAAGCACAGCAGAGCACAGCACACAGGTAGCAGGGACAGCACAAGCACATATCACTGCAGGTACCCTGGGGAGAGTATAAGTTTGGCTGTCGAGTTTAACTATTCGTGCCGACATAAATGTTTTTTAAACTCAAGTCCTGTCTAATCGCAATCGTCAACTTTATCAGTGTCGAAATAGTGTTTGCCTGAAAAGCGCCATCCAGACCTCTGATGTGTCCTAAATTTTACGCAATGGCGCATCGCAAATTTTAAGGTAGGGATCTACTTGCAGAAATACTAAGGGTTGTTGCTTCCCCTCATCTGCAAGAAAGACTGGATCCAGCAGGGATGGTGCACACAGCAGGTACGAAAGTCAGAACACGATCCAATATATATACTGTATATCTGAATAATAACATCAATTCACAGCTAAGAAGCTATAGCTGTAGTTCTAAAGCTAAAGGGAGATGGGAGAGCCGCCTGTAATTCTTCATCCTCTGTTTGCTCTCTCTCGTGTCTCGGGGAGCTCGGTAACAGCAGGTGTGTATTCTCAGCTGGGATAGGCTTTTCATCACACTGTCTCGTTACACAGCACAAAACATACATCGATGATCTTCCTGCCTTCTGCTGCTCCTGGATTATATCTCCCAGTATGGTCTGCACAAAGTAAATGGTTTTTCTAAAAGGTCAGAGCAAGTTTAGAACCAATTTGTAAGATTTATAAGTATCGGTGTTATTTTTCTGTTTGAGAGGAGCCATCGTTACCATAAGAAAGAAAATCTATAATTTTCAGTGGAAGGAATAGATGCTATAGGTATGGTGAAACAATTAGGTGCAGAGGTGGAAGGTGACAGACCCCAGGCCCCAAAGCAAGGAGGTGAGGTCCAAGTGTGGATGGGTGGGACTAGGTGGAGCAGGGTGGAACCGCTGCCTGATAGAAGCTGTCAGAGGCTATTTTATGCTTCTACGTAGCATTTCGTTACGTAGAGTGCATACATGTGGTCTTTAAAGACTGCATGTACGCAATCTACGTAACAAAACACTACGTAGATTTCGTAAAATAGATACTACGAATGCGTAATAGCTGGAATCACAAAATTAGTTGTGAATCCGGCCCGTTGTGTGGAACTACGAAAAATGGTAAAAAAAAAAAGGTCTGGTGGGTCCCATAAGAGGGCATCTACATAATCTATCTATCTATCTATCTATCTATCTATCTATCTATCTATCTATCTATCTATCTATCTACGACTTTGAAGGCCTCTGAAGCCATCGCTACTGATCTGAATAAGTCTTTCTGAACTACTATCAAACTTTATTGACAATTTGTAAACAACCATTCTCTGTTTACTTCACCTTTCTGAACTCTGGTTGACCACCTTACTCTGTATTATCCCATTTCTAAGGCTGTGTTTATTAATATAGCAACTTAGATAGAACTCGCCCTAGGCAGTTTTTCTCCCCCACGGTCTGTTTCTCCGTTGAGGCTGGTTTTAGTTTAGACACCTGGGCTAGTTCTATATTTTCTTTCTTTATGCTTGACCCTTGATAATCTTTGTTTCACTGTTCACTCTTCTGCATTGTGTCCTTAATCCCCTCAGTGCTGGAGGGTCTTGCAGAACACTGAAGGGATTAAAAACATGAAACTCTCCATAATCCCTTCGCTGCTATGGAGGATTGGAACTCGATGCTGTGCAATCCCCTTCAGCACTAATATTGTGAGCACTGACCTCCTTCCTGGCAAAGTCACTTCACTTGTTCACCGGAGGCGACTGTACTTTTAATTAGGAATATTTTGCTATTTAATCCTCAACTTTGTTTATCGGTAACTGGTTATAAAGAAGCATCAGTTATTTGAGACATCATAGTAGCATTGTACCGGATCCAGACCCCCGCTTCTGAGCACGGTGGCAGCAGAAATCCAAGGCCAGATCCTGAGTTCCATGTGGATGAGGGGAGGCTGCTACATATGGGCTAACGATATTAGGATCCTACTTTTAGATTTCTGTGCCATCTCCACGTAAAATGGGGACATATTGGAAATCTGGATGGGTTGTTAAGGGCATAAATAGATAGATCGGCATGGCATTGCCGTTCCAGGAGTTGCTGTTTTGACAATCCTAACCTTAACCCTCTCTCTTCCGTACCCTAACCTTCCTCTTCCATTAGCCTAACATTAACCCTCCATCTCCCGCAGTCTAACCCTAACCTTCCTCTTCTGTTATCCTAACCTTAACCCTCTTTCTTGCGTAGCCTAATCCTAACCCTTCATCTCCCGCAGCCTACACCTAACTTTCCATCTCTCACATCCTAGACATTGCAGTGCTATAAGCACCCATTCCCATAATAAAAAAATCTCAATATGAATCCATTTAGAAAATGATACAGCGGCCATTCGGTTGGTGGCTGCATCATTTTGGAAACAGGGCCAGCCAGACTGGCATTCGCATCACCAGCCGTCAGCCTAATGTCAGCTGTATCATATCACATAGATTCCAGTTTAGAAAATGTATTTTGGCCCAGGGACACTGCCGAAACTTCTCATTTTCACAATCTGACATTTCCTCTCCCCGGGTTACCTGCGGTGACATTTACTGTTCCTGGTACCTGCTGTACCCGTGGGTTTAGGGTTTCATTAGACTAGTGTCTGATAGAAAAATGCATTTTGGTGCTGGCATGTCGGAATTCAGATCATTGGAACGGAAAACCACACTCCCACCACACTCCTCCCACTCAGCGTATACGCCTTACGCTTCCTGTCGGAGATGTGTTCAGTAGAGAAGTCTGGAGAGGTGTTTGTTTCTACATTCAGGCACGGGAGAAGACCACTGTGATAAAGATGCTGCACATGTTACACACTATGTTCTATCGACCCGACAGAGTAAGGTGTGACATTACTTTTAATATAAATAAATCAATATACTCATTAGTGTGCTAATTACTAAACACTGTAAAAAAAATCATTATGTAGATCTATTATATCACATTAGTAAATAGTAGAATTAGTTGGCTACAGTAATAAAATAAACCTTAATTAAATGACTCAATTTAGACTTAATAAATATCTGTTATTTTATTTATTCAGGTCTATATTTTGGCATTATGGATACTGTATTAATACTGTAATAGGACCATCCTGGGACTGATCTATTCAACCTGGGAGCTAAATAGAGTTATTTTTAATGTAATTTTAAGATAGCAGAAAATCACATAGCAGCATTGTCTCACCAGCTTGCATCGCCTTTATATATATTATTACAGTGACTGTGAATATGCATCACCAGCTACAGTTACTAATGTGTTATATAACATAACAACTCCTCTACTACCTTGTAGTGTGTAAGCTTGTTATGGAACGGTCGTCTTTATATTCTGTTTCATATCATTCTTTGTCAGTTGCTTGCACCCTGATTCTCTAAATCTTGACCCTTATAGATAAAATAACAAAATAATAGTAAAGATAATAAGAGATATAACAATACTGGACCTGATGCACACTTAAGAAGAAGCTGAATCTCTGTGCGTATTTTTAGGAACGGATTAAACAGAACACAATGTTACTCATGATGGACAATATTCACACAGATCCGCATCTAACTCATCCGTCCTGTCCCTAACCCGGCCCACATTTTGAGGCACCTTATGGCACTTAGCCATAGGGCTACCTTATCTTACTGTGCATAGTTTTCTTCTTACCAATCTACCGTACCTTCAATCTACCGTACCTAACTGGTATGTAGATTGCGTAAAATGACCTACTATGTATGCGTAGTATGTCATTTCGGATATCTATGCACCTAAGAAGCCAAAGCTTTTTATGTGTGAATATGGCCTGAGATCCAGCTGTTACGCACAGGAATCGATTACACACGGACTTCAAGTGAGATAAGTAAGAAGGGGCATGCCCATCTGCCGTATGAAGGGAGTTAAGAAGGGTGAGGGGGGAGACCTTTAAATGGGGCATTAAGGGCACAGTTTGCGAAGCACACAAATACTTAAGCACAAGCATACGCACAGAGGGCCTAATCCAGACCTATGCCGATGCGCTGTGCTTACTAAAGGCGTGCACTCCCCCTGACACTCCCCCCTGTCCGAGCGTATTTTCCCTCGCTTACGCCGGCTGAAGGCTACCCTAACTTCAGCCAGCCTAAGCAAGGGAAAATACGCACGGACAGGAGCGTATTAACTTAAACCCCTCCCTCCCTCATTAAACTACCTTCCCCAGCCTACCTACACTAACATTTGCGTAGTAACGGCGAGGGAAGCCCCCCTCAGCCATTACTACGCTGATACAACGGACGCCGGATCTTAGATCGGGCGCTTCCGCAGTAACGCCGGCCAACATCTGGCCGGTGCATGTGCAGATCGGCATTTAAGCGTATTACCACCGGGCAGCGTAGGTCTGGATAAGGCCCAGAGAGTTAAGGTAGCCCTATGGATGCAGAAGTCAGCTAAAACCATACAATGGGAGTGTATGGGAGTTGCTTTGCCACTTAGGTGCGTAGTTTTGCGGATCCCCTTACTTATTTCATTGTTATCTGTGAATCCAGACCACTATGGACAGAGGGGACGTCATTTATTTCTTTTTTACATCACTGGTCCCTGTACTCTGTGATTGTTATATTGCTTATAAGTGGCTCAATCCAGACTCCAAAGTTAATATAAAGACATCCTGCGTTTGGTAAAACCCCACACAAATACTGGGAGGATCAGGTGTGATCCAGACGCTAGTTACACAAGTTACACAAGGACATATAGGAACGGATTCACAGATCCGATTTTTCTACTTTTTACGTGCGTATTTTTAGGCACGGTTGAACTGTGCATGCGTAGTAACCTTTTTTACGCAATCTATGTTGTATGCAGGCATGGAAGTCCATTACGCCCGGATTTCTAAATCGGACTTAGTGACATGCGTATGGAGGGGCGTGGTTGAATGCCGTACGTGCATAGTTTAATGAAAGTGGGTGGGGGGAGGCATTTAAATGGACTAATATGGGCGCGGTTAGTCATGTACGCACGTACGGAAGGAAAATACGCACGTAACTACACACGTAGAGTTAAGGTTGCCCTATGGACGCATAGGTCACCAAAAAACCTTCCGTGTAAGGGGGGTGTCATGGGTGTTGTCTTTCAATGCACGTGCGTATATGTGGTACTTTATAAACACGCATCTGTGAATACGGCTCATAGCAGCCGCATGCAGATACATTCACAGACTGTTCCCTTTCCCCAGCAAACCAAAGGCCAGTGCAGGGTACTTCAGTTATGTGTGCTGCAAGTGCTGGTTATTGTTAATTAAAGATGTGACTATATATATACTCATGAATATAATTAGTGTCCAATAAAATGATTTTTGTGTGCATAATTACCCGGTCTTGTTTATACTGATGGTTAAAAATGTAAAGCGCTACGTAATCTGTTGGCGCTATATAAAAACCTGTTAATAAATAAATAAATGAGTAAATAATCCCCTCCAGACGAGTGGGGACAGGCGTGTAAACAAAATTCCGGTGGCGGCGGTAAGCAGTTCCTTGCGGAGGAATTAAGGTAGAGTTTTTGGGCGTGTAAACTTCCAGATCTCTGTACATATGGAAAACGCACGAAAATCCGGATCAGGCACAATGCATAAAGTAAAGAAAAAAATAATCAGAGTTGCGTTTAAGGCAAGGAACTAAGACATTTATTTTATAGAAATGGTGGTGTTAAGGCAAGGAACTAGACATTTATTTTATAGAAAATGGTGGTGTTAAAAGAATAAAACAACCTCCCAGCAGAGCCGTAACTAGAAATTTTTGTGCCAGGGGCAAAAAGGAAAAATGGTGCCCCCTGACCCTGCCAATTTACCCATAAATATGAACTTATTGGTGCCCCTTTAAGATTTGTGCCCTGTGGGGCTGCCCCTATGGCACACCCCTAGTTACAGCCCTGCCTTCCAGATTCCATTCCCCAATGACGGGTTGACTGGGTACATCTAACCGCCGTCCTGTCTTATTTTGGAATGGGTCAGATGGCCTCCCACATTTTGGACCGTATTCACAGATCCGTTTTCCCGTGGAGTTGCGTGCGTATTTTTAGATACGGTGTAACCGCGCATGCGTAGTAACTTTATTTACATAAGTTAGGTTGAATATACGCACAGAAGTGCTTTAGGCACAGACATGTGGATCGCACTTGGGGGCATACGTACGGATGGGCGGCGTAGAAATACGTACTTAAAAATTTACATGAAAGTGGGTGGGGGAGGCATTTAAATGAATGCTTGAGGGCGTGGCTATACTGAATCACATAGACGGAAGACATATATGCACGTAAATACACACTTAAAGATCAGAGTGGTCTATGGAGGTGTAAGTCTACGATTACACGACCGGGAGAGCGGAGTGTCGTGGGTGTTGGTGGGTGGCTATACTGAATCGCATAGACGGTAGACATATACGCACGTAAATACACACTTAAAGATCAGAGTGGTCTATGGAGGTGTAAGTCTACGATTACACGACCGGGAGAGCGGAGTGTCGTGGGTGTTGGTGGGTGTTGCCTTGTGACGTGCGGGTGTATAATTGCGTACTTTTAAAAAACGGATCTCTGAATACGGCCCTTTCATCCTAAACAGGTTGGCAGGCAAACCCCAAACTGAAAAATCCTCCCCCCTCAGTCCTCCTCTGTGTTCCTTGCTGAAATAATCTACTGCAAAAAGAATCATCACAGTTTTGATAAGAAGAATTTTATAGTCAACAGTTCCACAATTGTCCCTTGGAGGTTCCAAAACTACATAAATATGCTTTGGTGTAAAGAAGAGCTTATACATATTTTTTAATCTTGAGGGATATCAAGATGTTCTTTTAGATAGCAGATGAATCTCGAGAGTGCAGATAGGATGCATATTCCTTGAGGCACTCATTATGCCCAGCCCAAACGCTAAGTCAATCGCCTGAGCTTCATAATCGAGTTCCAGTGTTGGGATTTTATCTAAGTCAATTCAGTTCTTCTTATCATGACATCAATTACTGTGGCTTTTGTGTTACTCTCTGCTTACATCTATTAGATAATAAAAAGAAGCAATTGTTTTTATAATAGGAATCTAATCAAATTGGCACACTTATGTCAAATAATTATCCATTAATGAAGTGGATGGGAAAATCCTAAAATTAATAAAAAATCCTATTGCCAGAGATTTGCTTCACATCATTTCATTTGATCGGTTTAGTGTTTAAAGGATCCATAAAAAGACCCTCATGGGATGAAGTCACTTAGAATCAAGCTCACATTTTAATTTGAAATCTCTATAGCATTTACACATTATATTCATTTTTGCTGTCGTAGAAATTAAAAGGATTGGCGCTACACACAATTAACTCTAGATTTATTCAAAATCACTTTATTAAATCAAAACATGTAGATAAAATATGTATTGTAATTTGTAGGCAGCGGGATGGTGAGTTTCAGTAACAAATTATTATGTGCGGCATTGGAGCTTAAGAATTGTAGATGGTGATTGAGAAGGCATCCGTAACACTGCTACCTCTGGCTGCATATCTCTTAATGATTTGCAAAAATGCTGTATTCCATATAAAAAGACAAGACTGACTTCATAAACTTTTTTTTTTAACAAACTTCTATTTCACTGTGTTTAAATGTTCATTCAAAACCCTTTCTCCTAATCTTTAACACTCTGTGTACATGTTTTTGGCTACAAGTGGGGTTTGTTAGTATACAGGGCTGTATTCACATGTAAGAGTGAGTTAGGTGCGGACAGATCCCCAAATGTTTTGATGTAAACTAGGCTTAATTGCATCTGCATTTGGGTCTAATTAAGGGCTCAAAGTGAGGGGTTTTATGGGGGTATGCTATACCGTCACTTCTCACAGATTTAATTGAAAAGCTATAAATCTCCATTCACTTCTATTACTTCTATATATTCATACCGTCACTTCTAAATGTCCATCCCGCCACTTCTAAATGTCCATCCCGCCACTTCTAAATGTCCATACTGCCACTTGTAAATGTCCATACCGCAATATTAAATAAACACTTCGACCACTGGTCTGGATCGAGTGCAGTTGCATTAGCATGCTCTTACTGTACAGTGACTATGTGCCTCAACCACCTCCCTCGCACAAAAACGCACTTCATAACACAAATGGGTACAGCATAAATTGTGTTTTGGCCTGGGTTGCCTGCAACTGCATATACATCCTTTCTAAGCGGTATTGTGCGGAGATACCCTATGCAATCAGACTTGCTTAAACCTCTGGATGAGCCCCCAATCTCCTTTTACCGGATAGATTAGCAGGCACCCTCAGAACTGCTATTTCCCTGTTAATGATATACCTTGAATAATATAAAAGTGTTTTCTCATTACATTTTTACGTTTCCTTTATAACCTTCCAAGAAAGTCTATAAAGCCAACATTGGCATTGAAAACAAGGTGGTTTGAGGCATTCAAAGTAGGATCTTTCAAGCTTTCCCAATTGTCACCCATAGCAACTAATTAAAATATCTTGCAAGCACAAGCCAGGTCTCTCTTTTGTGCTCCTGTGCTACATCTCATTTTATATTATAACTAATAGATCATTAGGCATACAGAACACCTTGATCCATCCGCCCGAGCAATCCTTTTATGCTCATGAGGGTTTTCAAGGGAAAACATTTATTCACCACGGTAGGATTCATTATTGTAAATGACCCCTGTAAGAAAGGAGCAAAATATGGTCTGCCTGTTGTTGGTGATGAGGATGTTACTGACCCAAAAGAACAGTCACAAGATCCTGAAAGTACAGGAGATCCAATTATTTTTTTTTCATAGGCTATGCTTAAATTTGTAATTTCATATGGTTTGTTTTCATGTCATGTGACACAAAGGGGGTATTCAGTTGGGCCAATAGACGGGAATCAGTGTGAATTGAGTTGATTCCTATCAATAAAATTTACTCACGACCACTGAAAACTTGTTACCTCTCTCTTTACATTAGGGGTCAGATTTACTAAGCTGAGGGTTTGGAAAAGTGGAGATGTTGCCCATAGCAACCATTTAGATTCTAGCTCTCACTTTCCTATTACATACTAGAGAATGTCAGCTAGAATCTGATTAGTTGCTATGGGTGACATTTTCCCTTTTCCAAACCCTCAGCTTAGTAAATCAGGCCATAGGAATTGAATACCCAACTAAGCGCTCTATTTACTCTAAATTCCAAAATGATCGATACTTACCTTAGCTAGTCTCATTCTCCTCACTGCAAACCTGGCAACTGCGTTCACATTATTCACTAATACTCACCCCAATGACAAGGTCCCGCGATAACCTGCGACACTATCGCCAACATCGTAGGATCTCTCATTGAATTGAAGTTTGAATTAAGTCCTGGCACATACACAGTGGCTGTCTTTTGGGACTTTCCAAAATGTCTAAGCCCCAGCAGCATGATAAACAAGTTTGAATTCTTTCTTTCTCTTCTTTTTTTTTTTGCCCACTGGAATAATCTATTTTATTCCTTTTTCATATATACAAAATTATTGTTTTTTGTTTTGTTCTGTTTTTACTTATTAAAAAAAGTTTGATTATTTTTTTATTTTTTTTTTACATACAAGTATATTCGAAAGGTTTCTCCACTTATACCTCCCTTTTTCTCACCCTAATTACAGCTTTTAGGAGGAGAAAAAGAGAAGTAAATGGGGAGACTGCTGGATTTCTTATAATGGGCCGTATTCAGAGATGCGTTTGTACGCAATTATACGCACGCAGCAAGCCAACACCCACCAACACCCATGACCCTCCTCTCTCACGGCCGTGCGATTGTACACTTACGCCTCCATAGACAACCTCTAACTTTACGCGTGTACCTACGTGTGTATATGTATGCCGTACGTGCGTTTCTATGTAACCGCACCCTCAAAGACTTATTTAAATGCCTCCCCCCACCCTCTTTCATGTAACTTTTAAGGTACATATTTTAACCCCGCCCCTCCGTACGTATGTCCCCAAGTGCGATTCACATGTCCGTGCCTAAAGTACTTACATGTGTATATTCTAGGATACTTACGAAAATAAAGTCGCTACGCATGCGCAGAAAAACGTACCTAAAAATACGCACGTAACTCCACGTGAAAACAGATCTGTGAATACGACCCAATAATGCTAACTTCAGATGGTGTTATTTTTACTCTCAACGCAGAACGAGTGCCAGCCCTCATTAAGAAGAACGGACCGGCGTAGAGATGTGAAGTTTACATCAATCGCCATTAAAACAGCAGTTTTGTAATAAAAAAAATCACTTCATTTTCAAGCGATAATGCCTGTTTTCAAATAAAAATGGGAACTATCACATAAAAATGAAGTTAAAATTGCTTAGTAAATAGACGTAAGTGTTAAAAATACAGCACTGCAGCAGAAGCATCTATTTAATCCCATGGCGATATAGAATATTCTTCTAGGCGCTCATTGGCATCATGCAGACACTGATACATGGAACAAGTTTTCTTTTGTGGTTCTAGAATTTATTTGGATGCTACATTTGAACAACATTCTACTTTTTTCCGGTGTCGTGCTGTAAAATGTTATACCACATTTTATTACGAGGCATTATATAGTAAAATATAATGTGCAACAACCACAGATGGTAAAAGGAGTAACGCTCAACAAGATACACTAGAAGAATGAGTAATGGGTGATTAACTCTCTAAACAGACAACATACTACTGAAAATGTCTCATTTCTGCATACTGTATCTGAAATGAAAAACCAGCGTAGTAACATTTAATAATTTCAACCCGTTTTGTATTTTAATTGCTTCTTTTCGAAGCGCGGCTTCTGCGGTAATTGATGTTAGGCAATTCCACGCCATTAAATATACCGACAACATTTCACAAGATAGTGAGCAAGTCTACAGAGCATGAATTGATCTGCAGGAAGACATTAGGTGTAAGTAGCATGTAAAACCCTCACTCTAAAGAGGAACTGTTAAAATGTCATTACAGGGATGGCTGGAAGTTCATCACTGACACAAATGTATTTCCCTACTTTAATGTATATAAATGTGCAGTATATCTGACATACTGTGCCAACCCCAGGAAGATAGGGATTAGCAAAAATGCTTTGATTTTGTAGCCATGGGCCGGATCTAGAAGTCAGCTGTTACGGCTGTTGGAACTCTGTATGAAGCAGCAGCAGAGTTTCGTTAGTATATCGCCATGGGATACTTAAGTCTGAGTGTGGGTCCATGTAGCGAACCGCCCTATTTCGAAAGGGCCGTTTGCTCCCAGCCGTCCGCTATGACACCCACACTGTACAATTACTATGCTTACCCCACCCACCTTAGCGGGGAAGCACAGTCCTTTTGATCCTAATAGCCATCGTATGGAAGTTCCTAAGTGCCGTACAATGGTTGTTACGTTAGTTAAAATCGAGATCTATCTATCTCATATCTATCTATCTCATATCTATCTCATATCTATCTATCTCATATCTATCTATCTATCTCATATCTATCTATCTCATATCTATCTCCTATCTATCTATCTCATATCTATCTATCTCATATCTATCTATCTATCTATCTCATATCTATCTATCTATCTCATATCTATCTATCTATCTCATATCTATCTCCTATCTATCTATCT
>WWET01000010.1:622511-645293 GCA_011038615.1 Limnodynastes dumerilii
CCCCCCCCCTTATGTCTTCTGTAAGTTCTTCCCTCCCACATAGTGTGTTAGCTCACATGAGCAGGGCCCTCCATCCTAGTGATCCTTCCTACACCACTCTCTCCTCACTTTGTACCCTCTTGTCCCCCTCTGCTACCCTTTTACCCCATCCCCACCTGGTAGCTCCCTCTCAACCTCTCACTGCACTCTATCCCTCCTCCCTGATCTTCCAACTCACATTTTGCCTCGTGTTCTGTGCTTGCTTCACTTTATTTATTTTTGTGATATTTTTATAGTCATATTGTTTTTAATATATACTATTCTGTCCATCCCTATCTTGTATGTCTATACTGTACTTTGTACGGCGCTGCAGACGCCTTGTGGCGCCTTATAAATAAACGATAATATAATAATAATTAAATTATCATAAGATTCACTATTGTCCAAGTAACTCTGTACCCCATTAGTAATGCTAGCTCCACAATGTTACAAATGTATTTTATATTGTAGAGACCAGAGGCTAGCCTGCCTAGATGCAGGAGAAAAACTGCCCCCTGGCGCTTTCCATGTTCCTAATAGGGCGCCAGGTCACATCTCAACCCCAAGGCTAAAATTTGCCAGTCATCTGCTTACACAAACAGTCAGAGAGTTTTATTTTACCTGTAAAAGCCTTTTAAATAATATAAAATGTGTATTGCAGAGGGCTTGTTATATGTTTATAGCTTCCCACTGTGCCAGTTTTCCAGTTCAAACATGCACAGAAACCGTAGCAACCGTCAGTATTTAAATACTTATAAACTTAATTTACAAGTTAGATATTTAAAGCAAACACCTGAATTCTATGCTAAACATTTCTGCATTTCTGCTCAAATAATAAATGGATAATTTTGATTGATGGGATTTTCTTTGTGGAAATTGAGCTCCTAATATCATTAATATTGTCTGCAATACTACTTCTTTAATCTTGTTAGAATTAAGCAGAGTTCTTTTTGCCGATCAATGTGTAAATCATACGACAAACGACAGTTTAAGCCAACATCTTACCAGTGTGTACTGTTTAACCTTGCTCCAGAATGGTTTGAAACAGTCTGCGATCATTTGATTTAATTTTTAAGAGCTCCTAATATTTCAGATCGACAATGCCCAATGTCTATTACAGGATAGTAACTGAACTGCATGATGGGAAGAAATGAAGAACGATCCCGCAGGGGATCATTTCAGTGTGTACTCTATAACACCGGATGCGTAGTCATTTGCTATAACAGTAACAACGTTGAATCATTAATGTTACTTCTCATCATGTACCCTGCTTTACTCCAAGCAGAAAGAATGTTGATTAAAAAATCATGTTGTGCTGTACCAGTTGTGTCCAGAAGGTGGCTTTACAGAGGCTACTCAGTGTTCAATTGCTAATGTATTAACATCTTAACTGAATGATGCAGACTTATTAAACATATGCAGAATGCATTTCTTTTTTCTTTTTGTCCAATTAGACCAGTGAGGGGTATGACCATTCAGGGGCAGCAAAGTACTCCTCCAACCGTTGTCAGTCTCCGGTCAGAAACTCTGACTTCCCAAATAGGGACATTCGAAAGTTCCTTTTCGGATGTCCCTATTTTGAATACCGCACAGTTTAGATTCTTTGTTTAGAATGGGTGAGTATGCCGATCGGCATACTCACCCATTCTTATCCAAAAATACTGCCACCGATATTCCGCCACCGTGCTGCTACCGCCGGACCACCCGACTGCAGGGAAAGGTGAGTAAACTCTCCAGAGTGCGGGGGTGGGAGGGTTAAGGTCAGGCTGCAGGGGAGGGAGGGTTAGGGTCAGGCTGTGGGAGATGGAGGGTTAGGGTCAGGCTGCAGGGGAGGGAGAATTAGGGACAGGCAGCGGAAGATGGAGGGTTAAAGTCAGGCTGCGGGGAAGGGAAGGTTAGGGTTAGGGTAGGGAGAGAGGAGGGTTAGGGTTAGAATTAGGGAAAGGACTGGGGGACTATTTTCTCTTACCTTTTCAGAGCACCGAAAGCTCGGAGCTCCGTGGATCGATTGCTAGGCCTCATCAAGGCATATGCAATCGAAATCTCAGCCAGTTCGCAACGGGCTGGGAGAAAACGTCCCTATTGAAATAGGGCCATTCTAAGCGGGGACACACATCCCCTCCAACCATCCAAAGGCCAACAAAAATATCTCTATGTAATAATGTCAAAGAGACAGCTACATGGAAGGAAAACATACCTACAGACATACAATGTTCAACAATTAAGATATCAACAGAAAAAAAAGAATTCGGGCAGCTCTGAGGACCACCTGTTCCCCAACACCGGTTTATAGTCTTATATGTTACACATCTATATACAGCACCAGAAAAAAAAACTAAACCTAATTTCACATTTTTTCTATGTAACCTCCAGCATTCGTTTAAGCTTTCACACATATGATTAGAGAAACAAAGGGGGAGTGCCTTGTTCTCCTGCACGTTGTCAGTCTCCACTCAGAAACTCTGACTTCCAAAATAGGGACATCAGAAAGTTCTTATTCGTAAATACCGTCGCCGCTACCGCCGGACCACCCGACCGCAGGAAAAGGTGAGTAACCTCTCCAGGGTGTGGGGGAGGGAGGGTTAGGGTCAGGCTGCAGGGGAGGGAGGGTTAGGGTCAGGCTGAGGGAGAGGTATGGTTAGGGTCAGGTTGCGGGAGATGGTGGAGGGTTAGGGTCAGACTGCAGGGAAGAGACAATTAGGGTCAGGCTGTGGTTGATGGTGGGTTAGGGTCAGGCTGCCAAGAAGGGAGGTTTAGGGTCAGACTGAAGGGAAGGGACGATTAGGGTTAGGGTAGTGAGAGGGGAGGGGTAGGGTTAGAATTAGGGGAAGGAGTGGGGGACTATTTTCTCTTACCTTTTCAGAGCACCGAAAGCTTGGAGCTCCGTGGATCGATTGCTAGGCCTCATCAAGGCATATGCAATCGAAATCCCAGCCTGTTCGCAACGGGCTGGGAGAAAACGTCCCTATTGAAATAGGGCCGTTCTAAGCGGGGACACATACCCCCTCCAACCATCCAAAGGCCAACAAAAATATCTCTATGTAATAATGTCAAAGAGACAGCTACATGGAAGGAAAACATACCTACAGACATACAATGTTCAACAATTAAGATATCAACAGAAAAAAAAGAATTAGGGCAGCTCAGAAAAAAAAGAATTCGGGCAGCTCTGAGGACCACCTGTTCCCCAACACCGGTTTATAGTCTTATATGTTACACATCTATATACAGCACCAGAAAAAAAAACTAAACCTAATTTCACATTTTTTGTATGTAACTTCCAGCATTCGTTTAAGCTTTCACATATATGATTAGAGAAACAGTTCAGGGACTTTTTAATACAAGTAAATTAGAGCTTGAAGATGCAAGTTGACCATTCTGCCCTCAAAAGCAGATGTGTCTAAGGTCATGCTACAGCAGAAGTGGCTGGTATAGAGTGGTGCGCAACCGAAAAAAGAAAAGCCAATCTACACCTCTGCAAATCCACGTTAATCAGCAAAGGGGGGGATATAAATTGTGCAATTGGAATTTGACTTGTCACATTGCAACTTGTTTATACAGGGAAAGATTTGCTTCATTTTTTTGCTGTTGCCCCTAACCGATGGGAGTCCTCACTACGATAGGTGGCTTTCCAAAGTAGAGACAGATGACAGTTCATTTTTGGCTGTCCCTATTTCCAATAGCTCCCATTTTAGATTTTTTATTATGAATGGGTGAGTATTCCTTTTCGGAAGGGCCACAGGACCTGGCGCACACCCACCGTAGACCCGCCGAAGGAGAATTAGGGCCGTGTTAAGGGCTGGGGGAAGGGAGACTTTGGGTTAGTTGAGGGTTAAGGCTGTGGGTAAAGGAGGGTTAGGGTAATAGTAGGGGAGGGTTAGGGTAAGGATTAGGGAACGGGTTAGGGATACTTACCATTTGAAACACTGTGTTCAGTGCTCCGGGGATCGTTTGCTTTGCTTCTGTGAGGCATAAGCAATTGATTTCCAATTCGGAACTGTCTGGGAGAGAACGGCCCACGCCCGCCCCTAAATCCATTGATATTTGCACCGGCACACAATAAGTATAAATAGTATGCGTACCTTGCAAGAGCTAACCTGAGCATCAGTTAAGTATGACTTTAGAACTAAAACATGTCTAAGCAGGGGTGGAGCTAGTAAACAACGGGCCCCATAGAAGGTTTATGAAGGGGTTCATGGATGCAGCAGCATCTGAGTGTTCCCTCTACTCTGCTCTCAACAGAAAAACAGAAGCACATCTTCAGCGCACACGCTGTAAGGTGCCGGCAGGCTCAGAAGTGGCCACTGCCATGTTGTCAATGAGTGGGAGCAGGAGTAGCAGCCTTTTTCTGAGCTCCTTCTCTTCTCTGGGCCCTGTAACAGACATATCCCCTACTCCCACTGTGGTTAAACCACTGTGTCTAGGAATGAGTGACGTAAATAATACGGAACACTGGACACAATAAAAAATATATTGATGATTAAAATAATATAAACTCAAAAGGAATGTTTAATGAAGTGATTAGGACAGTTTGATAATGTTTATAATCACTGAAGTGGATTGCCGGTTAGAAGGGCTTCTTTATGAACGCAGCGATGAAGATGTAATCGCAAGACATCCGTACAAAGCATAGGTCTTGACAGTGGCTGACAGATCTCAGAAAATCCTAGCCTTCCTCTTTTAGCAGGCTAACCATACCCACTCTGTCCTGCACCCTAGCCCTAACTTTTCCTTTCTAACTGCCTAAACTTTACCCTCCCTGTCCTGCAGCCTAGCCCTCCCTGTCCTGCAGCCTAATCCTAACCTTCCGCTTGTCGCAGCAACTTCCGGGGGAAGTTCGGTAAAGTGGGTGGGGAGGGATGTAGATTACGCCGGGAGGAAGGGCTGGGGATTGCCCGTGCATATTTTTCCTCCTTAAGAGGGAAAATACGCACAGTGACTTAAGGTTGCAATTAGGCACCTAAAAATGGGGGCCGGGCGGGTGAGGGGACCAGAGACATAAGTGTCAATCCGGACCATGGTTTGCAATGCTTAAGATTTTTGGATACATTGATTGTGCTTTACCTCGGCCTTGCTGCCATTGGAGAAGGCTAAAACCTGAATATCTGCAATTCATCTCTGGATTCATCTACAAGAAACATACTCCTTCTGTATTGTTCCCATTAAGCTATTATCACAAAACGTGCTCTGCTCAGCAAGGATACATTATATTGATCTAAATACATTTGTAAAGATTGAATTTAAATTGATAACCTTACAGACATTTGGTATATTTAAATCCCATTTCTAGACATGAAAACAGAGATTTGATGGGTATAAATAATCTGGTTAAATAAAGTCTGGAGGGATATCTCTTATCTGCTGGCACAGGCGTCCAATCTAATATTCTGCCATAAATCCCTGAAGACAAGACATGTCATGTCAAAATAAAATACGGCTATGGGGAAAAGGTGTTAGAATCCTTCGACAAAGAATCCGTAAAGAACAATTTCAGCTAAGATTATTAGGCTGGCATGTAAGACAACATAAGCATAAATATAGCAGTGAGGTCCACTATGTTATTTATACAAAAACCCACATTTGTGTAGTAACAAAATCACAATCGTGCAAAAGTACCTGAAGGGATGATGTGTTCCTCTTTAGTATGGGCCATTCTGGTTGAAAAGAAGTTAACTTAATTATTTACTAAATTGGTGACAAAAAATGGTATATGAATAACCGATGCAAGTTCAAACCATTTGAATGTCCAAATCAGTAGGCCACATTCTTTCCCCTAGGAAGATAATATAAAACACTGTGTTCCGAAAGGTAAGGCTTCCCTACTCCCTTACCCTAAACCTAAGTCACCCCCTGCATCCTAACCCTAAGTCCCCCCTCCCGCAGCCTAACCCCAGATCCCCACTCCCGCAGCCTATCGCTAAGTCGCCCACCCGCAGCCTAACCCTAAGTCCTCCCTCCCACAGCCTAACCCTAAGTCCCCCCTCCTGGAGGAGTGAGGTTACTCACCTCTCCGATGGTCTGGTCTGGCAGCAGCACTGTTTTTCAAAAATAAATGGGTGAGTATGCGAATCATTCATTCATAAATAAAATAATTCTGCGGTGTTACACATTTGAAATAGGGACAGGTGAAAAGACACTTTTGGCTGTCCCTATTTCGCAATCTGTAACATCGCAGCGGGGACTCGCAACGAATTATACTATTATCAAAGAATACGTTCCACCCAACTCGATTTTGAGTCCCAAAATTCCAATGAACATCGATGCATTACTGTAAGACCGAGGCCCCTGCTGAAATGTTTGCATTTACACATATTTTGATAATCTGTCGGAATCCATTGTGACCCATTTAGGTTTAAAAAAACAATTAAAATTTTTTACAGAGGGCAGTGGTCTAACTACCAGGTGGTGCAGGGGGTCTGATGATTGTCAAGCTCCGCCCCATCCCTAGTACCACTGGACCTGATTTACACTTAAGAGTAAAATTGCAAACTTACTTAAATATACGCACGTGAAAAATCTGCAATACCGATTCAGAGAACAGAAAGAAGCCCATTAATTACTCCCCCTGGGTCAGGAGTGCAATGTAAGAACGTAAGTCTTTCCTGTGTATAATTAGGCACGAGCGGACTTTATGAGCTGTGAAACGGTCGCGGTAAAGGAGCTTTAAATTGTTTATGATTCAAAAATACGTAACTAAACGCACTGATTAGGCTTTGGAAAAGTAAAGTTGTTGTTTTTTTTCTAAAAACAGCAAGTACTCTCATTAATATATTTAAACATAAGTAACCATTATAAATGCAACTTGAAATAAGAATAATCATGACATACTTTTCAATACACAGAAACGCATACGGCATGAAGTTAGAAATACAACGATCCACTACATAGAGAGACTTTCATAAAACATTTTAAAAATAATCATTTAAAAAATAAAAGCAACGCAAACCACCAATACAGATAAATATAAGTGAATGTAAAGGTGTTTGTTCACAAAATTAAAAGTAAATAAAATAAATGTAAAGAACCTTCACAAACTAACCAAATAATGGCACCTTTACAATGTTAAAGTCTTGCACAAAATGTAAAATCAGCATTGGATTAAAGAAACGAGCCTTTATTTGTTTCATTTAAAAACACACGTCCATTGATTATAAACACGCAGCAGGTGTGGCCTGAGCTAAGTAAGAGAAGACACATGGGCTCACAGCCAACAATACAGTTCCTCTACTTACGAGTGGTCGAGGGCTACCTTAACTTTTCCTGTGCGTATGTTAGTTTACACAAGGCTCTCCTACTTGTGAATCAGTCCTAACTCTACTGGAACGCCCATACTGTGCATTAGTAGCCCGTGTGCAGTTCATTTGCATTAAGAGTCTTGCCCCTCTAGCCGCACATGTGGGACACATTACGTGCCAATGCGTGCATCAGTCCTAAGTTGGACGTCCGTGAATGTGACCATGGTTTCCGTGTGTATATTTGGGTTCTGGGCATGCGCAGTTTATCTTATCGTAAAAATACACACATAGATTCTACACTTCTACTGTAAGCGTGGATACACTATGGATAGTAGCATTAATGAACAGGGGGTGGGGCTTTAGAATTCTATTTGCATATATTGTTTATACCGCGATCTCCTTCTGCCCTCCAAGAACTCCAGGAGCCAGATTTACTAAGCTGCCGGAAAGGAAAAGTGGAGATGTTGCCCATAGCAACCAATCAGGTTCTAGCTCTCACTTTTCTATTACATACTAGAAGATGCAAGCTAGAATCAACAAGCTAGAATTAAATATATTTAATAGATCAACGTGACACCTGGAAAGCTTAAAAGAAAAAGTCAGATGTATCAAATATTGAAATATTAAAGATTTTGCTTACTATGTAGTCTTTGTCTTCTTTGACATCATCTGTGCAGAAAATAAAGTTTTGATGTTCAATATTTTCTGAGGTCCATATTTATCTGCAAACACAATAAAAAAAAATGTCACTGTAATCACTAATTAGGAACGCTGATCTTTTCTTGAGTCTTATGCAAATTTAATCATTTGCACTACTTGGGGAAGACAACCTTTTATCCTATATCACAAATGACATTTGCTTTTATGATAAATGGTAACATAAATGTATTTAGTATAAATGCAATAATATAAATGTATTTTTAAATGAAATTAAAAAAATAATAACAAATATATATAAAAAGATCACATATAAAGGATGCACGTTGAATCGTTTTTGTACTCTAATCCTGTAATTCTATAAACTTCATAGAGATTGGAGATTATAAAACACATGAAAGATTAATATGGGAGCTCCCAAACTGCTATATTTCTGTGTACAATATCCTTCAACATTACACGCCTCAATCAACACCTGAACAACTTTCTATCTCTACTGTCACCATAGTTTAAGGTAAGAATCATACACAACACAGCTTTTTTTATGTTACAGGACAAAAGATAGAGTTGCGCTATGGAAATAGCCTATAAAAACGGTATTATTTATTAAAACCAAGATGAACAAAAAAAAATAAAAAGACATCATCTTGGTTTTAATAAATAATACCGTTTTTATAGGCTATTTCCATAGCGCAACTCTATCTTTTGTCCTGTATCTTTAAAACGGGGGACCAGTCATCCCCAAGTGTTGCTGCTGGAGTATCCCTATAGGAATTAATCTGGTACCATCACATATTTGAGGGTTTTTTTCCGTAGTTGTGCGCTAGAAGAGTAGTTTGGGGATTTTCCAAGCACTCATTTCTTTTTTTATGTTAGACTGTTGCATTATTTTCCTCTTTTATAGTTTATCAAACAATAGTTTATAGTTTGATTGTTAAAGGGGAACTTCCTGTTTTTCGTTTATTGATGGACACAGATAGCTGTCTTGCTACAAAAAGAACAGAATTCTGAAGCCAGCTGTTTAACCACTATTTTACCCATGAGAGAGGACAGGATCCTGACCTAATAACTTCAGGTCACTTATGCATACAAGGTGCATACAAGGTGCATACAAGGTGCGTAAGTGGCCTGACTTCACTGGACGGTGCATGCGCCCTCTAGATGATACGCTAGGGTTATTTCAGAGGAAATGGGCTGTGCTTCTACTCCCGTCTCTCTCGCGGACATACAGACCCCCGCACGTACGGAAAACGCGTGGGGATGTGAATCCGGTCCAGAGTTATTAGGACTTTATATTATATAATATATTGTATTTATGGCACTGCCATAATATCATGGACCCTGATCCAGACCCCCGCACGCTTTACGCACGGGTCTGTAGGTATGCGCACGTAGTGGGGAGTGCCCGCCCCCTGCACTTTCCGCTTATGGTAGTAAATCTGTAAATCCCTGCCCGACCCCTAATTTATATGGCTATCCCCCCCCCCGGATACGACCATCGTAAATTAATAATCTGCCCATTGCGCGTGCCTTCTACTCTACGTAACTAAGTAACATATGACAGTAAGTACGCACGCGGAACATCTGGCGTGCGCATACGCATATGTTCCGAGACAGGGGACTTTTGCAAATGACTTGCGTAATTCCTCTGTCATACCTAAGTGTGGATCTGGGCCTTGATCATTATGCAGCCCTGTCTGTCCCTTGAAGTTACATTCCCTAAAGTGAAAAAACATAAGGAAAAAGGAAAGATTTTTATGGCCTGATGAGTTTGGGGCATCGCGGTGGTTGTGGTGGGCAGCACAGTGAGTAGCACTTGTGTGTCACAGCACTGAGGTCATGAGTTAGATTTCTGGACTAGGCCTTTTCTGTGTGGAGTTTTTATGTTCTCCCTGAGACTTTGTGGGTTTTCACCAGGTGCTCTGGTTTCCTCCCACATGCTAAAAACAAAATATGTATGAATGTGTTAGGGACCTTAGTCTGTGTGTACAATTAATTAAGCTTTAAGCAATATATGTGCACAAACGCATTTATTTGCAGTCATGAGAGCTGATCCAGAGGTGCACTTACACCTTTTTTTTTGTAGGTGCAAGTGTAGACCTGGGCAATACCATGTTGAGCAGCAGGGTCGGAGGTAAATTTAAAATGTAAAAGCAGAAGTAGAATTGAGAGGTGAAGTTTCTTAGCTTTACTCTAATTTATAGATGAAACATAAAGATACGTAATATGTGAGTTCTATGTGCAAACGAAATGTGTTTTTCATGCATGTAAAAGATTTAAAATGAATTATCTCCCCTTACATTGCAGAATGGCTTAGCCGAGCTGTACACTTGCTCCTATTTTGCCCTCGCTCCCAAACTCTGGATCAGCCCCTTCTTGTGATTGGTGAAGATGACCTGATTTATGTTACATAAACAGGCTTACACTCAGCCCAGCGTTATGCCATATATGCTTTCTCTGGGGTTCATCACCGCTCTACATATTAAAATACATTTTCTGCTATTATTGCTGGTAATCATATATATCTGACCCCATTTTATTCAATGTTTTTATGATAAGTTATTTGGTTTTATGCACCTCTTACATAATTAGTCTGCATAATAAAATACTGTTTCTTAGTGGATGTAAACATGACTCTCAGATTAATCCAGTCATGAAGACATAATAACACTTTTCTTCACCTGTCAGTGTTACACACCATCGCTGAGTAGAATCCATTGATTTTCTGTATGTTTTCTATAGAAAATAGTAAGGTAAACACAGCTTTTCTAATCCTCTTTCATTGTGGGATTGCTAAGGGCTAACCCATTAATCCCTACAGATAACTCCATCCTCACAACAGATACGTAAAAATTAATGATTTCCTCAAAGCCCGCCAAATAAAGTGTGCCAAAATAAAGTGTCAGGCTTTCAGAAAACTAGTAGAATACAGGCAGACTAATTAAATACACTAAACACCGGTACACAGATAGAAGGGGATCACATAACACGAAACCAAAGCTGCCAACTCCCTCTGAATATTAAGGAGACATGGAGCCAGATTTACTAAGCTGCGGGTTTAAAAAGTAGAGATGTTACCTATAGCAACCAATCAGATTCTAGCCCTTAAGCTGGGCACACACTAGAGCGATTATCGTGCCGATTTGCCAATTATCGTAGATTGGACGAATTATTGCTGTAGTGTGTGGGGCCGATAATTTCCCGAAACTCATGATAATCCTCCTAAAATGTCCGCCAGCAGATAATCGCATTTTATGGGAATACCAATTGATTATCGTTTGTAAAATCGTGCAGTGTGTGGCCATTTACAAATAATCTTACAAGTTAACTAACAATTGTTATGTTTTTTCCACACCCCTGCAGGGTGTCTATCTTGATGTACAGAATGTCCTTCCTGTTTGTATCACGTGAGCAGTACGGCAAGTGCCGGTATATAATATAAACCTGCAATTAGCCAGCATTGTGTTTGCACGAATCTTCGTACGGAGTGTTACAGGATATACATGTATATTTTAAATAAGGACCCATTATGACCCTGTCTCCCAAGTGCAATGTAAGCAAAGTTCAAAGTGTTTAATCTATGTATTATGCACTACAACAGGCTATCTGCCAATACAGAAGAGAAATGCAGAAGAAATAAAGAGCAAGTTTTTCCAATAAATTTTTTGCTTCTGTCAATCACACTCGGATCTGCTCCTTATGTAAAACATGTGACGATTATCGCATAGTTTGTGGCCACAAAAGATTTTATGCACTACGATAAAAGCACTGAAAAATCGCCCCCCTTTTTTTTTTAAATCGAACGAATTATTGCATAGTCTATGGCACCGATATCGTTACCTCTCACTAGCAGGAAAATTGGGACAATTATCTAGAATCTCACGCTGTGACGATAATCGCTCTAGTGTGTGCCCAGCTTTACTTTCTTTTTACATACTAGAGAACGTCAGCTAAAATCTGATTGGTTGCTATGGGCAACATCTCGACTTTTCCAAACCCGCAGCTTAGTAAATCTTGCTAATAAAATGTCCAGTCCCATTCTTGTGTGTGTCTGCATGTGTGTGTGTATGTGTGCGTCTCTGTATGTGTGGGTAAGGAACACATAATATACATATTTTAACGCTATAAATGATATGC
The DNA here is from genome assembly GCA_011038615.1 of Limnodynastes dumerilii. Classification (NCBI taxonomy): domain Eukaryota; kingdom Metazoa; phylum Chordata; class Amphibia; order Anura; family Limnodynastidae; genus Limnodynastes; species Limnodynastes dumerilii. The sequence continues at coordinate 634,559 of WWET01000010.1, forward strand.
TAGCATGGCAATCAAACACTGTTAATTGTGCTACCAGCTTTGCCATTTCTGAGCAGATTTATGAGACATTGTTTTGTAAATGAGATATCATTTAACTGTGTAATGCTTCACATAAAACGAGAATGTCAGCGGTAATGAAAGAGACTCCATCAAGCTAACAATAAAATGACTTCTGTTGTAAACAATTTGTGTTTTGGGATTAAATCTTTAAAGTACTTTTTACTGTGCAGAGAGCAACAGTAACATAACAGCAATGATATGCAATGGCCAAGCATCTTAAGGAAGATTGGGAGGGGGAGAGAGATCCACCAGTGACCACTGACCTCTACCGTTCTACATAAGTCTCTTTTATGCCTTAAAGTGAATTTTTAAGTAATAACTTTATTTACAATGCTAAAAAAAACAATATTTGTGGTAACCTTTCATCTGTTTTTAGTGTGCTTGGGATGCCTCCAGGAATGTTCTCAAATCTTCACAGCAGTTGTGCAGATTACACAATATTTTAGTATTATCTGTGTATGTTTGTACTTTTTTAAGTTTATACATATTTTTTGTAATTTTAAACACATTTTTATGTAAATTTTTATTTTATTTAAAAAGCATATAATATTTTGCCTGAATACTTTGTACTGTAACCACTGACCTCTTGGCAACTCTATATCCCCACTGATATATTTTGTCCATACAGCAATAAGCCAACAAACTAAAGTCCTTTTAGTGCTAGCTGATACCATGTATCAAATAACTGCAACAATCCATTTGTCCTTTGTTACTTTTCTTCAACACTGGTGGAGAAAGTAACCTCTAATATTTTGTTTGTATTATATTTATTGTGTTGTTGACATGTTGTGGGTTTATATTGTTAATTTATGTATTATATTAAATAATAGCTGCTTTTGCAATCTATAGACAACAACTCAAAACTTGCCATAATCTACAGTAGACACCCAATGAATTTTCCAACACACTACAATGTGATCTGAAACTAAAATAACATTCTTATATAGAACATAACGTGCAGAGAAATTAATGAATCAAATTAGCTGTTGTGTGGTAGCAGGCAAAAAAAAGAAAAACAGGTGCTTTAAATGTTACAAAGTAGAGAATTTAAAATCTATGATGTTTATTAAATCTTATTAAAATTGTTTTATAAAATTATGAAAGAAGCAAAGATTCTATGATAATGAAATATTACAAACCAATAATATGTGGAAAAGGGAAAAAAAGAATAGGTTAATTAAAACAAAACAAAAAAAATAATAAGACAGCATTTTGTAATGTCGACATTTCATGTGTTAGGCATTAAAATAGAAGGAGAGGGGGGCAGAGAGGATGAGATAGCTGGGGGAAGATGTAGAAGATCCATTTATTTCAATATATGTGTCAGGAACAGGTATTAGTCCGGGTTCCTGACAATATGTAACAAAAATTATCCTAATTTTGGGTTATTTGTTAGATAATTAATATATCTTTTTGAGTTTGCAAATAATGAAATCCTTCACTTGGGGATTAGATCCATGCGCCTCTATTACACAAAAGACTTTCTATGAAAAGATCTATGAAAAGCTGCCAATTTAATAAATGTTTTCATGCAGTACTGAACAAAAGAAGCCAATACTAAATACAATTGTATAAAGAAACAGCACCATTAATCATATAGACCCCAGATTCTTACTTAATACTGCAAGCAGATGTCCATACGCATGCACAATACCATTATCTATGCAACGGAGTGTGTACATATGCATGGGAGCTGGGCAGAGGCAAGTAAATTGTGAGGTGTAACACAGAAACATAACAACATAGAAAGTGACGGCAGATAAGAGCCACATGGCCCATCCACTCTGCCCAGTTGTTTATTCAAAACTATACTGATCCTAGACCCTATTTACCCTCAATTAAGTTTGTGATTTAGGATATCCTTATATTTATCCCAAGCATGTTTACACTTTTCTACTGTGTTACCTCAACCCCCTCAGATGGGAGGCTAATAGTTTATATTCAAGCCCTCGTGTTCTATTACACCTCTTCCTCTGAAAAATGCCCCCTCCTCTAGCCAGTCACAACCCTTGATATATGTGAAAGCTGCTCTCATATCCCCCCCTTCTTCCTTCACTGCTCTAAGCTCTACATGTTTAGTTCCTCTAGCCTTTCTTGGTATGTTTTGTGACAGATAGTGTGTAGATGAGGATGTGGTGTGATCACAAGGCTACAACCATCCACTTGTCTTGCATTTATATTTTCCAGTGGAATTTCCAGTACAGAACAGTTGTGTAACTAAATTAAGGAAGTGCAACAGCAGCACAACCTGGAGGTGAGGAGGGCTCCAAGGAAGGTAGACACCCCCTCCTCCCTCCACCATCAGTAGTTATACCCCTTTTGAGCTGCCCAATCTGCTGTCATAACAACAGAGATGCATGAAGTGCAACATGCATTGAGAAGATTCTCCTGCTCCATTCTAGTAAACAGATCTGTGGCCAACAGGTGGCGCCAGTAGAGCAAATTTACATAATCAGACCCCCACTGATGATTGACATGTTTCCCAGTGAGTCCTTATTTCCTCCTGGGTGCAGATGACATCACAAAAGGGACATTAGTCTATTTGTATCTCATGTTTAAATATAATGATGCATTAAACAATTCTACTCTTTGCATAATGCACGGACTGACCATAATTAATGCCTGTAAGATGTGGGTAATCTTTATTTAAACTAATGTTCTTTTTACACATTGACAGTAGTCTCACATCACTGCTAGACAGCCCTGCCCCTTTCAAAATATGTCTGTCGCCTTTCATTCTGATGCCCCTGTCACACACAGCTCTTCACTCTCTGACTTAATGACACTGGCAGACAGGTACAAACACAAGATCAGGAAACCTATTTACTGAACTACTATCATAGCAACCGGTGAATGTAGAATGTGGAAACCATTTAAATAAGTTGCTGTAGATTTAGAATAATCAATTTTCTTACAGTATACAATCTAATAAAATGATTTACATTTAATATCTAGTTATTTTTTATTTTATTATTTACACAGTATTTCGGCAATGAAAGAATTGTTAACCTTTCAGATACATTTTTAACATTCCGGACACTTGACTCAACCCTTTGATTTTTTAAGCTGCACCACTGCATGAATTCACTTATTGACACAGAATCGTATTAAGATAACGCAGCTGCTGATTGGAAAATCTATGTACTTCTGTCAAACAAGGGGAAAGAATCCCTTGACAGATGAGAGAGCTATGCTTACAACCCAGAGAACAGCTGCAAGCCAGTTTAAATGACAGAAAAAGTACAGTATCTTATTGTTCTAGGGGATTTGTTCCAAACAGCAAGACTGAAAAAATAGCTATATTGATCCGCTCCTATGTTCTGTAGGAGGGAAACGCAGGCAGAATTTAGATGCTAACCTTCTTTGGGAAATAAATTATCATAGAGAGAGAAGGGGGAGAGTATTATTATTATTAGTATTATTTTTTTTAAATAAATTCTTTCCTTGCTAATTTTTGCAATACAGAATAATTAACCATCAGAAAACTGTGTGTACCGAGAAGGATCATCACATCACACAAAGTACTCAAACAGTAAATACCAAAGAACAGTTTAGGCTGTATATAACGGCTCAGCAGACAGAGTTAACATCTAGATAATGCCTAAGGCCCATATTCAGAGTAACATATACGTCCGGTGTTTAGGGATTTTTACTACTGCAAATGTGTAGTCATTTTTTAACGTAAGAAACACCTGAAAGACCGCATTTATGCAATCTACATAAGAAAAAGATACGTAGATTACGTAAAAAATTTTTTCGATAAACACCGGACATATATGTTATATGTCCGGTACTCTGAATATGGGCCTAAGTGGAGAAGGGTAGTAATATGTAATATGCTGTAATATGCCATGACCTTAGCAAGTTCTAATGGTAAAAGTCAAACAAGTGAGAGAAAAGAAAAAGGAAAGGTAACAACCAGTGTGATGGCTCAGTGAGCACTTGTGTCTTGAGGTCATGAGTTCGATTCCTGGACAAGGCCCCTTATCTGTGTCTGCGTGGGTTTTCCTCACACACTCCAAAAACTTGCTGGTAGGTTAATTGGCTGCTGAATAAATTAACCCTGCTGTGTGTGTGTATGTATATGTTAGGGACCTTAGTATGTAGCTCCAATGGGGCAGGGACTGATGTGAATGTGACGTGCTGTGTAATCTGATAGCACTATATAAAAACCTCTTAATAAATAAAGGAAGGGTTCAATACTGGGGGGGTGATAGAGATCACCAAGATAGAGGAGAGCACTTCTCAGAACAGATAGCTCAGTCAGAAGTCTCTTATGCAGAGGCCTGGTTGGCATAGGGGGAGCATTCAGATGTTCAGAGTAAAGGTCAGTGGACTTGAATTCAAGCCAGAAAAACCAAGTAGCTATGAACTGATGTTCAACTGTTCCAATAACATATGTTGGTCAATCTGGGCGGGAGAGAGCATTATTTTGTAGCGCTTTTGATGATCATCTCTGAAGCCGATAAGGATAATGTTATAAAATGATTTATAGGATATATATATATAAGATATTGCTGTGCTTTATTACAAAACATTATTAATGGGTTTCTTTTATAGATCCATAGGACAAAATCCTGAATTCCGCTGTTGCTGCAATCATAACAAGCAGCAGCAGAGTTTCGATTGTCTGATCCTAAGTTCCTTACATGGAGGGGAGTGCGCACAGGACCCTACTTTAAATGTTATGCACCCACCCCATGGAAAATGGGGCTGATTGGTAATGAAGCTCTTACTGTATGATAAGCATACGTACCCACCTGTACGCATAGCAAGTCATCCCGCCCTGACTATCTGTGCTGGAAACCTTTACCTCACTCATGCAGAGTGCAGAAAAAGCCCACATCTCGTCATTCTGGATCTGCTCTATAAAGCTTACAAATAAATAATAGAACAATTACAGACCGAATCCCGACTCCCGCAAAAAGGCTGTTTCCCATCCTTGGAATCCCGTCGTCCGAGGTGTCCACATTCTTATTGAGGAGAAAGTAAAAATCCTTTTTCTCTTTTGGAATGTGATCATATTCTCATGTGTTCAAGGAGAGAAGCATCCCCTCCCCCATACAGAAGTCTGATTACCGCTGCCGGTATGCTCTGAACTCCTGTGTTCCCTTTTGCAGTTTCTACAATATTAAATGGTAAATCTAATAACCACACAATGCCCACTCGATAACTTACATCCCAATTGTTCTTGTATCATTTCAAGTCAGAGAACTGTTACAAACTACAACAACTGCATATTTCCCAACTGTTTCTAGGACATAAACAGGACTATATTGCAATTGGCCAATGTTGTATCTGGCAGTATATCATAAAAGGAAATAAACACATTTATCCTGCTGTGTGACAGCATCTCTTAGTTTTAATATAAGATAATCAAAAGGGAAATGAAATGATTTCTCATTCATATTTATCTAAACAAACAACACTTGTGCAATCCTCTAACATGTCAACATCTTGTTTCAGCTTAATCATTTGCAACCCCCTGAAGGCCTCCCAGTTATACTGTTATTCCATGGATGTTGCAGACTGAAGGCGATTATAGTGTCAGAACAAATTATTGATGTGCAATATGGAAACCAGACAGCAGATGGTGGCATGCTAAGTGACAGAGGAGTCTATTTAGTTATATTAACACTGAAGCTAAGTAATAAAGGCTTGTTGCTGACTTTTGGTCACTGCGGAAATCTCCAGCCAGACTTTGCTCAAAAACGGCCCGGTTCCTGCAGAAAACTTGGCACGATGGCCTACGCTCTGCTCCCCCTGCCTGTGAATCAGAATGCCCAGCCAAGGTTTTGAAGTTGAGTAGTCTGGTTAAACCATCACCTAGCCATAGTGGAGGCAGACATTTTGTGTGCTGACACACTTTATACAAGGTGGATGGCTATTAAACAGGGTTTCTGGAATATCCTGGTTACTCCTGAAATTCGGGCATTTCTCCTGATACCCTTGTAGAGGCGGCAAATATCACGCAATAGCCTCGAGCCTGTCATTTAATGCAAACTACATCCTCAAGTGCCGTCCCCCGTTTATTAACAGTACTATTGCTAGGGCCAGATTTACTGAGCTGCGAGTTTGGAAAAGTGGAGATGTTTACCATAGCAACCAATCAGATGCTAGCTCTCACTTTCCTATTACATACTAGAGAATGTCAGCTAGATCCTATTACATACTAGAGAATGTCAGCTAGAATCTGATTGGTTGCTGTGGGCAACATCTCCACAGTTTAGTAAATCTGACCCCTAGTGTTACTAAGGACTGGGTGAGACTTGATGATGTCATTTGTGTCATTAAGCTCTGCCCCCATCCCTAGTAATACTATGAAAAGTGTCATTGATGGACAAGGTATGGCGATTTAAGACGCAATTTGCATAAATTGCATAATTAAGCCCCACCCCCATACTGACATCTATCTCTTCCCTCCGAGATCTTATGGAGGTAACAAGTAGAAAGTCAGCAACCCTACTATTAAACCATATGCTGCAGAGGCTTTTCTTAGAACTACTTTTAAATCTTGGTTTCATTATATGTTTATTTATTAGTCAATATCAAGACACTGCTGCTCTTTAAGTACCAGGAATAGGAAGAGAGAGAACATAAATGTTGTCCCCCATATCCTGGTCGGATGCATTCCAGTATTTATAACCTGTCTTTAGAATGTTGCTTCTCTTTGGAATGGAGGAAGTTAAAAAAAAACACACAAAAACTTTTTGGTATGCACTTTCTTCTTGTGTACAGTAGGGTGTTGTAAACTAATCACTGCCACTATTCCTGGGAGTTCTAACACCTTTAAATAGAAGCTGCATTTGCAGGCTGTGATATGGAAGTGATCTCTTTCACACCTTACAAGAAAACACCAAGATCACAGTGGAAAGTCACCTTCCTCTTGCATGAAGAGGATGAGTGGGTATCAGACAACTTGTTAAGGAGTCATAAAGAACCCGTCTTTTCCTTACCACTCAAGAAACATTAATGTTCCAGCGATTTGGTAGACTGCTTTCTCATGAACATTGATTGGTTCAGAGGATTAATTATGTTTACTGGGTCAAAGTTCACTGCATGTAATTAATATCTAACTGATTAAATGATAACAAATCTATGTCTGTATTGATATAGTACATCATTGCTATATGACCATGACATTTATAACAGAGCATTTAAATACTGTAGGTTGAGGTAGATAAACCATAAAAAGATGACCACACATCACAGTAGAGTAAACATTCTGAAATCAGCAGCAAATAAATGCAGACAATGACCGTTTGCATATCCACTAAGTCGCAGTCCGACCTTCTAGCATGTAAGCCCTGGAATTGAGTCAGGATGGCATTAAACGGGGTTATGGTCAATGCACAATGAGAATGTCACAATCGCCAGGTGACAAGGTTGTATCTCCATGGTGGAGTGGCCATAGTGAGGGTGCCCTTTAACCACTTTCCATCTTAAGCACGGGTGCACAGGATTGATTAACCTCTACTCTGCTAAACAACACTGTCCTGGAGGGGGTGGTTCACTGCTGAGGACGGCCCTTTTCCGAAAGGGATGTTTTCGACACCCCATTTCTGAGGATGGAGCTGAAGCGAAACTTCCTGCTGTGTATATTTAGAAAATGCCATTTTCACAGCAGCAAACGGAACCCGTCCTAGATGGGACTTAACTTTTTCTACCACAGGACAGAAAAGTCTATTGATGGAACTATGGGCCTGATTCAGTCTTATGAAGGAGCTTAAAATTAAGAGAGGAAGGTTACCCCTGGGCTAAACCATGTTGATTTAAGGGGGAGTCAAGTTAATTGTATTCTTTGCATGCAGGGATATATCTTTGAATTGCTTTAAGACCGCATTTACGCAATCTATGTAAGAAAAAGATACATAGATTACGTTAAAAATGACTACGCATGCGCAGTAGTAAAAATCGCTAAACACCGGACGTGTATGATATACGTCCGGTACTCTGAATACGGGCCTTAATTTCAAGCTCCTTCTTAAGTCTTGATCCAGCCCCACGTGATTGATGTCTTGTCCCTGCCCAGCATGCAGCAGCTAAACACTCTCTGGAATATGTATTTGGCTTCCTCTGGAATTATTCGATGTAATAGAAGTCATAATCGTGATTACTGTCTGTCCTTCAAAGACAGGAAAAACTGTTTTCGTTTAGAATTCCCGAGACAATGACCAGGGCTTTAAGCATTGTGTGTTTGTGGTAGAACCAGCGGTAGCCCTCAAAAGCTAACCCTCGTTTCATCTATTATTTAATTCAAGATCAAGGGAAGAAAATGAACTATAAAAAACAACCCCACACAGTGTTATTCTATTATTCCTTTCCATCCTTGACTTGAGATACACTTGACCTCTTTGACGTGCAATTTGAATACGTTGTGTTTTATAAAAAGCCCTATCTTTAAGTCTCTAATTATTCAGTTAATCTGCAAGTGGCGGATAAGTGTTGACCTGCTGGCCGCATATACTTTGCATGCCCTTTTCTCATTATACACCCACACACACAATTCTTCCTTTTCACATCTAGAATATATGCACAAACTTCTTACATTTCATGTTTACAACTTTGCTTTAGCATTTACAGACATCAGAAAGAAAATCACTTTAGGAGAACTGGATAATGGTCATGTTCCTATTAATTATGTAGGCAGTTCCAAGGGGTCATTTCAACCTCTCATAACTTGATCATGACTCCCCTGCGGGTGCAGTTTAGTGGGACCCATAGCTTTACCTTGTAGACCGTGCAGGCGAACATACCGGAATGTCCGGGAGACTCCAGAAATTCAGGCATTTCTTCCGGTATCCCGGGAGAGCCGGCAAATCTCCAGCAAGGGACTTGAGGCTCGTGGTTTCCATTAAACCACGGCCTCAAGTTCTGCCCCTCCTGCCTGGCAACACTAGTCCCGCCCCCTGCAAGTTGGCAAACCCTGAGCTTAGTGAAGGCCATAGGGTGCAGCCCCCTAAGGGAAAATGTTCAAACACCAACCACCACAATTTGACCAAAAAGTAAATAAAAGGAAATGAAAACAAACAAAACAAAAACAGAAGAACTGATCCAGACTGGACAACTGATTTATGCAAGCTGCGTGTGTAAATTAACTGTTATTCAATACTGTGCATGCCTAGAACCCTTGGATATGCATTGGAATGGTTGCAATCTTTGCTAAGAAAATGTGATTACCAAAAAAGCGACATCTGAAAGTTCCTTTTCGGATGTTCCTTTTTCGAATACTTATCTTTTTCTACTTTTTTTTAAATGAATGGGTGAGTATCGGCGATATCCCTCCGCCGTGGCTTGCCGGACCAGGGACAGGTGAGTAAATTATCTGTGCGGGGTAGGGAGGGTTAGGGTCAGGCTGCGGAGAAGGTAAACTTAGGGTTAGGCTGCGGAGAAGGTCAGTTATCTGTGCGGGGCAGGGAGGGATGGTTAGGGTCAGGCTACAGGGGAGGGAGGGTTAGGGTCAGGCTGCAGGGGATGGAGGGTTTGGGCTAAGCTGTGGGAGATGGTGGGTTAGGGTCAGGCTGCAATTAAGGGAGGGTTAGTGTCAGGCTGCCAGGAAGGGTGGAATAGGGTTAGGGTAAGAATTAGGGAATGAACTGGGGGACTATTTTTTATTAACTTTTCAGAGCACCGAAAGCTTGGTGCTCCGTGGATCGATTGCAATGCTTCCTCGAGTCATATGCAATCAAACTCGCAACTGGCTGGGAGAAATCTGAATTTTCGGAATTCAGATTTTCTTTGCGGGGGACCCACACCCGCATTGGAACGCAGTATGTATGGATATTGTTTCTGTACATTCGGCAGTTCCGTACGTGGGTACTTAATACTGGCGGTGGGCAGAGGTTGGTATGTAGATTGTACAGTAAGGGCTGGGTTTAGCCTAAACCTATGATTGTATTGTCAGGATGTTTACCCTTGCGTGCAGATAAGATGTGGTACTGGACACGGAAGGGGAGGGCCCTTTCCATTCATGTACGGAACTCAGTAGACATTTTCAGAAGACTGACAAAATCTTGTATCACATGATTGATGTCTTTAAAATATCTCAAAGTTTCTTTACTAGGGAAAAGCTCTAATGTCTATTTGAAAATGGCCAATGAGTAGTTAATTGTATTAAATATGTAAAACAAACAGGTAACATGTATGTTATATTAATAAAAACTGATCGATATAGCAAAAGTAGAAAGTACCACACAAATAGGACGCGTTCTCTGGAATCAAAATGCTATTTTAAAAATACAGGCAGCCAAGAGCTCATTTTTGAATGTCTGTATTTCAAAAATATCCCTAATTAGAATGTTTTCCCAATGAACAGGTAAGTATGCCGAATTTATTTTTTGGCATACTTACCCATTCATTGCCTTTCCAAAACCAGTGCAGCCGATAGAACACCCATCGCACCGGAGCGGAGGTGAGTGTACAAGGGGAATCTAAGGGGAGTCTTTAGGTTAGGCTGCAGGGAGGGGAGTCTTAGGGTCAGACTGCGGGGAACGGAGTCTTAGAGTTAGGCTGCGGGGAACGGAGTCTTAGGGTCAGACTGCGGGGAAGAGAGTCTTGGGGCCTCATTCACTAAGCGCGAATTTTTTCCCAAAAATCAATTCGCGGGTCATCGCGGCCCATCGCCGCGAATGACCCGCGATTGATGAATTTTTTGGACCCTAATTCACTAACATGC
>WWET01000010.1:645765-678722 GCA_011038615.1 Limnodynastes dumerilii
GGACTGGACCACGAGACTTGGAACAGGACTGGACCACTGGACTGGACCACGAGACAGGAACAGGACTGGATCACTGGACTGGACCGACAGGACAGGAACAGGACTGGAACACTGGACTGGATCACGAGACTTGGAACAGGACTGGAACACTGGACTGGATCACGAGACTTGGAACAGGACTGGACCACTGGACTGGACCACGAGACAGGAACAGGACTGGAACACTGGACTGGATCACGAGACTTGGAACAGGACTGGACCACTGGACTGGACCACGAGACAGGAACAGGACTGGAACACTGGACTGGATCACGAGACTTGGAACAGGACTGGACCACTGGACTGGACCACGAGACAGGAACAGGACTGGAACACTGGACTGGATCACGAGACTTGGAACAGGACTGGACCACTGGACTGGACCACGAGACAGGAACAGGACTGGAACACTGGACTGGATCACGAGACTTGGAACAGGACTGGACCACTGGACTGGACCACGAGACAGGAACAGGACTGGAACACTGGACTGGATCACGAGACTTGGAACAGGACTGGACCACTGGACTGGACCACGAGACAGGAACAGGACTGGAACACTGGACTGGATCACGAGACTTGGAACAGGACTGGACCACTGGACTGGACCACGAGACAGGAACAGGACTGGAACACTGGACTGGATCACGAGACTTGGAACAGGACTGGACCACTGGACTGGACCACGAGACAGGAACAGGACTGGAACACTGGACTGGATCACGAGACTTGGAACAGGACTGGACCACTGGACTGGACCCCGAGACTTGGAACAGGACTGGAACACAGGACTGGAACGCAGAACTGGATCGCAGGAGTGGAATGCAGGAGTACCAGGCACCTAGGAGACCTAGTTGTTCTGGCACTGATGGACCAGTGCACAGGGTTTAAATAGTGCGCCCTGTGCACCGATTGGCTGGAGGTCTGGAGAGCAGGAACACCATTGGAGAAGTGCGATCACCTGATCCATCCAAGATGGCCGCGCCCATGGATCGAAGTACTGCTGGTTTGCCGCCAGAATTCCATGTGAGCAAACGCTGCAGTAATACTGGTAAACAGGCACAGGGCTGTCACTGTTTCAGTGACAGCCTCCGACGGACCGCAGTCGCTGCACAGCGGGAGATGGCAGTTCTCAGGGGGCCAAAGCATAGGTAAGTGCAGCGTCTGCCGCGGGTTGTGATAGCCACATCTGGGTTGTGCACATATAAACAACCCCCTAGGTTTTTCTGGAAGCCAAGACCTTATATTAGTAGTTTTTTGTTCCTTCAGATGGCTATGGACTAAAATGTCCTTCAAACTTTTGGCTTTCTTAAAGATAACGTGAGGAGACTGTTGACTCGAATTATGTCAGAGATTTCTTTTGCATTTAAATTATATTGTGTGATAAAACACAATTCTTCTGTGTATTCAGAAGTTGTGTTTTTCATAACTTTTTTGTTGTCAGTCAGGAGGTCACGCCTGTCCCTACTGACGGCCTCTTCGAAAGCACCTGTGATGACTTCCAATGGATACTCCTGAGCCAGAAAACTATTTTTGAGATGTTCACTTTGTTTTTGGAATGTGTTAAAATCAGAACAATTACGTCGCAAACGAATAAACTGGCTCTTGGGGACATCCCTGAGCCAGCTTCGTTTGTGGTAGCTATGGTATTGCAAAAAATGATTGGTATCTACTGGCTTTTAGTAGGTCCTAGTGTGTAGCTGATTCCCAACCACCTCCACCGTGATATCAAGAAAATTAATTGTGAGTTTACTGTGTTGGTGGGTAAATTATAAATTAAACCGGTTATTGTTAAGGTGCTGAAGAAATAAATCTACTGAAACAGAATCCCCATTCCAAACAAACACCAGGTCATCAATATACCGTCCAAAGTAGACCAGGTTCGCTCCGAACGGGCCTCCCCACACAAGTTCCTCTTCTAAGAGGCCCATGTATAGGTTGGCGTAGCTCGGATGGAACCTGGTCCCCATTGCCTATAGCAATGGCCCTCGAACACAAAATAATTGTGACTAAGTATGAAATTAATACCATCAAGAATGAATTGTTGCAGTGCTGGGGAGTGGTTTGAGTGCTGCGTGAGAAAATATGCTATTGCTGCAATACCTTTATCATGAGGAATATTAGAGTACAGGGCTTCGATGTCACACGTCAAAAGCCTGTACCCTTGCTTCCATTCTATTGTCATAATCTTTTGAAGAAAAGCACGAGTATCTTTAATATAAGATCTCAGTGAAGTTACCAGTGGTTGTAAGTAACAATCTATTAAATGTGAAAGTGACGCAGTGAGGGATCCAACACCAGAAATTATGGGACGTCCAGGGGGTGAAGTGAGGGATTTGTGAATTTTGGGAAGAAAATAAAACGTGGGGGTGGTTGGGAATCTACTACACAGATAGGTCCAAGTATCCATTGTAATCACACCTTCATCCTTCGCTGACTTGATCAATTTGTCGTATTTATCTAGGTAGTTAGGAGTGGGGTCCTTAGCGAGTATTAAGTGCAATATTAAGTATAGACTATCAATTTTGCCAGTCATCTGTACTTTTATCTATTTTTATATATGTTTTAATTATTTTTATTTTTATGATAAACACTAAACAGTGAACCTTAGCAAGCGCTCTGCACCTTTTTTCTTTTTTTTGTTTCCATATAAGGGACTTATCCTCCCAGCAAGAGCTGCAGCATAGGTTCCTGTTGCAATGAATGTGTAAATCCATTAGACGTCTGTATAATCAAAACATCAAGAAAACTCATGGAACCATAACTATGAGTGACAGTAAACCTGATTTTAGAGTCCAAACAATTGATTTTAGTTATAAAAGCCTCAAGTTCCAAAATGGTACCATTCCATAAAAAGAAGATATCATCAATAAATCTGACGTAGAAATCAATGTGTCTCGAGAACGCCTCATCACCCAAAATAAAATCATTTTCATATTTATGCATATATAAATTTGCATAGGCCAGGGCCATATTAGAGCCCATAGCTGTACCAATTAATTGGATGTAGAAGGCGCTCTCAAAAACAAAATAATTTCTCGTCAGAATAAATTTAACTAAATCCAGAAAAAAATGTGCAGGAGGTCCCTCATAAAGATCAGAAGATAAACAAATAGCCTCCAATGCATATGGATAATTTTAGTATATAAGCTAGTGACATCAAGTGTCACTAGCAAAACACTACCCGCCAGATGGTCCACACCATGCAATCGTTGTAGAAAATGAATCGTATCCCTAACATAGCTAATAGATGCCTTAACCATGGGCTGCAGATAAAAATCAACATATTGCTATAGGGATTGACATAGTGAACCCCTCGAGGAGACCAAAGGTTTCCCCAGGGGGGTTCACCAAAGTCTTGTGGATTTTGGGTAACATATAGATCGTAGGAATAATAGGGAAATCCTGCCTTAAAAATCTAGAGGTCTCAGATGAAATCAAACCCTGTTGACAAGCGGTATTAATCAAGAAATCAATTTCCATCTTGAAGGTATTAGTAGGATCATAATTAAGAACCTTGTTGCAATCCTCATCGGCAAGCTGCCGTCTCACTTCCACAACATATGCCTCCCTATCCAATACTACTATGGCACCTCCCTTATCTGCAGGGAGTATAGAAATACTATTGTTATTTTTCAAAGATATCAAGGCTGCTTGCTCATCCATGGTCAAATTAGAAAATGTAATCCGTCCTAAATTCCATAGCTTGAAAACATCCCGTTTTACAAGACGCATGAAGGTGTCAATCGAGGGACTAGACATCGGAGGGTCAAAAAGTGAACGAGTTTTAAACATAGTTGTTCTTTCTTCTTTGTTAGCTTCCGAAGTAGGTTGATTACTGAAAAAATGTTTAAGTTTCAAAAGTCTTTGAAATTTATACAATTCAACTTCAACATCAAATTTAGTCGGTCTGTGTGTCTCTACAAAGGAAAGTCCTTTAGATAGTACCGCCATCTCGACAGAATTAAGAGAAATAGATGAAAGGTTAAATGTTACTGCTTCTTGAGGGGGACACTTCCAACGCGGCCGCCTCTGCTTGCGGCCACCTCTGCGCCTCAGTTCCTTTTTATTCTGCTTCGTGTTGCAATATCCTTGCGGGAAAAAGGCTGTTTAGATCTCGGTTGTACACCAATTTCGGTGTCACTCTGTGAAGAAGCGGTGTCAAGGTCCGTAAAGGACCGATTAGTAAATCTGCCTTTTCTTCAAATTTGAACAAGGCACAATTTGCTGGACAACGTCTAAAGAGCAAACATAGTACAATAAGAGCCAAAATAAATAGTGAAGCACTCACCTGAGGACCATGAACAGAAATTAGCATCCGGCCACAGAAGATGCGGGTGCCTTGTTCTTGTCCTGATGATGGAGTCCTGTTGGACCCCGAAACGGCCGTCGGCAGCATTGGCAACATTGGTTCTTCATTAGACCTCTTCAGTGGGACTCCTACTATGGCTACTATATTATCATTTCAGCATACCGGGTTGTATTACTTTGGACCATTTTTTTAATCACATTATTGGATGCCATCTTTGAAATTGCTGTGTATATTTAGTCTACTACCGTTTTTGGAGTTTCCTTTGATGTCTTGTTGAACCTTTGGACATGATACTTGTATATTATTTTTGATTTTTATGTCTACCTCCTGTTTTCTTACACCCTGAGCTGCTTGATATATGTATATAGTTCATTTAGTCCATTTGGTGTGAAAGTGTTTAGTTCATGATCCAATACATCCTCGCAGAGCAAATAATCCTCGCAGAGCAAACTTGACTAAATCTCTGCCCCTCTCCTAACTTTACATACTCAAGTATCCAACACAACTTACCTTAAGTTGTGTTGGATCCGAATTATGACTCCATGTAAAATGATCAGCTACCGTGTGGCTAAGGACTTTGGACCGGAACCAGACCACCGTGTGTGTTCTGTACGCCAGGAGGTCTGGAAGTCCACCCAGAAGAGGTGAGTGAACTCGTATGTCACTCCCCTCTTTTATGTGGAGTTTGCAGCAGTTACGCATAAGGCTGCCCTATCTTAAGGACCTCCAAGTACGGAACAAAGTTAAGGATGCAAGGAGCTCTAAAGCAAAATGCCTGGAGGCATACTTATGCAGAAGGCTTACGTAAGTAGCCTAACCCACAGAGGTCTGAATCTGGTCCTTTGTTGTTAATATTGCGGATAAATCCTCTAACCACATACTTTTTTTTGTGATGTATTTCATGCCACGTGGGCACTCCAGAATTTAAATTATAGAGGTGATTGAGCGATTCATGCAATCTTTAATGTGGAAGATTTAAGAGTTACTATTGTTGCTGACTTGTGCCCATTATTTTCATATATTTACTGATTATTCAGTGTTCAAATTTATGTGAGCCCACTAGTTCTTTGCCCAGCCATTTCTTAATTTTTTTTATTTGTAATTTTAAGATTTCTTTTACATTCCTTGCTTTTTGTAAAATTAATGTGGTTTTCACCAGGATTAAGTATCGGGTCCATTTGCTGTATGCTCCAGTGCTTTATGTGTGCTGTACATTTTGCAAAGCAAACGAGATGCAGCTTACTACATAGATAAGTTTAACTTTAATATTTAAATTAAGTAGACAAGGCTAAATACTCACAACATATATACTGCAAATATATATCTCAGTAATACACACTTAGGCGGAAATCTAGTTTCACTTGTGTACACCTATAAAGTTGTTTTTTTAGTACAGCCATTTTCCTTTTCTTGTTTTGTGAATTTTATGATAAAATAGAAGACTTATCTGTAATACCGCTTTCAGATTGCCACCCCGGCAATAACTCGGGTTTCTCAATCCAGGTTTTTGCCGGCACTTTTCGGCGAAAAAAAAAAAAGCCATTAAAACAGTGCAGGCAAGACCCTTGACATTCTGGGTACAGGGCCTTCCCTGACATTGTGGTTGGGCATCGTGCACCTCCCATGCAGGGACTTGTTTGCTGTTGCATAGCAATCCATCCCTGGAGCACCAAACACTGTGCTCCGAATGGTAAGTATCCTTAACACATTTTCTAATCCTTACCCTAACCCTCCCTTCCCCGCAGCCGGACATGAACCCTCCCTTCCCCGCATCCTGATCCTAATCCTCCCCTTTTACGGCCCTAACCCTAACAGTCCCTTCCCTAGATCCTAACCCTAACTATCCTCCTAACACTAAAAGTCCCCGGAGAGGTTACACATCTCTCCTGCGGCGGGTCTGGCGGCACTTTCGAAAATGAATGGGTGAGTATTCAGACTGCACCCAGTGAAACTTTCGGCTATCTCCACCCATCGTGGCGGGGACTCTTAGCGCTATACAGTCACCTGACTAAAAGGGAACGCCCACCATTGGGGCAGATCCAGAACAACGTTTCCGTGCGTATTTACCCCTGGCGGAGACGTAAAAAGGCGATTTGGTATATACTGAACATGCGCATGACAGATAATACGCTACGTAATTAAACGTAACTCTGAGCATAGGGGCCTCTCACGTATCAGTAACGTAAAAACGTTCGAGGGGGCGTGCCTATTTTACGTTAGCCGAAAGTACGATGAAATTCAGAATTGTAGGCGGGAGTTTCGCATTTAAATCATACAGTATGGGCGTGCTTAGCGGGGTAACCTATATGTGCGTGAGCGGATCAGAGTGGTTACGCTGCCAAAAGTTAAGGTAGGGTTCAGAAAGTGTAAAAGCGGCCAAAATATGTACATGAAAAGGGAATGCCAAGAGGAGTGTATAGAAGGTACGCACGCGTAAATACGCTACGCTAGTAAACAGATTGCAAGCAGAGTTTTGGATCTACCCCATTCTCATTAAGATTTCCGCTGAGGAACTGAAAAATCATCAACAGCCCACACTTAAATCCATAGCATTTAAAAATGTAAATATACTTATATACTACAATTCTTTATTTAACATGTAACTATTGAAGTCATGCAGTTACAAAGTTAACTAACAAGGATTCACATGTCTTCTATGCTACATTGTAACAGATGAAAGATTTGAGAAAGCTGATTCAGGGCTTCTGTAAAGGATAATTCTTTGTCAGAAATGATTTAGTGTAAGACAGATATAAATCAATCTAGGAACAGAATATCTAAAGTGTAAAAGAATCTAGAATAGCAACACTGCAATAAAGTTGTGCAAAGACAGGTTCCTGTTCAGGTTATTACACTACAGGTTTTCCTTGGAGGCTATCGTCGGAGGCCACAACCTCCTAGTGAATACCTGATCCTGGTTTAGACTCCATGCCCCGGTGAGAACCCTTTCTGGAGACTGTAACGCTCCCCTTGCCGTCAAACTGCAGCATTGTGCCACAAGTTAACTTGCCCCTTAGTAAATCTGGCCCTATGTGTTCATTTGCAGTCACATTCCCCTCAGTGCCAATATTTTAATATGAGTAGGGCATATTTACTGAACTCTGCAAGAAAAATCCTAATGCCATCTTTGGAATTTTTCACAAAAAATGAATTGTTATTAATATATATTGAATACATTCTTTAAAAATAAAAGTATTTTGGTTATCTTCTTTATATATTTTTTTTATTTTAAACTTGACAAAGGGCTGTGTTCTCCTTTATGCCACTAGCTCCTCACAGTTTAGGCCTAATGAAACTCTGGATCCAGTTATATAACCCTGCAAACAAGACATTATACACACAATAGGCGCCTATGGGATCACAAAATAGGCCACTAAACTGTGGTTGTCACACCTCACGCGGCTTGGGATGTGAATCCCTAATTAACAAAGTGGTGCAAAAACAAGAAAAACCAGCGCTGTGTTAGTGATAAAGTGATAAAGTGAATACAAATATTTATTATTAGTCATTTAATGTTATTAAGTGACTAATAATAAATGTTATTATGTTTTCTATACATAATATTATATTAAAATCTGTAATACCGCTTTCAGATTGCCACCCCGGCACTAACTCGGGTTTCTCAATCCAGATTTTTGCCGACATTTTTTGGCGAAAAAAAAAAAAGCCATTAAAACAGTGCAGGGCAGACCCTTGACATTCTGGGTACAGGGCCTTCCCTGACATTGTGGTTGGGCATCGTGCACCTCCCATGCAGGGACTTGTTTGCTGTTGCATAGCAATCCATCCCTGGAGCACCAAACACTGTGCTCCGAATGGTAAGTATCCTTAACACATTTTCTAATCCTTACCCTAACCCTCCCTTCCCCGCAGCCGGACATGAACCCTCCCTTCCCCGCATCCTGATCCTAATCCTCCCCTTTTACGGCCCTAACCCTAACAGTCCCTTCCCTAGATCCTAACCCTAACTATCCTCCTAACACTAAAAGTCCCCGGAGAGGTTACACATCTCTCCTGCGGCGGGTCTGGCGGCACTCCCAAAAATGACTGGATGAGTATGCCGATCTGCATACTCACCCATTCAGAAAAGAAAATAGTAGCTATTCGAAATAGTGGCAGCCGAAAATGAACTTTCGGCTGTCTCTACATTTGGAAAACCACCCATCGTAGCGAGGACTTCCACAAGTTTTTTAGATGATCTACAGTAGTAGGAGAAAGGGAGTATAATCAGTAAAAATGATGTTCAGTTAACAGAGCTATATTTCCTTTCCAAATAAAAAAAATATTCTGACACCTGATTATTCAGTAAAAAAAACAATAAACAAGCATCATAGCATCATATCAGGAATAAGTTCTGAGCAAGTAAAAATATTAATCCAAGATTAGGCGTCTTTCCCTTATTTCCACACTGTTTAGATCAACTGGTCTTTCCTGGTTATATCTTATTTCAGCCTCCATTACAGAGGCTTGAACAAGTCTTGTCTGTGTCACAGTGTTCCTAAAATCCACATCATCCATTTCTTTTAGCTTCCTTTGTATTATAAGTCTTGGGTTTTTTAACAGAGTGTAATAAAGGAGCCATCTTGTTCTGGCTTTTACGGATGCACGAGGTCCTAAAAACAAATGATAAAATGATACATCAAATATTATTTATTGTTGACTACATTTATCATGGTCCAAAAATACCTTTTACTACAGACATAAGTACATACCTGCTTGTAGTTCAACAAGAGTCAGGCAGTTATATTGTTGCCATGATTTGAACCAGCAGAAAGAATTTCAAAAAATCCTGTATGTTGACATTTAACTATTTATTACCCCTTCAAGTAATGTATTAATACTATTTTATTTCTTACTGCATAGAAATTAATCCAATTAGTTCTGGGGGTTTTCTGAAAGTGTATCAATACTTTTACATTGTTAGTTAAGGGTTGTCATAAATAGAGCTATCTCTGATAACCCTAACCACTAATATAAAAGTAGTGATACTTATTTCCATTTCTATGCAGTCTGTGACAGAAGAGTGTAACTGTGACAGGGAGGCAGCGGTGTAAGCAGCACTGAGATATTCCCAAAATATCACTCACCACTGATGCACAGGGTTGCTGAATCTTCAAGAGACTCCTGAATTTCATGCTATTTTTCCGTTATCCTGGGAGAGCTGGCAAATATCTTCCAAAGGGAAGTGAGGCCATGATTTCATGCAACCATGGCCTCATGTCCTGCCCCACTGCCTAGCAACACTACTATTCCTAGTGTTACTAGTGACTGGAACTCAGGATGTAATTGGAGTCAGCAAGCCTCGCCCCCATCCCTAGTAATACTATGAAGAATGTCATTGCTGACCAGCTGTGTGCTTGCCTCTTCCAGTCTGTAGGCTGCTCAGAGTATCTGATGACATTAGTAACATAACATTATTAGTCGGATGATGCCCGGTGCTGGAAGGAGCAGATAGTCACTGCAACGCTATAGAGGAAAATTCCTGCAGATTTCCACAATCACTGAGGTTGTTAAGTTACAAATTTCCTTTCTCATCATTGGTTATGACAGAAATCCTTTATTGAAGCATCAGCTGTTTTAATATGCCATTTTGGGATTTCTCCTGGCTGTTGTGTTTTATGGTTTCTTACCTGATTCATTTTATTTCATTTCATTCCATCCATCGATATTAAGACGATTGTGTAACCCAAGCAGGTTCCCTCAAAGCATTAAGTAATCTCACATGGCAGCTCAGTGTGAATGATCCCGGCTCTCACCTAGCAACCGGTATCCTCGTGCTCATTGCTGGCAGTGGTCACATGTCCTGGCTGCTAGGCAGCAAGGACGCCTCTCTCTGCTCGTGCCGCCCAGTGCGAACAGCTGTGCGGGGCTCCAGCTGATTGTCCTGTAAGGGAAACACTCACCGAGGCGCGGAGTCTAACCAGAGGCCAGGTGTTCACTGGAGCCAGGCTTGGCTGCAGGCAAAAGGCAGGTCGCGGCCTCCGGTGGTGAGACCCCGGAAAAGACAACGGAGGGGAGGCAAGGTAGACCCACACTGGTAGAGAAATACAGGGAACACCCAATGAACAGTGCAGACAAATGGACAAACAGAGGCAACTCAGACAAACTGGAAGGGACCCACACAGGAAGGAAGGAGAATGCAAACAACCGGGAAGGATAGACTAGGAACAAGGGAAAGGAAGGGAAAACAATGGGGACGACCAGAGAAGTTAGATGCAAGCACACAGATAAGCTAAGGAAGCAAAGATAGAGAAGAGCAAAGAAAGAGCAAAGGGTTAAAGCACAAGGCACAATCAAAATCTAGGAACTTGGCACAGAAATCTGGCACAAGGAGCTGTGGCTAGAAGGAGACTCTATAACCAACGTGGGGTCAAGGGAAGCGCTGGCTATTTACAGGAGGGCTGATCAATCAGGGCAAGAGGACTGGACCAGCCCCTGCAACAATAGGTGGTTGTTCCGGCAGGGCAATCAGCCGGGACACCGCACAGCTGTTTGCGCCAGGTGGTGCGAGCTGAACGAGGCGTAGGACATGTGACCGCTGCCACCAATGAGCGTGAGAATCTTAGGTGCTAGGTGAACGCCGGGATCAATCGCCCTGAGTCACCATGTGAGTGCGGCGGCATGTAACAGTTTGCCCAGTGGTAGACACAACTTTCACATTATTATAGCCCAAACTTTTTAAATTATAGAGAATATTTGATAATAAAACAGTGACACTGGTAGACAGTGATGGACTGATGGTCTTTATGTTTTCTGCTGACTAGATGAAAACTCACCTGTTGAATTACTGAATGCATAATATGCAGGTGATACTTTCAACTTTTTTTCTGCTCTCATTGTCAGAAGACTGTTGCAAAAACTTACAAGTACTGGGTTATTATGATAGTGATCCACATATATCATTCCAATCCATGTGTTGTAACCTTGAGAAAATACATAATGATTTAGTATATGATTTTATAATTATATGATATTACAGTCTTACAATTATCCCTCTCTTTTAACATAATTTACAAAAACAGACTATTAAAAGTAGCTTAATATTTACCAATTGTTCCTTACTGTTAGTAATTGATCATTCTTCCCATTTTCACATTGTTACCTAATTCATGGTCAGTCACATGGTGTATGTAGTAAGCAGACTTTTACACACCCATGTGACCTATTTTTACTCTGATGTCGTCCCCTTTTCTGGTGTGGACCGCACCAGATGAGAGCCTCAATGGGAGTGACGAAGCCTCTACTTCTCCCCCCCTTTGGTAAATAGAAAAATATGTAACTTAAGCTGTGCAGCTGCATGGTGTTTCAGGGGTAATAGTTTCCACTGTGCGGCTGCACTACTTAAAACAACTGTATGCTTGGTGTGCAGCCACGACACAGACACAGGCCTGTCTGGCTGGACCATGGCAATATTAACAACCTCAGTCAGGCACCGTGTCTGTATCGGAGCGCACAGCTTCTCTAAAGCTGCAGCAGCTACTTCCTATAAAAGTGATGTTGGCGTGACCCCAGCTTCATTCAGTAAGAAGAGAGGAGAGGAAAGATATAACAAAAATAGAAGATCCAGGGGAAACAGTAAAGGCAAGTGAATTAAGTGGAAGGCTGAAGACATACAGGGGGGAAGGCTGGAGCATGGCTGTCTTAACAGCATTGTAGACCCTGAGCAGAGCAATGCACGTGGCCCCTATCAACCCATTCACAGAAATAAAATAAAATAATCCAAAACATTTGAACCAATCAGATTCTAGATCTCACTTTCCTGTTACATATTTGGGAATGTCAGCTAGAATGTTATTGGTTGCTATGGGCAACATCTCTACTTTTCCTTTTCCGCAGTTTAGTAGATCTAGCCCCTGGTCTTTAGTTAGACTCTGTAGCTGGGCTGGGCTGGTGTGGAGTGTGGTGTGTTACAATTTTAATTAAAAGGTGTAATTTTAATTTTGCTATTCTATGTCTACTATTGCTATTATATTTAGAAATAAACGGTAATTAGGATTTATGAATAACAGTAAAAAAACCATTACTTAGGTCTTGCATGTAAGGATGTCTATGGGGTGACACAATGCGTTACCACATCGGGTGACACCTATCCTAGTAACACCAATGAGCATAGTAACATTTTCTAAAGATCATGAAAATTATTATTTTTAAATGTGCTAAACATGCACACAAAAAATGCATACAGAGCATTCCCATACCATTAGTATGAGACAGGTTGTGGAGTGTCAACCATCAGTATCTTCCTGTACTCAGACATGTCCTATGGCTGATGCAAATGTTTTCTTACAAACTGTGCATACATCTCCTTGCATTGGTTTGCATTGGGTTCAGTTACTGTACATTGTCTATATCCCTCAATACCTTCCCATGAAACACCACTCCAAACTTGTACCTGTACTTGCATGTGAATTCTGGGCAAGTACCAGAATATGGTGCTGGCTAAAAAAGTCACAGCCAGGTGTCTCATTCCCAAGAGACAATCATTGCTCCACTCATATAAATTAAGACTTAGGGCAAGCAGCTCTTTAAAGTCTTACCCATATCAGCTGACTCATATCCACGTTGTAAAATTGTGCGGTCAATCCTGGCAATTAACCAGCTTCCCAAGATCAAACTACAAATAAGTCGAAATAAGCAGGCACTCAAACCAAGAATCACATTGTAGAAGAAGAAGAAATAGTTGAAATTATGAAATGCCTTCCTGAAAAAAAAGTGTTCAGTAGAATAATATGAAAAATAGCTTAATAGTTTCTTTCCTATCTGTAATACAGTTCATCATGTTAAAACTCAATTCAGTCTTTTAGTTATGAAAATGTCACTATAATAATCACAACATAGGACATATAGCTATGCAAAACAATTATTTCTTAGTTGGGTTTAATCACAAAATATTGTATTTTTTGTTGTTGTCAGAATTACATTCTCTGATTAAAGTCTGTATTAGACAAGATAATGACAGTTTTGTTATAGTCCATGGTTCTCCTGATGCATATACAGACCTCTCCACCCCAACTCTTGAGCAATCAAATACATATCTCAAGTGAACCCACCATGCACTTCCAAAATTAATCTTGTTTATTTCTCTTCACTAATCTCACTGCATCTATTCACATTCCATCTCTCTTGTTTTTCATTACCACTCATTATGCCCCCTTACCAATTTCCTTTTTGCTGGTCTGTACCCATAAGTTTGTTTTGCTAACTAACCTAATACATATGAATGTTGACCTTATAAATTTACTTGCTAAGTCCTCTTAATGCCTTATTACAATATCCCTACATCTTAATCAGGCTGCATTGGTCAGTGCTTATTGCACATGTTGATTTTCTAATGCCTCATACACACTGTCTAATTAACCATATAAAACTACCTAATTCAACTGCTGGGTAAGTTAATTGGGCAGTATCTATCATGCATATTGCTTACGCATAACTCCCAACTATGGCCATTTGTGGATAGAACTGGGTGGTTTTGGTAGAACCTTGGAAAGGTTTAAAAATATCGAAATAGTGTCGTTTGCAACGTGGACCCACCCTCATATTTACATGGTTCGCAACATTGAGAATCCTGAAAACTGTATAAAATAAGCCTTTCCCAGATTCTACCAAAACCACTCAGTTCTATCCACAAAAGGCCATATTTGGTCAAAGCTTGTAAACTTCAACCCCTTTGAAAGCCACAGATCCTGTAAAAATAGGGACAGTTGGGAGTTATGCGTAAGCAATATGTGAATGAAGGTCCTCCTTGCGAAATAGGGCCGTACTCTTCCAGCCAGTTCCGAACTGATTTATGCCTCGATGAGGCATAGCAATCGATCCCCAGAGCACCGAATGAGGTAAGTCTTAAAACTAACTGAACTGTTTCCCTAATTCAAACCCTAGCCCTCTTCTTCTATGACCCTAACCCTAATCCTCCCTTCCCCACAGCCTTACCCTAACCCTTCCTTCTCCCTAGCCTGACCCTGTCTCCCTACTTTATAGCCTAACCTTAAGCCCCCCTCCCCGGAGCCTGACCCTAATTGCCCCCTTCTATGGCCATAACCTTAACCCTCCCTTCTTAAGAGCCTAACCCTAACACCCCTAACACTAAAAGTCCCTGGAGAGGTTACTCACCTCTCCGAAGCTGTCAGCGGCAGATCCTGCAGAGATGAATGGGTGAGTATGCCGATCATAAGAAAAATATTAAGAAAATGGGTACCAATTATTCTCAGCGCTTAATATTGTGTTATTCCCATAAAATGTTCTTACAGAAGTCAGAATTTTTCTTTCTTGGTAGTTCTGATCAGTGATGGTAATAATTTCCTTTTCTCAAGTCTCTCTTTCTCCTTTTTCTCCCTCTTCGTCTTTAAATACTCAATCCAGGAAGTGATGAAGAGGGAGAAAAAGGAGTAAGAGAGACTTTTGAATAGGAAATTATTACCATCACTGATCAGAACTACCAAGAAAGAAAAATTCTGACTCCTGTAAGAACATTTTACCATATCATCAATGACATATATTTTGAACAATTATGGGAATAACACAATATTAAGCACTGAGAAAAATTGGTACCCATTTTCTTAATATTTTTCTTAGAACCGGTATATCCCCTTGAAAAGGGATTTATCTTAGGGGTCAAACTAAGGTATTGGCCCAGAGTACCTTTACTCAGCAGCATTTTGGGAAGCGCAGGGCACACTACATCATTCCTGTTCCCTTGTATACATTACAAGATACCATGCACCGTAATGTATACTGGAAATGATGGTAAAGATTTGTGCTAGCACCAGTGGTCATACACAATGTGAATGCACTAAAGTTACAGCCAATATTGAATTTGTCCCCCAAAAAATAAAAATATGAATTAATAATCATATAAATTTTTGTTACAGCTGCGCAATATACAAGAAGTGTTTCCCTTCCTTTTGGATTGTGTTCAGAACGTATTTTCGAGTAACGTAAATTTGGTATTTACGTGACATATACGTGAATGGCCTATACGTTCACAATTACGCTACGTTAATGTGCGTATTTTCTATGGTGTGCATGCGCAGTGCGTTCTAAACAGCGATTTTACGCGTGGCGGAGACGTAAGCGTAGTTCTGGATCAGGCCCAATGTCCTATTTTTTCTTCTCCCCGTCTTCTATTCAATCCTGTGGGTGTGCACTGGTCATGCTTGTGTGCTTCTATCAGATCCTTAGTATAAATGTGTAACACATGTATGCAGCTAATGTTTACTAAATTGTATACACCTGTCATTTCTAGATACATCACAATACCTGTTATTTAGTGCCAGTGGTTTCTTCTTATCTTCAGGGGATATTTTATTTTGCAGGAAGAATTTACTTGCTAACAAGACTTGCAATGTCATCAGCAGAATAACAATGCCAATTGTTAGACTACAAAAAAAAGAAAAGTTATAATAATTAACCATTTTGACAATAAATTGCAAATAATTTTTGCCTCACATGCCCCCTCCAGATGTTATCCACGTTTTACGTGCGTCTGCGGTTCTACCCCTCCGCCCGCAGAAAGTACGCAAAGTGGGTTGGGGGGAGATGAAAATTATACAGTGTGGGTGTTAACACCCACTTACACACAGATCAGCGGTCGGACGGACTGCCTTATGTCAGCATAAGTCACACTTATTACGCATGAGAGGGGAGTGGCAGGGGGAGTTCACTCCTCTCTTGTGCAGATTTAAACACCCCACACGTATGGAAAACATGCAGGGGTGTTTTATTAGCAACTCCAGTCTGGTCTCTGCCTCATATATTCATATAACAATGGTCTCAGTCTATACATTTGTTAAGCCTCTGTTGTATTAATGAATAAGAAATAACAGTAAAAAAATTTCAAAAAGTAACATATACATGAAATGTTACTATCCAATGTACAACTGAGGTACTTAATTTGAAAAAAACAAGCACAACAACTACAAACAACTTTAGACAATGAAAACTATTTTTTTAAGGCAATACATGGAATTGTTATGGTAAAATGGGTACCACAGCATTTGTGGTGGAGATCCTACCTCTCCGTGTACAAAAGGCCCTTGAGAAAAGGTTAGTGTGCGGCTTAGGTGTGGCCTTTCTTCCATATCTTAATGTAATATTCTTTACACTTTTCATTTTAAAATGCAATCTCTTGATATTTTAGCAAGTTCTTAAGACTCTAATACATTTGACTAGACATTTTACTAAGACTAGAGAGTGGTGCTAATTCAGTTTCTGCTAATTGCTATAAAAAGTGCTATTTTGACTAATTTACTCAAAATAGTTACTGATTGAAAGAACAAGTCTTCTATAATGCCAATAATATCATTTGTGTACTTTACATTTACTTTACAAATGGAAATAAAACTTGTACATGAAAAACAAATATCTAACAATCAATTCAAATAAATTCTAGAAATACATACTTACATGGAAATCCCTAATCCTTTCAGAAATTGTATAGCTTGGCCATGTTTAATAGGAAAAACCACACCATACACAAAAGCTATGCCAAAAACAGTCTGCACCACGTGTAATACCAAGTAACCTGCAACATAAGAAAAATCTTTGTAATTCTAAGAAGAGAAACTTCTTTTTTTCTCCAGGTAGAATTGTCACCATACCCCATAATAGATATGCAACTTGCCAGCCGGAGTATCTTGCTATTGCAGTCTAGGAATGATAAAAAAAATAAAATATATAAATATTATTTATCATTACAGATTATGGGCCGTATTCAGAGATCCGTTTTTTAAAAGTACGCAATTATACGCACGCACGTTGCAAGCCTACACCCATTACACTCCCCTCACACTGACGGGTTGTCGATAACTTACGAGTGCCATAGGGCACCCTTATGTCTATGTTTGTAGTTACGGGCATATGCTAAGTTACGAACGTGCGTATCTATCTAACCGCCCCGTCAAATGCCCATTTAAATGCACCCCCCGCCCTGTCTCGTGTAAGTTTGAACGTACGGATTTCAACCAAGCCCCTCCGCACATATGTCCCCAAGTGCGATTCTTAAGTACGTGCCTAATGGACTTCCGTGCGTAAATTCAATGTCAACAGCGTAAATAAAGTTACGACGCATGCGCAGTTCATTCGATTCTAAAAGTACGCACACAACTCCACATGAAAAAGGATCTGTGAACACGGTCCAATGGGTGTTTTTACAACAAATTGGACATAAAAGACATAAAACTGACTGAGACAGTGTTGGGAGCAAATGTACATAAACAGTATTAGTGTTTCAATGTGATTTTTTTGTGTGTAAATTACAGTTTGAAATGAAAGTGTAGAAGCATTTCTGTACTACAAGAGAAATCTAAGTATTTTCCCTGCAGGGAAATAAAATTATATTAACTCTCCCCCTCAGATTGCAGTATGGTTTATGCAGGTGCGCCATACAAGTCAGTACTAGACATTTGTTACAGTCCTATACTCACAAGCCAGATATTGGCCTGATTAACTACAATAAAATGATCTGCTATCACATTCTTATAACCACCACAGAACACAAACAATCATTGCTATTTTATGATAAGGTACCAAAATGTCCCTTAACAAAAGACAAACCAAAGAAAAACATTGTGTTAGACTAATATAATATACTTACATAATATATTTATGTAATACATTTCAGATAAACTAATAAACATTTAATATAACAATAAAACGCTTATATCTAAAAGATAAAACCTTTGCAGTATAGGTAGTCACAAATAAAAGCACGTTGTTAATACTGTGACTTCTTTGCAGCAACAAAATAAATAAGTTTCAAAGGAGCCTCAGGTGCTTATATATTTGAAATGATAATACCCGGATTCTGGTAAGATGGCAGAAATCCGGCAAGTAATGTTCTGATCCAGTTCCCAGTGAGCAAAGTATAAGGTGGCAACCTCCCTATCTCAAGTCCATAATCCTGTAGATGTGCTCTCTCCTGAGTGATATGCAGTGTATACTCCCATCTTTCTCTAATACTGGGAGACAATATGTGGCCAGGCAGACATTGTGATCAACACACCACTCTGGAATCAAATCCGTTTTCCGATTCAGGATATACTACTTAAAAGTGATTTAATAGTAGCTATTACTAGTTAAAACCGAATGACATGTTTTGTCTCTTCACAAGACTTTCTCAAAGCAATCTGTTCACATAGTTCCAAGCATAGTTCCTTATGAAGGCACAGTTTTCTTCTGCTCCAGACAAGACCTAGTGGATACCGCAAGTAATCCGCATCCAAAGGAATATTCATAATCCGCACAATTTCATCACGGATACAGCTCCAATTAAACTGTTGGCTGTATAAGTGTCGAAATTGAACTCATCAGACCAGCAACTGCATTCCCATAGAAATATTGATTTGAGTGGCCTGGCCAAAAGGCAGGTATAAGTTTGGACTGTGAGAAGTGTAAGGGTTATTACTAACTGCATATTACATCGATACTAATTGCAAAATCAGTTTAGTTAGTAAAGTACACAGTCACAATTCCATGCATTCCATTTCAGGGCTAAATTTCATATTATTCAGTATACAAGATTACTAATAGTAACTACGTATCATTTCCTTATGTATATTGCGTATGTGCGGTCTTTAAGACCACATATACGCAATCTACGTAACAAAACGATATGTAGATTCTGTAAAATAGTTACTATGTATGCGCAGTAGCTATTATCGGTAACTTAAGGATGTATAAGCAATACATCTGGGGCTGTGAATCCGGCCTGATATGTCTTCAGCATAAGTCACAGTGTAGCTTTCCAGGTAGTAGTTTTCAACTTTCTTTTCCTTGCCTTGTAAAGCATGTTATATAGCTATAACCTTCTTGTTTGATATGTGTATCAGTCACTGCATGGATGGCTGAATAGCAATTCTATTTATTGTGATAGTTTTTGCAAGGAACAAGAAATACAGCGTCAATCCCTTATATATTTATGGCCCTGAATCTGCCAGGATTCTTCACCCTGCGATGGTAAAGTGTAGCAGTATTTTGTAATAATACCTGTCACCAGAATACACACAAAATCATAAAAATATAAATATTGGTCACAGTGTTCTCGCCAGAAAATTTTGCCAGCCGGGTGGTATTAAATAGTAGCTGGGTGGGGCAGTGTGATACTGTGCAATAATAATATTCAATGGGATCCAGACATCCGTTCCCACTGCGGAGCTCCTCACTGGTGCTGCACTACTTTGAGCTAAGCTTCTGTGGCATCAGAATCTGCCTGTCTTGTAACTATTTTGTTCTGTTGTTTGTGATCTACTGGTGGAGGCAACAACACAGGAGCGGTGCAAACTATAAATTTGTGCCCTCCTGTTTAACTATTTAACATATAACAGTTACCACACTATATTACAGTATCCATGTGAGCGTTATAAAATACAGAACTGCCATAAGCCTGCCTTAGCTAAAGCGTGCGGATCAGGGTTTTGGCAACCAGGTAGCCTAACCCTAAAACTTCCCTTGTACACTCACCTCCGGTCTGGTGCGGTGAGTGAGGAGGGGGGGGGGGTATGTGGCAAGTGTTTTGTCGTGTGCGCCAGGGTGCTGCGCCGGCTTTTGAAAAGGCAATGAATGGGTAATTATGCACAAAAATATATTTGGTATACTTGCCCATTCATTAGGAAAACATTCTAATTATGAATATTTTTGGGTGCCTGTATTTAGAAAATACATTTATTGCGGATAACGCTTTCTGTTTTAGACTATCAGCATACCAACTGGTGGATGGCTCTAAAGGAGAGGGAATTAGATTTTTTTTTATTTGATTTTATTTACTCTTTAAAGGAGGGGGAAGGGTTCTGATTTTTAAGGGAGAGACAGATCTGGGGGAAGGGTACACATACCTTTGTACACAATTATGAGTTTATCATAAGCCCATTTTAAGATATATGATTCACATCTCTGTTATGACTGTATGGATGGGAAATGTGCATATTCTTGTTTATTATGGTAGCTAAACATCACATTTTTTCACTTCTATACTTAATATACTTAAAACAAGTCTAACTAAGCTTAACTTGAAATACCGGGGTTAATATTAAATAAAAAATCTGTTTACATAGAAGATAGAAATATAGAAACAGAAAGTGACGGCAGATAAGAGCCACATGGCCCATCCAGTCTATCCAGTTGTTTATTTAAAACTATACTGACCCTAGACCCTATTTACCCTCAATTTAGTTTGAGATTTAGGACATCCTTATGTTTATCCCAAGCATGTTTACACTGTTCTACTGTGTTAGCCTCAACCACCTCAGATGGGAGAATATTCCACTTATCCATCACCTTTTCAGTGAAGTCATTTTTCCGCACATTTCATAGAAGGTTTTTATATAATTAAGAGACTTACCACACATTGAGAAGATGACGGTTTGTGATATTTTATAGGAAGGAAACCTTTATCACCAATCCAAAGTCTTTTCATGTGTTTCCTGTAAAACGATTACACAAAAGGTTATTACTTGAGTACAATAACAGTCAACTGACTTATCATGGGTATCTCTTACATTTTATAGAATATGAATTAATGATTATATAATAATTTAGGGCCGGATTCACTCTTAAGAAGCTCCAGTTTCTTAACTGCAGTCCTTTAAAAAAATTACCTACTATGCATGTGTAGTAGGTCATTTACGCACCACTTAGGTACCGTATGTAGATTGACTACACATTGTCTTTAAAGGCTGCACATAGTAGGATCCGTAGAAGGAGGCGTGCTAGTGCCGCCTCAGAGAGGTTTAAAAAGAAGTGGGTGGAGGGAGGGATGGAGATTAGCCGGGGAGGGCAGACATTCGCAATGTGTCTTTTGCTTCTTAAGAAAAAAAATATGCACGGTAACATAAGGTAGCCTATGGTACTCTTAAGTGCCATTAGGGGGGCGGTTTCAAGGCTGGACAGGAGACACTCTCTTAGCTCTGAATACGGTCCATAGTAGCAATAATTATATAGTACAGAGGTGCTTAAACAGTGGTTCTGTCTGGTGGTACACTGCATGACTGGGTAAGGTCATCAGGAGATAGCAGCTGTACTTGTATTTAGCTATTTCATGTGGAAGATATATATATATATATATATATATATATATAAACAAAACACAGCCTGGCACTCTAGCCATTACCCAGCAACTAACCATAATCTTCTATCTTTAAAATAAAAGTCAGAGAATTAGTTACAGATATCTGCAGACATGTGATAAGCCACCCGCCACAGCTTAATTGGCTGCTGACTAAATTAATCCTAGTGTGGATGGATGGATGTATGTGTCAGGGACCTTAGTATCCTTAGTATGTAGCTCCAATAGGTACAGGGATTGATGTGAATGTCTAATGATCTCTGTAAAGCGCTGCAGACAATTTGTGGCGCTGTATAAATAAGTGTTAATAATAAATAGTAGCAAAGTGGAACTACACTTGATTCCATAGTGGGTCATTGGTACTCCCCAAACAAAGTTTAAGAACCGCTGATATAGTGTAAATCGAGTAAAGCCACTCTATTGTCCCAATCTTCACCCTGAATACTCACTCTTGAGAGACATGCACTGACCCAGACATGGTCTTTCATACCCTATATACTGTATGGGGCTGATCCAGCCCTACGCTGCCCGGCGTTAATACGCTGGGCTTAAGCGTAAGATCGGCTTAAAAGCCGATCTGCACATGCGCCGGGCAGATGTTGCCCGGCGTAGCTATGTCAACGCCCGATCTATGATAGATCGGGCGTCCGTAGCAGCAGCGTAGTAACGCTGGAGGGGGGCGTTCCCCTCCGTTACTACGCTGAAGTTAGTGCAGGTAGGCGGGGGAAGGAGGGCAATGAGGCTGGGAGGGCGGTGTTAGCGTAGCAACGTTGGTAGTCTTCAACCGGCGTAAGCGAGTGTTAATTCGCTGGGGCGAGGGGGAGTGTCGGGGGAGTGCAGCAATGGTACGCTGAGCTCTGGATCAGGCTCTATGTCCTTATTTTATGTAGTATGCTTACCCTACTCTCTTTTTGGATGTGCACGTTAGTTGCTCTTTTATTCCTATTATAATGGAATAATACAATAATTTTTCATAAGTAAATTGGTAACTCAAGCTACAATGAAGAAATAGCCGTTTTGCTTTCATACAGTAAGATATTAATGTTTTTATTGAATTAATATAATTATTTAAGAAGGATTTACAAATAAATCAGCAAGATTTTACCTGTAGCATACTAGTATGTGGAAAATATATGATATAGTAACTGCGCATGCTAAGAAAGTTGTGAAAAACCAAACACCTAAAAAACAACAATGACATAATTAATTTTAAATACGTACACACAAAACAATATATTTTTAAAGTACAAATAAGGATTTGCAATCTACATAATAAGTAGTAAATATTTAGGACATTTTCCTCTGGAAAATTATGAACAGATGTGTTTCAGGCAGAAAACAATGTTAATTACTAGGAGGTAGTTCCTGCACAGAGACACAAGATGGGAATTGGGGAGTGTAGGAGTAAAACAATGTGGTAGACTGCATGTGGCAGTGCACTTGAATAAATCTAAGAATGGTCACATCACTGACTGAATTTGTCTATGTTGACTATTCCAATAGTGATATTACTAATGATTCTTATCGACAAATGCATGAGGGATTATGTGCTGATTCAGACTAGCAATGGGTGATTGGGTGGCTGGACACTATCATCTATAACCAAGCTCAGAATTGTTTCAGTTATGCAGACTTAATTATAACATACCAATATTTATTTGAATTATAAAACAGAACCACAGTTTGAAAGTTCAAACATATATTAAGTAATTTATATACTATAACTAATAATCATTTATGACATCTAATATATTCCATATACCAAACTCAGGAGTGTTTATTCATAGATCATATGGGTATTATCATTATATTGTTAAGATAAATATTTAATCCAATATGTACTACGCTATAGTATAGGTATCACTATTATGGTAATCATTTGATAACTTCTCTGGATGCAAAGTGATAGATAATATTTACATAGGCATAAGAATTATGCAGATTTAAATACTAATCTGATTATAAAACAGGCAAGTAGCCTTTATATTGCTACGTGTTATACTGGCCATGTATCTATTTAACTATCTGAAAATGTATCCCAAGCCTTGATATAATAGGTTATAAATACATTTTTATGACATCTAATGCATATTATTTGCTTGGAAAATTCTCTATTTGTGTATTTGAATCCTAGACTCACCATCTAGTGATTCAGGTCAGCCTGAATGTTTCTGCTTCCAGGCATCTAGCTATATTTGGAGCAGACACATCCAGGCCTAAAGCCATCATATAGGTGTTTACTATAGGTGTTCATAGGTGAGCTCTCAATTTAGAAAAATATTTGATATGTGACCCACAATTGGGACTCTAAATTTTAGAGTTAGGACCACCTAGCAGAGAAGCCTTGTAAGTGTCATTGGGGTATATTTATACCTTTTGGGCACTGCCACAATTATCGGGAGAACGAGATTTCAGTGTCAGAATTCTCGTTCTCTCGATAATTCTGGCAGTGCCCAAAGGGTATAAATATGCCCCAATGACAGTAGACCTGTCATTAGCGTCAGGATGTCTTGCGGTGCAGGACATGGTATTCATCATCTGTATAGGGTTTTTTTTTTGCCAATGTCACCCCCCAGATTAAAAGCTTACAAGACTGGACCCCCATCAGAGCAGGTAAGTATGTTTTTTTTATTTGTGTGGACATTTTATGGGCATTTTTTTTATATTTTTATTTGGCAGTTTTTATTATTTAAAATATGTGGGCACTGTAGGTTTTTTGTCACGAAGGGGACAGGGACCTGGCATTTTTTTATTTATTAGGATTTTGAAGGGGGCACTGTACTTTTCTTTAAGGAAAACGACGGGGTATTTGCACTATTTTATTATTCAACATTATAGGGGGCACTTGGACGTTTAACCTTTTTTTTTTTTGGAAGGGCACAGTATATATATATTTATTTTAATGGCATGGGCATCTAATTTTTTTGGGGGCAGGGCATGCTGCCGATAGTAGTGCTACTAGCGCAAGCATGCCTTGTCATTCATAGGCATGCTTGCACTAGTAGTTCTACTAGCGGTAGCATGCCCTGGCATGCCATTATTTATTTATTTATTTTCAGCGCTTGCGGGTTGCGGCGGAGGGGGTAGCGAGGGAAGGGGTTAATTTTTTTTTTGTAAACTAATTACTTTTTTCAGTTCCGGTGAGCTGAACCTACACTTACACCATCTCAAGAGATGGTGTAAGCGTAAAGCTTATTAAGCAGCCACCGGACCGCAGTGGAAACAGTATTTAAATGAGAAAAGCGACCCTTTTTTTTCATTGGAATATGATTCCACAGACGCAGCCCGGTCGGATGCGATCACAGACGGATGGGTACTTTTGCGCCCATCTTTCTCTGCGCGCTCCCGATCTGGGCATGCGCAGCAGACATTTTAACTGCGCTTCCGTCTGAAAAATAGACGGAAGCGCAGCTCTGAATCAGGTCCTTATTCTCTAGTTTTAATATTTCGCTGATTATATAGGTCCTACATTATTTTAATTGTAATCAATAAAAATGTATATATTTTTTAATAAAATTTCATAATCTTCTACTATGATTGGTGCTCAAACAGCAGCAACGATTTCATGATTATATATAAGATTTTCCAGGTTGAAACTGAAGAAAAGGCTGTAATAGGTTGTTTATTGTATGCCCCAGGACATGACCTGCAGAAGGCAGAAGAGGCAAATGTTTTAACATAAACAGACCTTTGTTAATTCTACGTTCTAGATCAGAACTTCCACATATGGGGCCGTATGCAGAACACTGGCCACATTGCATTTGCGGCCGGAGTTTTCAGCAATATGTTACTGCGCATGCGCAGTAATTTTGTTACGTAATCTACGTTACTTTTTTCGACGTAGATTGCGTATACACAGTCTGTAAGACAAAACATAGGACTCTACAGATGAACAGTACATATATAGCTCTTGATAATCTTGATTCTGGTATGGCCAATCCTTATTTTTAGGCTCTGTTCTGGTTTTGGTTGAAACAGTTTTGTCATGAATGCTTTTAAAATGTAAAACCTGAGGTAGACACCATTGTTACTTTGGATATCAAAGATTTATGCTGTACAAGTTAAAGACCGGATGCATCTGTGGAGGGCCTGAGGGGGAGGGTGTCCAAAATTGTAAACTTCAGGCAACAAACAGAAATAAAAAGCATACAAGTGATATATTCTATATTCTAATGAATGCCATTTACAGAACACACCATTGTTTAAACAGTAAACTGGCTCTCTATAGTTTGTATGTTGTTTAGGAGATTCTACTTGATGTTATTACTTCTATTTTGTACTGTATTCAATCCATGGTTGCCTACTTTTGCAAATGAATATCAGGGAGATTGTGAGAGCACTATCAAGGCGCTGCACAAAAGGGGTGTGTCCTATAGCGCCAAAGAGGTGTGCCCTGTGAATAGCTCCACCCATAGGTGTATCTAGCACTGCCAGGAAAACTATTTTACAATAAAAATGGCAGTATCAGTATTTATTGATTATTAAATGTCAGTGAATACTTTCAGTACTATTTTTATATCTTTACTATCTGCTGACACTGCAGCAGAGTCTTTCATTACATCTTGGCCTCCATGAAATTGGCCATCTCCATAGACCTCATGGATGAAATTAGAATCAGGGAGATTACCAAACACTTCAGGGTGTCAGGGAGATTACCCAATCTTCAGGGAGTCTCCCTGATATTCAGGGAGAGTTGGCAACTAGGATTCAATCTTTTGAGTAGTTTTAGATAACTGCTTACCCACAAAAGCACCACGGAACTCCTTAATTGAGATGACTGTTTGGTTATATCCTTCCCAAGATACATCGGGTGAAATCTGCACCATTTGTTCTTCCCAATCATATATCAGTTGTAACAGAGAGCTAACAACATTATATTCCAGAATAAGAAACTGTGGAATAATTGGTCAGAAAGGAAGGACAGTTGTTTCAGTTATTATAATAATACCTCAAACTACTGAATAATATGATAATATAAATAAACTGCTTATTAAAAACCAGCTATTGGTAAGTTTAGTATACCAAATTAATGGCAGTACTTACATAAGAAGCAGACTTAATAGTCATGCAGTTCGATCTATGCATAAGAACTGAATGGAATCCATTAGATCATTATTGAGTGAATTAACATATAAGGTTTTTGTGCTACAACTTTTAATTCTGTTTTTCTATATATTGTATTTCTGTGAATATATTTGTTTTCACTGTCATTATTTGTTTAGCAACAAATACCAACAGCGCTGGAACACTAAGCCACATACAAACCTTTTTCTATAAAATACTATAAGTGTGTTTAATACATATCCACTTCCAAATATCAGGTGTACAAAAGTGTCGTTAAACTTGCTCCTCTGTCGTCTTACCTGGCTACCGTTGAGTTAAGTATCTTAGTGGACTATGTCTTTCTTTTAATACAGAGCAATGGGCTGGATCCAGACCTAGTGCATGAACTTAGTTACACCTGGGCTAAACCATGTTGATTTCAGGGGGAGTCAAGTTAATTGTATTCTTTGCATGCAGGGATATATCTTTGAATTGCTTACTGCACACAGATACTGACCAGCTTTACTATCACACTGTTATTTAGACTTGGGATAGGAAACATCACCTCTCAACTCTAATACTGTTTGCAACAGATGAAATATGACCCCCCTGCAATCAACATGGTTTAGCCCAGGAGTAACTAAGTTCATGCACTTAACTAGGTCTGGATCCAGCCCAATGTGTATAATATAAGTGTATTTAGCACATACCTTTTGTAAAATATCCTTGGAACCAGTCATGATTCTACCATCTCTGTTGCTGTTTACTCTGGACTTCACTGACATTTTACCCTAAAACAGCCTTTCTCCCTTCATCTCCCAACATTAACCGGCCCTGGACTTGCAACTAGGGCTCTCCCTGAAACTTTCTATGTTCCTTCCTATATATACTATGTATTTTATGTATATATTATACATAAAAGAGAGGAGTTACTCATGTACAGTAGTGCTATGTAATATTTGACAAATAACTTTCCAAATTTAAGAGGTGAAATTTGAATAATATATTGAACTAGCAAAAATTATATTCCACTCTTTAGATAGTAATATGCAATACTATACAAATGAGAAGAGGAGGATTTGCAATCTACTAAATCATCTACAGTCCATCACTGAACTATCTCCCCCAACAGTTAAAGCTTATCAAAATAAATTCTTAAAATCTGGAGGAACAACATGGGATGGTATTAGAGTACTGGTTTCAGAATTCTTTGTTAAATATTTAATTATACATTTTTAAAACAATTAACCATCAAACAAGCTCCAGGGGGTAGTAAATGCAATTGGTAATGTTAAGATTAATTTATTGGGTATGAGAAGGTTTAATGATCTTTAAAGTGGTAAATAATTTTTTGTAGGGATTAATTTATGATGGAGGTGATATTGTGTGAAGGTCATATAAATGATTGTTGTATTATTAAGATGCTCATAAACCTGTGCTTCTTTTTGTATTGTGGTTACAGGAATGATGTTTGTAGTCAATGGGATGGCGGTCTCTAAAATGCAGTGTGATTTCTATGGTGGTCATTAGAACGATATATTATAGGGCAGTTATTATGATACAGTCTGTATTGTATGGCAGTGCAGTGTGTGTTGTATGTGGATCACTAGGTTGCACTGTGTATTGTAATATGGTGACTAGGATGCAGTGTGTATTGTATTGCAGTGGCTAGGATGCAGTCTGTATTGTATAGTGGTCACTAGGATGGAGTTTTTATTGTATGGCGGTTAATAAAAAGAAATTTATGGAGCCTATTTATTAATTAATTATGGTCTATTTTTTATTTTAATGTGTGGGTAATGGAATGTAAAACAAGAGGGTGCAAATGTATGGTTTACAGGAAGGGCACCAACCACCCTTGATCCAGATTTGTATGTGACAGTTGTAAAGCGTACAATAGTGGTTCATACAGGTGAAGAGGAGCAGTGATTTTTTTTTAGTGCCTTTCCTTCTCTTTTTTTTTTCCTGTGACCAGCAAAAACACTGCCAATTGCTTGCGGGGAAACCAAGGAAAGAAAAAGTGTAATAATAGGAAGGCACAAATAAGACTGAGAAATAAAACTGTTAAACATCACTACATGAGACTAAATAAAACTATGAGCTTTACTCATCCAAGAAACAGTTCACTGCAGAACTTCCTTACTGATAAATCGCTGCTTCTCTTCAAGTATACAAATCCCTTGTTTGTAAATGTTATACAACTATTGGACTTTATAATCTTGGATGGCATACATGGCTAGAAGTAGGTGCTATCTATGCCCTCTAACCATCCCCACACACAATTCACCACACCACACATCATGCCCAACCCAATGGGTCCTTAATCATTTTCAGCCCCGGGTTCACAAAAAAACCTTAATTTGGCCCTGCAGCCAGGTCTAGAATTTCTTCTGGGTTGCCGCATGTGTGT
The DNA here is from genome assembly GCA_011038615.1 of Limnodynastes dumerilii. Classification (NCBI taxonomy): domain Eukaryota; kingdom Metazoa; phylum Chordata; class Amphibia; order Anura; family Limnodynastidae; genus Limnodynastes; species Limnodynastes dumerilii. Next base: position 674,629 of record WWET01000010.1, read on the forward strand.
GACAATAAAACACACTCTTTTTTTTCACAAGAAATATTGGAATGCCTCCTATTATTTTGCACTAAACAAGGGAAACGGCACCACTATCACCGGACATGCAATTGTATCTATTTCCATAAAATTTACCACCATAAGAACAACCACTTTTTGCTTATCTAGCAAAAACATGCATTGACGCTAGTGTACAGTATATGCTCTATGCTGCCCCAACTGACAAACAGATCTAGTCAGCAGTTACTTGCACAGGAGACTAATGCTGGGTGGTCAGGTTACTGTTTATACCAATCAATACTGTGAAACATAGAAATTTAGAGAGTGACGACAGATAAGAGCCACATGGCCCATTCAGTCTGCCCAGTTGTTTATTTAAAACTATACTGACCCTAGACCCAATTTACCCTCAATTTAGGATATCTTTATATTTATCCCAAGCATGTTTAAACTGTTCTACTGTGTTAGCCTCAACCACCACATATGGGAGAATATTCCACTTATCTATCACCCTTTCAGTGAAGTAATTTTTCCGCACATTTCCTCTGAATCTTCGACCCTCCAGTTTAAATGCATGACCCCGTGAAACTGTGAAGGTTTTGGTAAATACACAAGCTATGAACAAAAAGTGCCAATTTGTAAAAAAAAAAAATAGATGTTTATGTGATGACATTTTATACTTAATCTGACCCAGTGTTCTCCCCAGGGACTTTTAGCTGGATGCTCCACCCAGCTATTTTAGCTTACCAGTTCTAAAATGGCTGGTAAAAAACGTCTGTTTTTTGCAAAAGCGCCGTTCTGCCCTCCGACCCACACCCCACCGCTTCCTCCCAACTATACTTCATAAGGTGGGCAGAGGAAGCCATGGTAATTGTGCAGTGAGGGCACCGTTTATTAGGTCAGTGTATTGGCATGCCCTCCCCCTGACACTCCCTCTGTGGCCAGCATAATTACACACTGTTACGCTGGCTGAAGGCTACTCTAACTTCAGCCAGCATAGCAGTATGTAATTACGCCAGCCACAAGATCGTAATGTCCTAACCCAGCCTTCCCATCCTAATTTCCCTACCTCCCCCCACCTAGCTTCCGTAACTACAGCGTACAGTGATAAAAAGTTAAGGTAGGGACCACAGATCATAAGGCCATGTGTGTGCGAGGGGATTTGCTTCCGATCGCTGTGTCAGTGGAAGTCTGTATCCGATCCATATAGCAATTAGTCTAGAAAAATATAGATTTTTTTTAAGTGTTGCCCATAGCAACCAATCAACATCAAATTCAAACTATCATTTTTTAGAACATTCTAGAAATATAGCGGAAATTTTTATGGGTGCTATGGATAAAACCTCCACCTTTTTTTTATTTATTTTTTTTATTTTTTTTATAGCTTTGGAAATTCTACTCCCTAATATGCTTCAGCTTTTCATGTATATAAACTGTGATGCAGCATAGAGGGAGTTGATCATAAGAAATGCTTAATATATTTACTGATCATTACTTACTATGTAGAGACAGAACAGTGACAGAACAGTGGTACCAATCATTCTGCTAGGGAACTTAAAACATGGATCCCAGGTGTATATTTTTCTTTCAAACCAGGATTTCTGAACCCTGAAATAACATACACACATCATGGTAAATATGTAAAATGTCGAAACTACTGTATCTACACAAAACATTTTGGCAAAGTTTTAGTCAACACCATCTTTTACTGCCAAATTTTTAAAGAGCTTTATTTATAAGTCCAGTCAGGGCCGGCCCTAGGCAAGATTTGGTTGGTACCCCCTAACAGATCATAAATTATTAGAGGGTCACAGTGGGGGTACAATGGTGCCTAGGCAGGCTGCTGACTGAAGATCGGCACCTCTCTGCTTTACAAGAGGGAGAAGCTGCTACACATGTGCTGGGTTTAATTTTCTGCTCTGGGGTGCCCCCCCTGAAAAGATGCTACTATAGGCAACTAGCCTAAACTGCCTATAGCTAGGGCTGGCCTACTTTGCATAGTATTCCTAAGGATGGTGGTGGGGTTGATGACGCAAATTCCTTTATCAAGAACCGCCCAGTCCCTAGTAGCACTTGGAATAATAGTTTTGAAAGACGGGTGGTCGTGGTGGGGGTCTTGAGGCCCTGGTTTGTAGTAAATCACGGCCTCAAGACAATTGCTGGAGATTTGCCAGGGACAAATGTCCGAATCTCTGGAGTCTCCCGGAGAGTCAGCAACCTTAAAATAAAACTTGTCATAGTCATAATAATATGCAAGTATGAATATAACAAATATAAATGCTGAGTTGGGTCATCAACAAACAATAGTGCCAAAGGGAGTAGTGGGGTTAATAGAAGACTGAAGAGGATGAGAGGTACATGGAGGAGAGGAGAAAGATTCAGGTGGAGGACAGGAAGATAGAAGTGTAGCAACATGGCAGACCACTAGAGGTGATATCTTTAAAATATCTTTTATTGATAAGCTAAAATCTAAAGATAAGCAAGGGTATGACTTTCTCAGTGCTTCTCTAATTAGTTAACTTTTTCAATTTAAACTGCTTTGATTTACAACACTGATTATTTAAACCCCCATATGCTAAGTAAAATGATTTCTTTTTCTATATATGGTAATTTTTGAGTATTTTACATGTAGATTCAAACTCTTGAACTGATATCAGAACCCCTAGTACAAAGAGTCAATAGGTCTGCTTGGAAGCACACTCTTTAGATTAGCCATTCACCAGAACAACTCACTGCTGGGTTGCAGATAGCTCTCTGCTGATAACACTGAAAGAAACACTAATACTAATAAGTAAAGTACATTACTATATAGAAGTAAATAAATAAACTTGCAAAGGCTACATCAGGTTCTAAAGTTCAAGGACATGCACAGAATGTAATCCATGTGTATGAACTGATCCTATTAAGCCTATGCTCAAAAGGTCTCAACAGCACAAAAGCAAATAAGGCAATATAATAAAAGAAAAGACACAAGGTACATTTTGGGACTATTTTGTTCTGGAAAGACTTAATACCCCAATAATAGTTGGCAATTGTGATGTTGTCAGAAAAATAAAAATCTATATTCTCTAGGCAATTCAACCCTGTCTATAAAATATATACCATCAAGGAGAAAACTGCATATATCTGTGTATACTGCTTTAAGAATCTTGGAATACTGAAGCAAGAGGAATTTCATGTAGTAGATGGGGGAAGCTGGAGATGTTCAGGAAGACCCATGCTAACTTGTTACAGATAAGTTGGCTTGAAATCAAACTCATGAGCACAGTACTGTAAGGTACCATAATAATTGCTAATGCCATCTATCATATCTAGGAGTACAGTCATAAGCAGCACTACCAAGCATCTAACCATTATTTCATACCAATAATAATTTTATTTTACTTTTTTTGATAGTACACCCTGGAACTATACTTTAAGTACTTAACAGATACAGATTTATCTATTAAAAGTGCCTAGTGCTGACACTAAATTTATTTATTGTGTTCTTGTCTGTCTCTTTATTTATACATCCAGAACATTAGATATAAAAAACTTTAGAAAGCATCAAAATCAGTGGCAAATACATTTCTGTTGACATTAATGTACTGTAAAGGTAATGAGTGAATTCTGGTGGATGGTTCCCTCACTGTACTATATACATACGCCCCCTCCGCCACATAGTGGAAGAACTTTCCGCCACTTTCCACCCACCATCAGAATTTGTCCTGGAAATGCAGTGACCAGAAAATGCCCCCTTTTTGTAACTTTGGGTCTTGTCCTATATTTGTAATAGCCCCAAATAGGCTATGCTCCAACCATGCTTAAATAATATTTCTAGCTGTGCCATTGAGTCACTATTTATAATATACATTGTAGTGCGAAGAATACTTACTGTACAGGTTTTCGAAAAAGTCTCTTTACGTGTTCAGCTTGATGAAGTGGCAGAAAACATATTCCTTCCTTAAGACAAAAAAAGGAAAAATGTATATAATAATACAAAAAAAATGTATTTCCACTAGAACAGTGGTTCTCAACCTTTTTTTTGGACAGTACCAGTTACCCACTATGGAATCATGTCATATACCCCTTTGCATATCATGTAGACACATAGCCCTGAAATA
>WWET01000010.1:687148-703132 GCA_011038615.1 Limnodynastes dumerilii
GCAGGAGGGCACAGTGTGATAATGAAGGGGCAGTGTGATGCAGGAGGGCTTATATATATATATATATACATATGTATAAGTATAAGTGTGTATATAATGTTATAGGCAAATGATCTATAAAAAAATATATCACACATGTAAATAAAACTATTGTTATTCTGCAACACTATACTCACAGAAGGAATAAGTGAATAATGTAGAAACAAATCCATATCCAATTTACTTTTACAGGTGCCATTTTCCAGGAGTGATCTGTGAAATAAGATGTAATAACAGAAGAGACAAGTGATCAGTGTGCAGCAAATATGCAGATTCAATTGTATAAACTCTTACTTATGTTTGTAATAATATCAATGTTTGGTTTTACATTGATAAGTTTAAAAATGCTTTGTTTAAATATTTGTTGAGTGTTGATTTACCAAGGTAAGACACTAGAGTTATAACGCATCAAAGCCTGTGGTATGGTATACATGTTCTGGTGTTCACACCAAAAAAAATATTATACACTACATGTCTCAATGAAACTATATCTTTGAAAATGAAAGACAATCATTCTTGAGCAAATGAAAGAGATTCCTGAGTCATTCCTGAAGATGTAATATATTTAGTTTTTTAGCATTAACAGATATTATAACTTACAGCTCATCTTGAAAGTTCATGTCATCCATTTCATCTGTATTTATTTGTATCTGACGCTGTGAAGGGTTGTTCTGGGTAATAATCCAAGTTCTGAAGTACACAGACAAAGCTTTAAACCAAGGATTATGATCTGTGACTTCTACATGCTAAAAATGACGAAACAACACATGCTGAGGTAACATTCCCTTGATGACATAACTGAGCAGGTTATTCATGTCTCTAAAAGTTAATAACTCCAAGGTCTAATTTCTCCTCTGTGCCTCTTGGTGATATCGTAAAAAGAAAGTAAACATAAAGTTAAATATTTATCAGGATCGGAAAATCAGATGTCCCTTCCGCATACATTCTTTGTTCTATCAGTCATTGGGAAAAGAAATCCTTCCCCTTTCTATTCCATATAATTAAGTGACTAAACACAAAAGCCAAGAAACCAATAACTTTTTTAATATTATTATAACATTGTTCTATATTTGATTTATTTTCTATACTAAATTCTTCTTCTTCTTCTTTATATTATTATTATTATGTTATACTGCTTTCAATCATAATAATTTGAAAAAGACAGAAACAAAACTATGGGCTCTATTTATAGAGCATTCTATAAATCTATTTAACTATAGTGCTCCAGGCTCGCTTATCATCACAGGGCCTGGACACTTCGTTTACCAGATTTATAGAGATGCCCCTTCCTTGAGCAGGACCACAATGTCCCGCGATAGAAGGGGCAGCATCGTCAGCGCTTCATTCATTAATGAAGTTCCGATGATGTAAAATTGTCGCGCATGCGCCGTACGCACTCAGCGCATGCGCAGACGGAACAGACCCTGTTCCGTAAGTCACATAAGGAATCATGCTGATGATTCCTTCATGCATTTCTTTTGCAAACTCCCTGAACCACCAATGTTCCCCCCCCCCCTTGATCCACTGAAGCACCAATGAAAAGATAAATAAGATTGATTATATATGAGCCCTATTGCAGGGAGTGAATGAAAACTCCCTGCAGACAGCTCCTAACGCCAGCCTGAGCTAGCTGGGAGCTGAGTGACAAACTCCGCTTTCCGGCTGTATAAATATGCAGCACCGCCGGCACGCATTATGAAGAACGGGCCGGCGATAGTGTTTGAAAGAAACGTGCATCGCCATGGAATTTAGAGTTTCCACTGGCGATGCAGATTTATAAATAGCAAAAACTTCATTTAAGTGATAGTGGCAGTTTTCTCTTAAAAACTGCCACTATCACTTAAAAATGAAGTCTATAAATAGAGCCCCATGTCCTGTTTCCTTTCACGAAAATTAACATGATATATTTTTGGGGAGTAGATGTTTCTAAGGTTTGAGCTTATATTTATTTATATCACTATGTTTTATCTCTTTTGTACCAACCTTTTGTACAGGTGTTGTGAAACTACAACTACCAACATGCTTCATCAGACTAGGCATAACTGATACCTAGCACAGCATGATGGGACATGTTTCCTATTGTTTGAGGGAAGATATATGGAAGTTAGTGAAGGTTGGAGACACACAGGGGACAAAGTATGAGGGATGAAGAGACACAGGAAGGCATAAAAGACTGTTGGGGTTGGAGATATGGAGGGTATGCAATAAAATGAGGTAATGCAGGCATGTCAAACTCAAAACCCCAATTGGGCCAAAAAACATCTTTCTCCATCTGGTGGATCAGTCGGATCCTGGCAGCAAGGACACTGCTCTCACTGTAAGCTGGCTTACAGCTGTTGCTAAGCATCTGGAATGTTGTGTAAAAAGCACAGCCAGGCCTGAAGTGTCTAATGCAGGTGCGAGTGTGACTGATATGTCCCAGCTGCTGCTTATCAACCAACAAAAGCTGGGAGGCTTGTCTGCAGGGAGATCTCTCCCTTGTCAGTGATATTGCACACTGTGCCTGTGTCCTCACAGTCCTTGTCACTTTGCCTGTAACTAGTCTGTGGCCTTGCTCAGCAGGGCTTCTTGTTGTGCTCTGCCTGGACTACTGTACTTTTGGCTCATTGCTTATTTACAGTTTCTAATTGTCTGCAATATACAGAATAATTTCTCTGCTTAGTGTACAACAGGAAGTTTATCTATTTCAGGGTTGCCGACTCCTGAAATTCGGGCAGTTCTCCCAGTGTCTCGGGGAGAGCCTACAAATCTCCCGCATGGGACCTAAGGCCCTTGGTTTCATAACCACAGTTTCAAGTCCTGCCCCCCTGCTGGCAACACTAGTATGATGCAATTTGGGTCATCGGGCCCCGCCCCATCCCGGTTGAAGCTAAAAGAGGGTAATTACTAGTCAAGTGCATAGATCGTAGCATTAAGCCCCGCCCCCTGCATGCTTCTATGGCTTCCCTCCAGGATCTCCCAGAGGGAAGCTATTGAAAGTCGGCAACCATGATTTAGTTCCTCTCCTGTTTACTGCTCCTTGCCTCTTTGGTTATGTTTGTTTAATGGATCTTCCTGTTTCGTGGGTTAATCATTATTAACCCTTGCTTTATCTTTGCACTTTGTCTTTGTTCCCTTGTACTCAAGTATACTGTCTATGTACACCTGTAAACCTGTGTCCAGTGCTTGTTACTACTTGTACCCGTGCATAACCTTGAACCTGAGTATTCTGCATACCCACATTCTGAACCTGCATAATGTGCCTACTCCATGTGCCTGTATACAGAATAATTGTTTGTAACCTTACCCGTTACTTGACAGACCCTATTCCTAGACAGAAGGAGAAGGAAGATAATGCCCCTACCAAACAGGGGAGAGATCAGGATAATCAGAAGATTTTTAAGAAAACCTCCACTTTTTTCCCACAACAAGCTATGGGAAATTGGATCAACACTTTTAGTGAATTGGTTAAGAAAGATCTTAGAAAAATTAATGTACAAAAGGGAATAAGATCCAATATCTCTAAAAAGGAAAGGGAAGCTTTAAAATCCTTGAGTAGCAACAAAGAAATAATAATAAAACCCAGTGATAAGGGAGGTGGGATTGTTATTCAGGATAAGAAAGATTATGACGAAACATATATTCCCTCTTACAGGATGAATATACCTATAAGAAATTGAAAGGGAATCCCACCCCCCTAGTGAAAAGAAAACTTGAGATGTTAGTGGAGGATTATTTAAAAAAAAGGGTTATATCTAAGGAAGAGAAAAGCTATTTAATACCAGCCAACCCTAATATGCCAGTTTTTTATACCCTCCCCAAAATACATAAGAATGATAAAAAGCCACTGGGGAGGCCTATTGTGTCAGGGGTAGGCTCAGTTACTGCATATTTATCAGGGATGGTAGACCATATGATCCAACCTCTAATGAAAGAGATTAAATCATACCTTAAGGACACTGGACATATCCTTAGAATTCTGGAAGAATTCCACACAACAGGAGAAGTATATATGGTGACAGCTGATGTATGTTCTCTATATACGGTGATAGAACACGATAAGGGATTAGAAGCAATGGAGTGGATGCTGAGAAAAACTGATACCCCGGAACTTAAAAAGAATTTCATCCTGGATAGTATTAATTTAATTTTACATAAAATAAAATAGGACCTCTAGCCAAAACAGAAATGGCCACTATTTTTGAAATGGACACTTTGACACCAAAAGGATTAAACTGTATGTTTGAACTAAAGTGGTTTTTGGAATAAGGGATACAGTTTTGAGATATGGAATATTTAAGCACAGTATCACATAGTGATTCACTATTTTGTAGTATTTTGTAGCAGACGTTTTTATACAGTAGATTTTATATTGTCACTAATTATTCACTTTATATATGTAGATTCTCTAAAGGTAGAATAATAATTACACTTATGGTTCACACTTTACATTTTGTAGTTTATGGCAACTAAGATTATTTCTAAGGGAAGCAGAATATTAATATAATACAAGAACACACAGTTACAGAACAAATATATAAACATTGTAGACACGTCTATTATTTATTTATTTACCCTATAATTGGGAGATTTTTATCACGGAGAAGAAAAACTTTCTATTGGGTACACGATATAATTATTTGATTTATGATAAAATATAGTTTGGAGATTGTTAGCATGTTCTTATCTATTGTAGTTTTGAAATATTCTGAAGGATCGAAATAGAAGGTCTAAATGTGTGCATACAGAACGTGGGAGGTCCCGATAAACAGGATATCATCATCCACCCCCTATTTAAAGAACCAATAGCTTTACTTACCTGCATTACCTTGAAAAAGAACACACACGTGTTTGAAACGCGTTGGTAAAGGAGTCCCGTTGTGAGGTCTCTGCTTCCTATTCCCTTTAAACAGAGAATCTTTCCTTCCCCTCCGTACGACCTGACAAATTGTCAGGGCCCTTTTTCAATTTGGAGTTTGGTTTGTGAGGTGCATTTTCCATCTAGAGGGACGTTTTTTTTGTTTGGGGGTTAGGGGGAGTACCCCCGGGTATAGTACTCTATATTGGTTGAAGATATTTTTATTGATTTTTGTGTATTGTTTTTAGAGTTTTACATTGATGTGATTTTTTGGAAATAAATATTCAAGATTTGTAGAACCTTGTATTTTTATCAAGTATTCCAGCGGGTCTTTAAAGTATAGGAGTGAGGACACACCATTGTGAGTGATAGGCAATCAGGATATACCTCCCTTCTTCCACTCCATATTGCCCGTTAGAAGCATATCTTTTTTCTACATTGCCCATTAAGAATACAATTAATTTAAGAACTGGAAAAAAACTATATAATTGAAAGAAAACAACTGAATTGGAAAGATTTTTATTAGATGCATGAAAACAAGTGGAAACCATGTGAGTAGTTTATTGACGGAATTGCTCTGATATACTTACCTGGTGTAAAAACTACTGCACAAGATTGTCTTTCTTCTTTCCCCCTTGTACTGATGATCGTTTGAGCCTTTTGAGAGGGGAACAGTGGACTGCTTGAAGGACGTATAGAGGATTGTATTATATGCTGTGTACCAAGTGAATATATTGTGAGTAGGTGATTGGCTGATCATTTAATACTCAGTCTCTTTTGGAGCTGCACAAAGGTTTTTCCCTGTGTCTCTTTTGTTTCCCACATGAAAGAGGAAAACGGTACATTCAGAAGTGGATGATACGGAGAATTGGGATATCAGCATATGAGAAAAGCGTGCCATATAAAGAAAAAAAGAGTGAGTAGGAATTTGGAACTGTTTCTTTTTGAGAAATAACTACATACCTCCTCCCACAAAGTAGAAATGCTATAGTTCCCTACTTTGTCCTACCTGCCCTTAAATAGTTACGAGGATAGGTCTGAATCCAGGATTCCATCCTGGTACTGCGGCACTATTGTATGCTCTGATTACCATGAAGCTGAAAATTCCACTTTTGAATAAATCAGGGTTCAGTCCCTTATGTTTGTTTATCCAAAGCATTTTTTAATATCCTGTCAATAAAATCTTACCTAAAGCACCAATTTTATCACATATTTATTTGATGAAATATAATTGCTCTGGTACATGAGGTCGATTTTTAGCCACTTGTTAGCAGCAGCTGATTGTACAGCCTTAAATCTTCATATACAATATTGCTTAGAATAACATATGTTTTACTATCCCAGCATTGTAAATTGCAAAGTCATATTTGGATATTAAGTATAAGGTCTGACCCGTGAAACATTTTTCCTCAAATGTGGGATTCCTTAATTGCTCTGTAGTATGCCGAGAACCTTGAGGGTGTTGCCTGTGAGCTCAAACCACTAACCATCTGGTCTAATATGACCTTACAACACCCATTTCATAACTATAAAATGTAGAATAATATTTAAAATATTCATTTTATGTTTACTTTTTTTTTTCAAGTTTAAGTATTTAACAGCTTTCTTATCGCCATTTTTTCATACATTCCCTGTATCATAAAATTGGTAAGAAGACACAAAATTATTACATCACAAAGTTCAATTAAAAGATACATAAAGGAGTGGAACATTCCACAGAGCTGCCAAATCAGTCCATGATTCCTTGGAAATATCAATTAATATAGACGTATGCTGTGTGTTTGTATAAGCAGTTGGATATACCAACGCAAATGATACTCCAGGGTATTCTCAACATGTGCAGGGAACTATGCATTATGAAGTGGTTTTGAAACTAAAATCCCTAATGTGCTAGCTTGTGTCAGAATAACAATAACATCTGTCTTACAAGCTAAGGCTGCATTGTGAGAAATACTGTTATGAATATTACACTATATTACACCATATTCCTCAATAGCATTTTTTCCAATTAGTTCTAAATAATACCTTAATAAAAAGCAAGAAAATATTAACTAAATATTTATATAAATTAAATCATGTTGTTTAGAATCTTTGCAAGCTACATGCAGAAAACAGGACCACCTGAACAGAGAATCCTTGTAAGTGGCTGGTGGCTTATCATATTGCAAATGTATGTTACAGATTATCTGACTTTTATTTTAAATATAGAAAGTTATAGTTTGTTGCTGGTTAATTGCAAGAGAGCTGGGGCCTTTTTTGTATCTGTGTAAATTCCCCATACCTTGCAGCACCTGCTCCATATTACCTTATAAATTGATTTGAGCAACTTCCACTTTGTATGTTTATTTTAAAACATTTCTGGGATAGCAGCTGACAGGGGGTGCTGTTTCAGAGTGGTTGTTTTGGAGACTTGAGGCCCTCTGCCAGGGGTGAGCTCTCAATTAAAAAATACATGATATATGACCCAAAGTTGGGACTTTGACAGTTTTAGAGTTAGGACACCAAAACAGAGAAGCCTTGTAAATGGACAAAAACTAGATTAACAGGGTTTAGAGTATATTTACATACATTTATTCAAAACAATTCATGTTCTCTAAAAACACAAAATATAAATAAAATGCAAACAGATAAATAAAAGACTCCTCATAACCTATATAGGACCAATAACACTATAAAATCTGTGACAACAGGTAATGTCCCAGTATATGGTAAATTCAATACACAGTCCTAATTGGTAGGTGGATAAAAACCACCAAATGCAGATGTATTGTGTAAGCAGTACTTTTTAAAATTGAATATGCCCAGTATTGAAGCTTCTATTAGAACACCAGAAATATAAAGGAGTAGCAGTTGGAATAAGATATCAAGGAATGACACAGCGGCTCAAAGGTGCAAAGGATGACTTGCAATGGGAGATATTAGCATGGTTAGAGAGCCGGCAGGAATACCTACTCCAGCCCGTCAATCAGGTCCTCATTCATTGGCAGCTCCCTTGCGGGTAACAATAGGAGGAGCATCCCACTGACGAATGGGAGAGCAATCCAGCTAGAAAGATTACCTTGAAAAAGAACACACACGTGTTTGAAACGCGTTGGTAAAGGAGTCCCGTTGTGAGGTCTCTGCTTCCTATTCCCTTTAAACAGAGATTCTTTCCTTCCCCTCCGTGCGACCTGCCAAATTGTCAGGGCCCTTTTTCAATTTGGAGTTTGGTTTGTGAGGTGCATTTTCCATCTAGAGGGACGGCTTTCTTTGTTTGGGGGTTAGGGGGAGTACCCCCAGGTATAGTACTTCATATTGGTTGAAGATATTTTTATTGATTTTTGTGTATTGTTTTTAGAGTATTACATTGATGTTATTTTTTGGAAATAAATATTCAAGATTTGTAGAACCTTGTATTTTTATCAAGTATTCCAGCGGGTCTTTAAAGTATAGGAGTGAGGACACACCATTGTGAGTGACAGGCAATCAGGATATACCTCCCTTCTTCCACTCCATATTGCCCGTTAGAAGCATACCTTTTTTTCTACATTGCCTATTAAGAATACAATTAATTTAAGAACTGGAAAAAACTATTTAATTGAAAGAAAACAACTGAATTGGAAAGATTTTTATTAGATGCATGAAAACAAGTGGGAACCATGTGAGTAGTTTATTGACGGAATTGCTCTAATATACTTACCTGGTGTAAAAATACTGCATAAGATTATCTTTCTTCTTTCCCCCTTTAACTGATGATCGTTTGAGCCTTTTGAGAGGGGAACAGTGGACTGCTTGAAGGACGTATAGAGGAATGTATTACATGCTGTGTACCAAGTGAACACATTGTGAGTAGGTGATTGGCTGATCATTTAATACTCAGTCTCTTTTGGAGCTGCAGAAAGGTTTTTCCCTGTGTCTCTTTTGTTTCCCATATGAAAGAGGAGAACGGTACATTCAGAAGTGGATGATACGGAGAATCGGGATATCAGCATATGAGAAATGCGTGCTATATAAAGAAAAAAAGAGTGAGTAGGAATTTGGAACTGTTTCTTTTTGAGAAATAACTGATACAGTGTCACACATTAGTCTCCTTTTTTCCTCCTGAGGTTTTATGCATGAAAAAGGAATATCAACAGAAGGGACTTCATAAGAGGACTTAAAAGGAGTGAAGATATATTGGAGATACTAAACATCAAGCAAGGACTCATAATATAAGAACATTTTTTGAACTTTATTTGAAGAATTTAAGGTACTTTTTCATATTGCCTCCAGCGCGGAACGTACCACACTATTGATTGTTCAGACCCTATTCTTTGCCCACCAGTTCCTATCCCAGTCCATTTCAGTCTGTTTTTCTGAAAACAAGCCTTGTTTGTTTACTACTGCCCTGTTGTGTTTGTTGTGTCCATTTCTTTTTCTATCTGGTTCCTGTATCTATTACCTTATATGGCACTGGTATTAGTCTGTGCCAAGTCTCAGTTCTTGCCTTGCCTGTCTGCCTTGTCCATAGTGGTGTTCCAACTTCAAAATCCCCCTTGCAACACTGGAAACTGCCATCAGGGGCTGCAACCTGGTTGAGTGGCAATGTGAAAGGTCCTGGGGCTTTCGATCTGTGTCTAAATTGCCAGGGTTCAGACCCGGGAAAAAAGAAGGATCTTACACAGGCCAGGTGGCAATGTGAAAAGTGCCGGGTTGTTTCTTAACCCGGGTGTTTCGCATTGCCACCCCGATTGGTTAGATTTGTTTTCTATTGCTATGGCAACAGTAAACAAATCTCTACAACCTTCCGTACATCCGGACTTAAGTCTACTCGTCCGTACCAGCTCCTACCCCTCCAACTACCGGGTTAGTACGGTATCATAACAACCAGCTTGGATGGATCCAGTATTGTAATTTTTTAATTCGTGGTGGAAGTCTTTGAGAGCGACGCAACTCATGTCCCAAACATTCCCACGTTTGCCAAGGGTATAAATAGGACCCAGCAGAGCTGTCATTAGCGCTGGGATGTCCTGCTAGCAGGATATGAGTTGCGTTGCTCTCAAATGGGTTTATTTTTGCCAACTACATCTGCTATTTATGTGGGAAGAGTACATAGTAGGCATATTTACATTGTAGGTAGAGTAGAACAGCTCCTTTAAAGTGATAGGAACTGCCAAGTCACAGCATAATATAAGGAGGGGTGGGTGATTTTTTTTTATCTTGCCTAGGGCACCAGCATATATCTAGTTATAACTCTGGCGCAAATCACCAATTACTTCTCCTTGAATAACAAAGTAATCATGTACACTGCACACCAAAAGCATTCTAAACTGCACATTGTGGTAACTGAATTTTGCCCTTCTCCCCTTAGTGGGACATCATTTTTATCTATGATCAATCAAACTTTTGAAACATTTCAGTTGACTCATTTGTTTAACATTCAGCTGACTATATCTATAGCAATGCTACATTCCATTTCAGATCAAAAGTCACAGCACTGCAGTTCAGTCAGAGGAAAGAATTAAAATGGTTGTTCAGTATAGCAATCATTTGCATAACTTAGATTAAGGTAAGTCACAACTAAAAAAAATATTAAAATGTTCAAAAAAAAGAAATTAAGGAAATTTAAATAAAATAAAATGAAATACTGGTCAACAAAATCGTTATTACTATTTGTTATAAGAATTCATATAAGTGCATTGCATAGTGTTTTCTTTGCTGAATTTAAACAAGTATTTTATAATGACTATCAAATAAGGATTTTGAATTAGACGCAAATCAAGTTTACAACATCAGCTTTATTAACAAGACAGACATAACAGTAGGGTTACCACCTTTTGAAAAAGAAATTCCTGGACACAGACCCCCCCTCCTCGGAATGAACCTTGGAAATGGCACATTTATTTTTGCTTTTTGAATTTTTTTTTTTTTTTTTACTTATCTTCATCATTTATACAGTCCTACATGTCCAGTACATACTCTACTCTATAGCTGCACACCCCCTCCCCCACATACTATATCCGGACATTACCCCCTCCCCCACATACTATAGCCACACATTATCCCCTCCCCCACATACCATAGCTGCACATTACCCCCTCCCCTATGTACTATATCCGCACATTACTTCCTCCCTCACATACTATATTCGCACATTACTTCCTCCCTCACATACTATAGCCGCTAATAAACTTGAATTAAAAATAAAAGTCTCCTACCTATTTGCCGTCTTACGCTCTCTGCATCCACACACCCCGTCCTCCGCGGCGCCGCCGCTGCTTCTTAAAGACGCTGACGTACGTCAGCGTCACACTGTAACGCTGTTGTGTTGTCATAGCAACACATACACAGAGCCTGGACGCCGCGGTCCGGGCACTGTGTATGTGTCTGTGACAATACAATGTCCGGGAACAATACTATTTCTATAATTACATTACATTTCAGAGTCGGAAATGTAATGTAACTCTAGAAATAGTATTATTCTTCCGGTCTCAATTTCCGGACTGTCCGGAGCAATCCCGGATGGGTGGTAACCCTACATAATAGGCAAGACAGACTTAAAATTTGGATATATAGACTTTTCTGCTGGGGTTTGCCTCTGGAGCATCTCTTATAAGTGTCCAGCAATAGAAGGCCAGCATACTGGGAGTATACTTTCCCAGATACAACATTGAACATCAAAGATAGGCTGGGAAGAAGTTCTGGTGTGATTCCAAAAAGTGGACATTCATAGACATGCTACATCCCATAATCTTGTAAGACTTTAAGAGATGCTCCTGTGTCTCTGTCTAGTTGTCTGCATTATGGTTCTCTAAGAAGTTCTGGCAAAGGCAAATGCAGGCTATCAAAGGGCCCATTGAGCATCAGGGGCCTGATTCAGACTTAAGAAGGAGCTTCAAATTAGGAGAGGAAGGTTACACCTGGGCAAAACCATGTTTATTGCAGGGGAGTCATATTTTATCTATTGCAAACAGTATTGGAGCTGAGAGGTTGCATTTCCCAGCCCAAGTCTAAATAGCAGTGTAAAAATAAAGCTGGACACTATCTGTACAATAAGCAATTCCAAGATATATCCCTGCATGCAAAAAATACAATTGACTCCCCCTGAAATCAACATGGTTTTGCCCAGTTATAATCTTCCTCTCTAATTTGAAGATCCTTCTTAAGTCTGAATCAGGCCCCAGTTCTCTTAATTTAGGACTTATAAAGTTTCCCCCTTGAGCTTTGCCTCACTGATATTCTAGAATATAAGCCCAATTTGATCCAGTGCTTTGATAAAATTCTTTGCAAGACCCAGCTTTATATGGAGTTGAGGCAGATAGACTTTCTCTGGACCAACAGGTGGGGCACTGACAGCATTCTTCACTCCTAAGGTTAGAGAAGTTATCTTTGTTCACTGCTTCCGAATGTAATGGTTTTTCCAGTCTCCACTGTCCCATACACACAGAAAACAGCAGCACTTTGTGAAATAGAGTTGTAGCCCCAACAAATGTGAAATGAATTTAGGGTTACCACAGACATACCAATGGTGCTCTTCATATTTGATTTTATTAAGGAGGAGTTTCATGCTAACATATGTCTCCTTTATAATAGCAGCATGAGCTAGTGGTATTGAGGTTAACTTATTGCTCTTTTAGAGGAATCAATAAATAGCTGCCAATCCTCTGTTTTGTACTTATGACAGAGTGCTTCCATAACAGACATGGCAAAAGGCAAGTCCATCTTCCAAAGCAAAGAAAGTAGTCACTATGCCTCTGTCTTAAAACTTTAGTTTTATTGGACTGGGTCCAGATTTAAATATGTGTTGAGTGCATTATTGCTCTTGTACACAACAAGCGTAAGAAAGACATATGCATGTCAGACCCAGAACTATGCCAGCAAGGAGTTGTATGGATCACCGCCACAATAAAGGATATTGTATTAGGGTGGTGGATCACACAACCAGTAACTTTGGAACTGGTGAGGTTTATTGCAGGATGAAATGGATGATACAGGAGATGTAATATAAGACTATGCAGATAACGCAGAAATAAGCACAAATTGCAGGTAGCAAACTCAAGGATACCGGGAATGCAAAAAGTCCAAATGGGTCCACAGGTGTATTAAGCAGGGGTAGTTAATACACACGGAGTAATTAAGAAAGTCCAATTAAAGTCTAACGAGTAAGCAACTTGGCTGGTATGAAGCAGGGATCCAAGATGAACAGATACAGGGAGAATAAGATAACAGGACCACAACAGAGAAGAGCAAACAAACATGTAGCACAGGAAGCACACCTTGCTCTGGAATGATGGGAAATTTATAACCAGAGCACAGGTG
Organism: Limnodynastes dumerilii; assembly: GCA_011038615.1. Classification (NCBI taxonomy): domain Eukaryota; kingdom Metazoa; phylum Chordata; class Amphibia; order Anura; family Limnodynastidae; genus Limnodynastes; species Limnodynastes dumerilii. The sequence continues at coordinate 700,302 of WWET01000010.1, forward strand.
TAGGATAACAGGCAATTACACAAATTAGTCCCAGAGAGAGTGTTCAACAGCAGCCTCTAGGGGCAGCTAGTAGAAGAGTCCATAATATGAAATAATATCAATCCAGGACTGTCCCTAATCGGCCTCTAATATTAAGAACAAACTAGTAAGATCCAGTTTCTCTACTCGCAGAGATTCACACATCATTAGAAATAAAGGCTTCTACAGATGTGGTATGTGTGCCATGTGCAGAAATTGGCCGAATGTAGGCACTGTACAGAAATATAATACTTTTTTCTCTAAAAGTAATGATAGAACTTTCCGAATAGATGAATTCATAATGTGCAATACAAAAAATTGTGTTTATATCTTCAAGTGTACCTGAGGAAAACAATACATAGGGAGGACTTCCTTAAGGGGGGCATCAATAAAGATGTTCCTTCCCACTCTGTCTCTATGCATTGTAAACAGTTCCGCCAATGTAGCACTTCTTCTATTGTGAACTTTTTGGGAATCAAATCTGTGATTGGGAATGTGAGAAAAAAAACATTTCTACTAGATTAGCAAATGTGGAAATGAGATACATTATATTAATGTGGCTAATACTCTGGAGCCTGGGGAATAAACATAGAGTTGGAACTCAAATAGTGCTTGTAAAAAAAATAAAAAATTACCCCATATTTACCTATTGTTTTCTTATTTTTTAGCAGAAGGACCACTGGGAACTCCACTTATGCTCCTGATATTTGATGTAATCTCTACAGTCTCATTAGCCTGTGAATACCTGATCTTGGGAGTGAAACAGGACTAGGTCTGGCCATCTGGTGCCCTAGGCAAGATTTTGGCTGGTGCCCCCTTGCAGAAAATCCTTAACTTCACAACTTTTTCACAATATGTAATGTAAAAGAGGTATAATTATTATTATTATTATTGTTATTATAATAATAATAATTATTATTATTATTAACACTTAGTTATATAGCGCCACAAATTGTCCGCAGCACTTTACATTTAGACATTTACATCAGTTCCTGCCCCTATAGGAGCTACATACTAAGGTCCCTTACACACATTGGGCTGGATCCAGACCTTGTTAAGTGCATGAACTTAGTTACACCTGCGCTAAACCATGTTAATTTCAGGGGAGTCATATTTCATCTGCTGCAAACAGTTTTAGAGTAGAGAGGTGATGTTTCCTATCCCAAGTCTTAATAACAGTGTGATAGTAAAGCTGGTCAGTGTCTGTGTGCAGTAAGCAATTTAAAGATATATCCCTGCATGCAAAGTATAAAATAAACTTGACTCCCCCTGAATTCAACATGGTTTAGCCCAGGTGTAACTAAGTTAATGCACTTAACAAGGTCTGGATCCAGCCCATTAGGGTTAATTTAGTCAGTAGCCAATTAACTGACCGATATGTTTTTGCCCCATCTAATACTATATCTACTGACTTCACAATACAATAAATATGGATTTATAGTGACCACAATCCAATGCAGAGAACATCCTAGTTCCCAAAACCCAACAGAGAGACGTTATGTTTTATTTTTTTGCAGGTTTTTCTTAATTAAAGGTTTGTTTTGCCCTTTGTGCATCCATATAATTTTTCTGCACCGTTTGTTTCCATCTAGTAATTCTTCCTTTCTTGTGTGCCCATCCAGTCTTTGTGCCCCCACTGTGTCCATCCATTATTTCTGCCCCCTCCATATGTACATCCTTTATTTCTGCCCCCTCTGTGTCCATCCAGTGTTTCTGCCCCCTCTTTGTGTGCCCATCCATTGTTTCTGCCCCCTCTTTGTGTGTCCATCCAGTGTTTCTGCCCCCTCTTTGTGTGCTCATCTATTGTTTCTGTCCCTCTTTATGTGGCCATCCATTGTTTTTGGCCCCTCTTTGTGTGCCCATCCATTGTTTCTGCCCCCTATTTGTGTGCCCATCAATTGTTTCTGCACCCTCTCTGTGTGCCCATCCATTGTTTCTGCCCCCTCTTTGTGTGCTCATCCATTGTTTCTGGCGACTCTGTGTCCACCCATTGTTTCTGCCCCCTCTTTGTGTGCCCATCCATTGTTTCTGCCCCCTCTTTGTGTGCCCATCCCTTGTNCATTGTTTTTCTCTTTGTGTGCCCATCCATTGTTTCTGCCCCCTATTTGTGTGCCCATCAATTGTTTCTGCACCCTCTCTGTGTGCCCATCCATTGTTTCTGCCCCCTCTTTGTGTGCTCATCCATTGTTTCTGGCGACTCGACTCGTGCTCATCCATTGTTTCTGCCCCCTCTTTGTGTGTCAAGTCCGACGCATGTGTGCTTCGTCCGTGCTGGTTGTGATGGCGCTGCTCAGCTTGTGATTGGTCATGTGGTTGCACATGACTTGATTTGAGTCCGGCGCCTTTTTTCTTACAAAAAAACCACTGAAGATATCCATATAAGGTATCTTTCTGATAGACAACTAGACCATTTAATTGTAATTAACTGTGTATATGGGACCAAAAGACATCAATTAATGTGATTAATTAGCTCTAGATCAACTAAGTGTAAGTTAGAACTGAAAGAAACAGTATGATGACCATATGTGCCTGCCATTATTCAGTTGTCTAAGTAAGTGCTTAGCAACTTTTTTTTTTTTTTAAAGTTGACACAAACAGATATGAATTAGTAAAAAGTCTAGCTATTTGTATACTATGGAGTAAATCCAGAGTTTGAATATAAGAGGAAATCAGGTAGAAAATTATATCTGGGCAAAAGCATGTTGCATTTCAGGGCGATAATAAAATTATAAAAATAATTTTATTCTTTGCATCGAAGGAAAATACTTTGCTTTATTTTTACACGTTATTTAGACTTCAGGCTAGGAAACAGA
>WWET01000010.1:704810-726642 GCA_011038615.1 Limnodynastes dumerilii
CAGAGCACCGATGTTACGCTGAGCGCTACAGCGCTCAGTGTAACATCGTAGCTCTGGATCAGGCCCTATGGCCACATATTGGATTTAATTATGCGTGCCCACACTATCACACATTCAATCACACATGACGCCAGTGAACTATACATGACCAATTCGGTCCTTCCTTTTCTGATCCAAACTCTTGCTTTTTGTTTTGTGGCCTAATCGAGTCCAGTATCACAGGTTAATATCAGGATTCATTTAAATTCAAGCACTAAGTCACTCATTTCAAACCCATTCATCCACATCATTAAATATTTTTGTATTATCTTTTTATTATATTTTATTTTGTTTTTGGGACTAAATAGGATATTTATTTAGATTTATATTATATTATTCATATGCATAAGAAACGTATCCAGTTTAGTGTTTGATTCAGTAGTTTTGAGCCTGTTACTTGTGTCGGATCAGCTTCCATTAATTAGACTAATTGTCAGAAACCTGTATAAAAAGCCAGCCCTTTGGCTCAGATAGTCACACTGCTTTAAGAAAGAGACCAGAACGTCTTGAAATGCGTAAGCCAAGGAGGGGAGAGGATCCTACTTTCCAGCCAGTCAGTCTTCCACACAGGGCCGCCTTCAGGTTTTGTGGGGCCCGAGACACCCCAGCGGGACCCTGTCCCCTATGTGATGTCATCTTCCCTGCACATTGGCCCTGTAATGATGGCAGACCCCCTATCAGCTGTGTGCCCACACGGTAGTCCCGGCTGTCCTCCCCTGATGGCAGCCCTGCCCACAATTCCTAATGAGCATGCCTAGATCTGCCTCTCCTTGTGAGGTTTAGCCATGCGGAAGGCTTTGCACGCCCTGTCGTACGAATCACCGTGTGTACTGGATTGCGTTCTGTACGCAAAGAGATCTGCTATGGAACATCTGGTGCGCACATGCGCAGTTCTAACGTAAGTGGCTTGTGTAAGTCACCTAATGTTATTAAATCTGGATCAGGCCCAAGGGATAAATAATGTGAGAGCTGTCCATACGATGTCCACAGACCTATTACCAGTCCTGTGTGCTCCACCCCTTGTGAGCTCTTGTGAGACTTTCAGTGAACGATGTCTGCGAGTGTGTAAGAGTTGGATTATTTTTGCACCTGTTTTTTAATTTAGAAATTAATTAACAATAGATCCCGATTTAAGCGTTTTGGACATGGTATATTAATAAGCTGGCCATGAAATGACAGCAGGTCATTATAACAGGAGAATGGTCAATCATAAACAGCAGATGCAGTCACTAAGCTGCCATTGTTGTTGCTGCCACAGTGATGGTAAACACTCAGTGCTACTAGAGGCTTGTAGGGACTCACACGGAGCAAAAGCTTAACTGCTCGCAGAGAAACCATGGCCGACGCTTTAAATCGTAAAAAAAGTTTGTTGTCAACATGGAACAGAGTAAAACGATGCTAAGACACAAGAGGCAATTAAATTGTACAGTATGGGCTGGGTTAGGCACTTATGTACGACAAGGCGATACGCGCGACCAGAGATGAGCAAAGAAAAGTTAAGGCAGGATTCTGAACACATAAGTCAGCTAAGTTACATACGTGCAAGGAAAGTGCCAGGGGAGTGCATTATAAGTAGTAGTGCGTAACTCGTGTGAATAGTACAGTAAGGGTCTATTTTAGCCCTTACATAATATCCACACTTCCGCACCTCCCGATATTCAGTGAGAGTTGCCAACTATTTGGTACATAAGTCCATGTGTGTAAGCGGAGTTATCTAACCCTGTACACAAGGAAAGGTTTGTACAGCACTGAGCAGAGACCAGGCTTTAGATCTCTGTTGCTGCTGTGCTCAGATGCAGAGGTCTGGATCCTGCCCCATGTTGTAACGTGAGAGTAGCAAATGAATAAAATTCTGTTTGCACATTTTAAGTTTGCCTCCCCTGCAGCCCCACATGGCATTGCCCAGGTGTACAATTGCCCTGATCAGCCCTTGTATCTCCATATCACACAAACAGGTAATATCAATTAATAATTGTGCATTCAAACAGGAGGAAAATATGACCAAATTCAGTTATTTCCGTTTCCCAAATCCAGGGTTGCCCACTGTCACGGAATATCCAGGAGACTCTCCCGCTACCCTGAGAGAGCCGGCAAATCTCCGGCATGAGAGGCCCCTCTGCCTCTCCTAGTAGTAAAATTCCCTTGTGTTACTAGGGATGGACAGGACTTGATTATGTAAATTTGGCCATCAAGCCCCTCCCATCCCCTGGAACACTATGAAATGAGTAGTGATGGGCAGGGTGTGGGGCTGAATAACACGATAATTCATGACCCTAACACTAATTCATAACCCTAATTCATTACACTAAGTCTAACTGTAAGTCATAACCCTGATCTGAATCCAGAATAAGGAACGACAGCCGACGCAGCATATGTAAGTAGTCTATGCGTTCATTCTGGGCATGTGCAGAAAAGGTTCTTCCACAGCGGAATGCAGCTGGTCCACTCACCGTATGAGAGTCACATGGTGGGGGGGGATTGTAATGCAGACCCTACATTAAGAGCTTTATGCACAAATCTTCATTTTCTGCATCGTAACATCTAAGGAAGGGTTCTGAATGTAGAACGTGCGAAGGGAGGGGCATAGTTTTGTATCCAGCAAATCTTCTTGTTCTTCATTATAATGAGACAATACAACAGGATTTTTCCAGTAGTTTCTATGTCCAGTTAGAAGGAATGACCTCTCTAAATCCCACATAATTATGGAACAGGGATTAATGGGCCTGATTCACACTTAAGAAGCTGCGGCTTCTTAAGTGTGTATTGGTCCGAAATTACCCACTGCGCATGCGTAGTAGGTAATTTACGCTATCTACGTAGCCGATAGGCACGTAGATAGTGTAGGTGCGGTCTTTACAGACTGCACGCAGCGTGTTACATAAAAAGAGGCGGCGTAATGCCGTCACGGTGAACGAAATTCCAAATATCTAGTGTCCCAATATATATGAAGGTTATCAAAGGTATGGCAACTCTGCTTTGCCAAAACTCCGAACCCAGCAGAGAAATAATTTAACCTGGGTTCCCGAGAGGTCGGACTTTCCAGTTTCAGGAAGGAAACAAAAGTCAAACGTTCATTTACGGAATCCAAAAATAACACTATTTTATATTTATTTATAATAATTGTCCCTTACCCAGGTGAATTTCTTCAGTAGCAGTCACAATAGTTAGACATTGGGCCTGATCCAGAACAACGCTTCGGAGCGAATTTACGCGTGGCGGACTCGTAAAATCGCGGTTTTGTACGTACTGCGCATGCGCTACAGAGAAAATACGCACATTAACGTAGCGTAATTGTGAACGTATGGGCCATTCACGTATGTGTCACGTAAATACTTACATGTGGGCGTGCCAATTTTACGTTACCCCAAAATACGTCTGAAATACGTGAAGTAGGCGGGGGGTTGTATTTAAAGTGTACAGTATGGGCGTGCTTAGCTGAGTAAATTCGTCTAGCCCATACGTACGTGTGCGTATGAATGCAGGTACTTGGAAAAAGTTAAGGTAGGGTTTGGAAAGCGTATCTTGACAAAATACGTACGTTCAAGGGTAGTGCCGAGGGGAGTGTAACGAATTTACGCGCACGAAAATATGCTACGCGAATAAACGTACGGCAAACGTAGTTCTGGATCTACCCCATTGTGTTACTCATAGTAGATGGAGCGTAAAATAGTTTTTTTTTAATTTCAGAGCCTCCGACTAACTTTGGACAGCAGAAACTCTGGAGGGAGGATTGTTCTGAGGAGAAGATTAGTGTCTATTCTGCCACCTTTACCCCTCCACCACCTTCTGCCTACATCTGCCCATCTTTTATTGTTTCGTTTTTTTTTTTGTGTTCTTATCATGTTCTATTAAATTCTGCATAATTTATTCCCTCTGTTTCTTTTCCCCACAGTGGCACATGATGTAACAAGAGAGTAATACTTGAATGGAGATCTTTATTATTAAAGGAGGAACTTAATACATACAACTATAAACTACTACACAAGGGGCTGCTTGTAATTTTTATCTTGAAGTATTGGCAATTTGTCATCCACAGTTTTCTATAAGCATTACAATAGATACTCTGTATTGGTATGCTGATCCAGTTTTTCCAGGTGTAATTAGTAATAGAAGCGTTGTTTCAATCGCACAAATTGTTTTTGTTTGGTTTACTTTTCTAGAGGGCTTTTAGATTACCTCTGTGATAAAAACAGCCGCAGGTATCCTAAACATGTTTCTCTCATAAATCAATGTAAAACATGTTGCTTTTTATTAGTTTCCCTTCTTTAGTAGGACGGATTTATTAAACTAAACTACACTGAAATGCATTAAGGTGGATATTTTGCCTTATCAGTACTGCTGTTATACTTAAGACTGGAGAGATCTGTGCCGTACATACCAAATTCTTATGCTGAACGTATACTTGGGAGGTCTGATATACTACATCAGGTTAACGAGTAGAGCGGGATTCATTGGCCCGCTGTGGCGTCCTGGCGTATTTACTAACAATCTATTTGGTTCAGATAAAAGCCTATTGACAACTACACCAGTAGCGGTAGATTGTGAAGCCTGCATCTCAAGCAGACTCCGCTTTCCTTTTCCTCATGGGACTGGTGATTGTATAACTGGCTACTTTTATCATCTATATTTATTATCTTTCCTTATTTGTGTGATGGGACCCTTATATAAATATATATTGAGCACCAAGATTCTTTTTGGAATTATTCTGATCGATCTGTAACTCTCCACTACTTTCTCTTAAAGATTTAGTACCGAATTCAGAGTTTTAAAAACGTACTATTTAAAGGTGCATGTTTTTTTAGAAACACACACCTTTGATTTGGCCGTAGCAAAACAGCCCTTTAAAAAAAAAAAACAATTAAAAAACGCAGTCTGAGCCGTAATAGCTCCGACTGCAGGTAACCCTATCCTTTGTTTTGTTTTTTTTTGTTTTTTTATAAATGTTTTTTTTATAAATATATATTATAATATATATAATATCGGCCCTACAGGGCATGCTGATGCTTGTAGTGCTACACTGAAATGCATTGAGGTGGATATTTTGCCTTATCAGTACTGCTGTTATACTTAAGACTGGAGAGATCTGTGCTGTACATACCAAATTCTTATGCTGAACGTATACTTGGGAGGTCTGATATACTACATCAGGTTAACGAGTAGAGTGGGATTCAAATTTACACTTGGCTTACTCTGTACTAGTGTAACAGAAAGATGAATTAGTGAAAGTGTCATGGTATGTGACATCGCATAGGTATGGAATGCCATGGCCTGGGTCCCGGGATCCACAATTTCCGGTGGCAGCCCTGTTTCCAACCAAATAAATGGCCAGAACAAAGGCCTTGACGGTGGCTGGTGGCTTACCATATATTTGCAAATATGTGCAATGGACATTTTAGAATTTTATTTTATAGATTGGATTGTATAGTCTGTTACTGGTTAATGGCAGTGTTGCTGGGGAATTTCCTTTCCTTTGTTTCTGTTGCTAGCAGATTACCCCCAGGCCTTTCATGTACCTGTATGCATTTACCTATACTTTGATCCGAGAAACTTCCATTGTTTGTGTACAATGGCCAGAACAATCAGGCCTTTCTGTCTGCTAGAATTCAAATTCCTGAACCTAAGACAAACAAGAACTTAAATTAGGCATTGAACTTCAATATCTTCATTAATCAAGAATTAAATTTTAAGGGATAAAAGCACTCAGCCTTCTCACTGTAGGGTGCTAATGGATTATAAAGATTATATTATTAATTCACCTAAAATTATGTAATTGTCACAAAACGTAGGACTTACCACGTCAAGAGTCACCTGTCAGCAGCTCTCTCCAGGCGTGCCCGCTCTCTGCCTCCAGGGAGGTGCCACTTTCAGTAATGATGAGCATCCATGATGTCCACCACATGCTTCCCTGTCACCAAACGCTGCTGTCATCCATTGCATGGGTGCTGCCATCTTGGATCTGTGCACATGATCTACAGAATCCAACCAGGAACAAGCAAGGAGAAGCACATGATCTGCAGCAGCAAGCCAGGAGAAGCACATAACTTGTCTGTCCAATCCAGGTCAGGGACGCTCTATTTAAACCAAGAGCACTGAGTCCTCAGTGACAGAACAACTTGATAATTCAGGGTGTCTGGTTCCTGTCTTGCTTCTTGTGAGAACTCTGATTTCAGGCTTCAGCTTGCAGCCTGCTGCTCAGCTGCAGCAATCAGCCTGATTACCCTTGCCAGCAGATAACAGACTGCAGTTTATTGTTTCCGCTTGAAGACCTCTGCTATTGCAGACCGTTAATCCTGTTCAACAGACTGCAGAGTATTTCCCCAGGTTCAAGATCTCTGCTGTCTGCAGACTGTCTATCCTGTTCAACAGCCTGCAGAGTATTGTTCCAGCTTCAAGACCTCTGCTGTTGCAGACTGTCTATCCTGTTCAACAGTCTGCAGAGTATTTGCTACAGCTTCAAGCTTTCTGCTATTACAATCTGTTCAACAGACTGTAGACTATTGCTCCAGCCTCAAGACCTTAGCTGCCTGCAGACTGTCAATCCTGATTCAGTTCATGTCACCTGGTCCAGCCCAGGTGAAGTCTAATCCTTTTCCAGCTCATGTCACCTGGTCCAACCCAGGTCAAGTCTAGCCCTGTTCCAGCCCAAGTCAAGTTTTGCTTCAGTTCCACTCTTGGCCCAGTCCAGGTTCTGTTAAGTCTTGCTCCAGTTTCAGTCCTGGTCCAGTCTATGTCAAGCCTCACTCTAGTCCAGTCCTGGTCTAGTCCATGTCAAGCCTGCACCAGTTTATGTTTATTTTTGGCCAAGCCTGAATCCCTTGTCCACTGACTCTTGAGCAAATCCTATATTAAGGCTCCAAGCTTCCGCTACCTCACTGAATCACCACTATCACGTCCCCAGGAACCCAGAGCGGATAACCGCCCAAGTCAGTCCGTGATAGTAATAGGACAACACGTGTCACTAAAACTTAAATTCTTAGGCAAGAGAAGTGGCCACACCCAACAGGAAATGGGCAGAGAAGGAAGTGGCAGGCTTTGGTAACTTTCAACACAACTACCCTGGTTAGTTTCTGTAGGCTACAGAATATAGGACAAGTAGTTAGAAGGACCACAAAAAGTCTAAAGAAAACAAGGTTAAGGATTAAAGGAGTAAAAGAGTCATGATTCTGCTATATCCTCTCTGCACTTTTTAGTTCCTTTGTTTACCTTTTTCTAGTCACATGACTCCTTTCAGTTCTAACACTGCTGGTGTCCACTCTTGCTGCAGGCATGTCACAGGTGCTATTGATTGCCTTGCTAAACTCCTCTCTCACCTGCACTATTTAAGGGCCTGCCTGACATCACTTCCCTGTCAGAACAACAGATTGCCTTCCTCTGCTGATTCATGTCCTCGAGCTTGCTCGTGTGTTCTGGCTCCCTGGTTCCTGGTTGTGATTCACTCCTCAGTTCCAGTTTATCATCATGCCTCCAGTTTCCTCTCACTGGTTCCTGCCTCTCTCTCTCTCTCTCTGTGTCCAGCTCCATTGTGTCATCATCCCTGGTCTCACTACTGCTGTGTCTCCTGGTTCCAGCACAGCTCCACCTGTCATCATATCCAGCCTCAGCTGCAGTGTCTCCACTACCCACACTACTGCTCCCAGCATTTCCTGCAGGTACTACTTCTGCTCTCCGTGTTTCCTGCCCCACTGACTCTGCGTCTGTGCGCTTGGTCAGAGGGCCGCAACCTGCCCCTTCCCTGCAGCCAAATCCATCCCCACCATCAGCGGCTCTGGTGAATACCTGGTCTGGGGTTAGACTCTGCTCCTCTGGTCCGGCGTGGTCCGTTTCCGGACCGGCGCTGAGCTTGGTGAGTGACAGAGCCCAGTCAAGCATATTGTCAGATATCATGATCCAATTTTATTGGACATAAACAGTTTTCTGATAAAATGTTTAATAAACAGAACATGCATAGTGTAAACAGTCAAAAAATAAACTTTTGTTGCTAAAGTGCTTGGTTCTTTCAAACTCAAACCATAAGTATAAGTATGACTGACTGACTGACTCATAATGGTAATATAAGATTGGATGGCATAAATTCAATGCCAACAAGCTGTTGAGCACTATTAGTCAATGTAAATTACTCCACAATAAAAATTGTCTTTAAACCAAATAGTATATGCACATACTTACAGAGTACTTACAGAGTACAAGTACTTCAGAGACATAGAAGAATGCTTTTGTGATATATCTGGTTTGTTGAAAATATTAAGGTGGGTGCTTAATGGACTTTTTTTGTCCTTTAGCACACATGGATAATTTAGTGATCTTCCTCCTCATGATTATCCTTATTACTCATGTCATTAGAACCACACAGGATTAGTTTATCCCAACTGCAATCAAGTAGAGTCACATCCAGAAAGATTTCTCTTTTAGGCACACAGGTTGTCCACTTATTTAAATAAAATTTAAATTTAGTTATAACAAATAAACTTAATTAGGTTCATTAAAATAATAATTATTCTGACTCTTCCCAAAACTGTAAAATACTAAAAATACATATAAATCCTACAGTACCTAAAAATACCGAAAAAAATGTTAAAACAAGCAGAAGTGATTACACAAATAATGTGTACGTTTCTGTCAGAACAGGTTCTGTTCAATCATAGGTCAGTGAATTGCCTTACCTACCCATTCAGTATTCCATTTCTTAGAAGTCTTTACTATTAATCTCCCGAAATTCGGGCAGCTCTAGGCTCATAGTTTCCATTAAACCACGGCCTCAAGTCCTGCCCCCCTGCCTGGCAACACTAGTTTACTAGTGTTGCAAGGGACAGGGAGGGACTTGATGAAGCAAATTGCGTCAACAAGCCCCACCCCCATCCCTATGAAACCTCGAAAGGGGTAATTGATAGTCATAGGGTGGAGCTTAATGCTGCAATTTGCATAAATCGCAGTGTTAAACCTCGCCCCCTGCATGCATCTATGGCTTCCTTTTGGGATCTTCCAGAGGGAAGCTTTTAAAAGTTGGCAATCCTGTATTTATTATTTTATTCAACCAAGGAATGTTTCCATTTATTAAAATAAAATTAATTCATAGTCAATTAGTATATTAATTTATCCATTGATCCAAGTTCCCCATTTATTAAATAATCTCTGTTAGCTATGTTTTACATCTCACTGATAACTACAGATAATCATCATACACCAAATTTAATAATACTTAGTGTGGATCCATCACCCAAAGCTGACCACTGTTCCGATGATAAAATACTTATTATTCAAGGTGTCATGTTAAGATGAATAAATCAGATTATTTTTAGTCATATGCCGTAATAAAAGTTGGTATATAGAGCCAACAAGTTTACTAATACCATTTCTAAAATGATGACTATGAAGTTAAATTAGTACAATTTATTGTACCCAATGAAATAAAAATATAACAGCCAGTTGATATAAAGGGCTTATATAGTAACAGTTCTTTGATTCAAATACCACTTTCAATTAGTCACTATGAATCAGGGATATAGTGTTTCAAGATTATATCTTGAATTGCACATTTGATGTCAGCTATCATTCATGAACTGCTTAAAAATTATGATATTGGTGCTTGAGACATGCTTCATTCAGTTATTATGTTTAGGAATGATTTAGAAATGGTTTAGGAATGGTTTAGAAAAGCTGGCATCGTCGCAAAGACTATTCCTCAAATTAACCCCCATAATAGAGCTCTATATTTCCATTATAATAGGGTTATAAAGACCTATTATGAGGGGAGAATTTCTACGCAGTTAAACAACCTACTGTAACTTTTTATATCAGTTTAAAGAAGCTGGTCTGAACTGTAAATGAGGATACCAATTATATAATGTACCATATTATGTATTGTATTAATATTAGCCAATGTTGCTGACAAATTATAAAGACTTAGGCAACCCTAATATGTAATAATTACTCACATTGCATTATGGGTTGTCTGGGTTCAGAGTTGCACCTTTTGGTGGATCAGCCCGAAAGAGTGGTGTCAAAAGGAGTCCAGTATTTGAACTGCAATAAAGATTTGTGACCACATGATGGCAGTATAAACATGCAGTTATATAAATCACACTTGTTCAATATAGTGTATTGTTACAGACATTTGATCTATTTTTTACAACTGTTTGAATTTATTAAGGACTTTTTGGATAGTTCTTTAAGTCTCAGTGTTCACCTTGTGCTATTAAGAAGCGCAGTTACACCCCTTGATATAACCTTTTATTAGATTTAAAAAATTTGACTTTCCTTCAGAAGATTAAAAAAAGTAAATGTCCTAAGTATAAAATGATAGAATATTTACCTGTAGCCAAGCAAATATAAACGTAACCCTTTGTTGTTGTATAATTCCTAGTAATGAAATATAGAAAATAACAAAAAAAAATTGTATCTGTAATGGGAAATCAACATTTAAATGGAAACAATGTTTTCTCTAAGTGATGTGTTGAAATGTAAGTTTAAAAACATTAATCGATAAACTCCCAGCTCAGAAGTATTTTTCTTTTTTCTTTAAAACTGAATACTCACTGAAATACTTAGAGCAGTGTTGGCTAACCTGTAGCACCCCAGGTGTTGTGAAACTACGAGTCCCAGCATGCCTTAACTGCAAAAGCAAAGCGAATACCTGACAAAGCATGCTGGGTATTGTAGTTTCACAACACCTGGAGTGCCACAGGTTAGCCAACACTGACTTAGAGGAATCAGTAACACTAAGCACTCCCTGGAGTACTTACAGGAACTAGCTACACTAAACACTTACTGAAGAGCTTAGAAGGACCAGCTACACTGTACACTCTACAGAGTGTTAAAAGGTATCATCTACACAGAAAACTTACTGCTTAGAGCATAGTTGCCGACTTCTTATTACTTCCTTCCTGGAGATCTCAGAGGGAAGAAAGAGATGCCAATATAGGGGCAGGGCTTGATGGAGCAATTTATTGCAAATCACATCATGAAGCTATGCCCCTGCCTATCAATGGCACAGTCCATACTGTTACTACCGTCTTTCCCCGAAAATAAGACCTAGTCATAAAATAAGCCCTAGCTTGAATTTCCTGAAATATAAGCCCTACCCCGAAAATAAGCCCTAGTCACGTGCAGTAAGTACTGTCAGGTACCATCTTCAGGACCAGCAGCCATTTTCGAAAGCAGTGAAGAGCTGGTTGCCGTCATTAAAGCAGCGATACCAGTATAATCCTGCATGAGGAACCAACCCTGAGCTGCCATATCCCCTCAGTGCTCCCTGCTCCTCTCCATTTCAAAACTACAGTAATCCTGAAAAATACCGTTCCTCCTGTAGCGTTGTGGAGCTGATCTCTTAGTGTCTGGTGTGGAACTCACCCTCAGCACTGGTCCACAGCTGGAATCTTCTCTATTGCTTTCTTGTGGGCAATAGTCGTCCTGCAACTCTGCCAGCCCTTGAAGTGGAGAGTTCTGCGGTTTTCTTTCCCCGACATTTTCTCTTCACAACTTAGTGCTGACACCATTACATTTTCTGTCCACAAGAGGGAGCTGTCGTTTCGCTCTCAGAAGCCTGCTGTATAGTGACTTAGCTCCCTACACTGGAAATTCCCCCGTTACCCTGCAATTCTAGGGGGGAGAAAATATAAATATAAAAAATATAAAGAATAAAAACTAAAAATAAAACTTAAAAAAATATTAAAAACAAAAAAAATAAGCCCTACCCTGAAAATAAGCCCTAGTGCATTTTTTGAAGGGAAAAAATACAATACCCTGTCTTATTTTCGGGGAAAGACTGTAGGAATGGGGTGGGGCTTGATAATGCAAATTATGTAATCAAGCCCCACCTAACGCTAGAGCACAAAATATTGATAGGCGGGGGGGGGGGGGGGGGCCCTGTCCGTCTTAAAAATAAACTATGCATATAACGTGATAAATTGTTGCAAAAAATATGATGTGCAGTGGAATGTCACTTGTACCTAGCACTAAATTATTATTTTCTTTCATCTTAGAAAAATTCATTATATCAGTCAGTTTTCCTGTATAGTAACACAAGCAACTCCAGATGTTGTATTTCTAAACCTCATTAATTTAGGGTGCTCTGTTTTGTAAAAATTATGATTGAAACAAAATCCAATCCAATTGGCTTAGATTGAGTGGAAACTAATGTTGAGAAATGGTCCCATCATGACGATCTACCAGAATATGGGTAAAGTATCAGAGATGGACTGAATAGTCCACGAAAGTAATACATTCAAAATAAGAAAGATATTTCTGTATACACATTAACAAAAAAATTATCTGTACTGTTGTGTTTTCATTAAAGACTATACAAAAGTAAAAACAGTTGATACAACAGCCTAACATTTGCAGCTGTAAAGAACAAAGAAATTATGTACATGTGCTACGTACCAGAAGATGCAGCCTTGTTTTAGAAAGTGAATATTTTCCAGTGAATTTGATTATCTTTATATTTATATTAGAATAGGGAGGAGACTTAGTTGGAGAGGGCAGTATTCTTTATTACTGTATGTTGTTACTTATAATTAGCCAGTCAAAGTCAATAGTCAAATTCCTGGACCAAATTAAATGACAAGACATTCCCTGTGTCTGAGACATCTTCTTAATTAGCACAATAACACTATTAACTGTCAAGTGTGTGTTAGTAACATGATTCAGCAAGATACAACACATCTCTGAAATGTGTGTAGCCACCCTATCCCTGACTGCGGGTTCCCTTCTTTGGAATGAAAATGATATTTCTGAAATACAGACAGCTGAAAGCTCATTTTATACTCATTAGGTTTTCCTAACAAATAGGTAAGTATGCTGATTTTATTTTTTGGCAACTTACTCATTCATTGGCATATTGAAACCAGGCGCAGCACTCCGGCACACATGACAGAACACCGCCGCAGACTCACTGCACTGGACAGGATTTTAGTTTACATGGAGAATCTTAGGGTAGTGTCATGCTACACAGGACTTACCGTGTGAGAGGCCACCTGTCAGCACTCTTCAGCCATGCCTGCTCTAGTAGGTCCCATTCTCAGTAGTCCTGTGTTTCCGGTCATTGGTACTGCGGTGCAGACCCTGAATCTGACGCCAAGCTCCGGTGATCCCGGTGCATGGGTGCAGCCATGTTCCTTCAAGTCACCTGACATGTTCCAGCCAATCGGAGTCCAGCTCTTAAAATCATATGACCAGTCTATCCAATCCTTGTCATGGGCACTCTATTTAAACCTGCTGCACAGAGAGTCCTGTGCCAGAACAACTTGGTCACTCAAAGTGCCTGATTGCTTCCTAAGCAGCGCTGCAGCATTCTATGTTAAGCCTGTCAAGTCAGTTCAAGTCCAAGTCTGTCCAAGTTCAAGGTCAAGTCCAGTCCAGGTCAAGTCTGTCAAGTCCAGATCCAGTACAGTCTGGCCCAGATCAGTTCAAGTTCAGTCCAGTCCAGTCTATTCCTATCTGATACAATATTGCTCATGAGCAGATCCTATATAAGGCCCTCCAGTTACCGCTACTCTGCTGTGCCTTTACCACGACCATGGGAACCCAGAGCGGATACCTTAACCCGTCAGACCATTATAGTGCAATTATATTATATCTTACTAAGTGCTAAACATTAATATTAGAATAGAATACTGTGTATGATTATTGTATATAGATCATTGATTGTGAATAATGGCCCCCACCTCTTGGTGGCAGTTGACATTCATAAGTATATTAATTAGAAATAACCATTTTTACACAAAAATATTAAGCCTAACACGCTAATCAAAACCCAACAATTGCAAAAACCAGTCATTAAATACACAAAAATATTAAACCTAACACACTAATGAAAACCCTGACAATTGCAAAAAACTGTCATTTAAAAACAGTAATCTTATAATACATAAAATACATCAATAAAATAATGACATTAAAATAATTAATAAAAAGAAGTACTTACCATCTTGAATTAGATCACATCTTCCAAGCTTTTAATCAGTGGGGGAAGTCTTTGAAAATAAAAAAACCCAGTTGGACCGCCGCAACTCATGTCCTGCATGCAGGACATCTCACCAGCCTGGGAAATCCCGTTTCCATGGTGACCAAACTTAATTTGGTCACCATGGAAACGGGATTTCCCTTGCTGGCCAAGGGTATAAATATACCCTATACGCTGTCATTAACGTCGGGATGTCCTGCATGCAGGACATGAGTTGCGGCGGTCCAACTGGGTTTTTTTTTTTCAAAGACTTCCCACACGGATTAAAAGCTTGGAAGATGGGATCCAATTCAAGATGGTAAGTACTTCTTTTTATTAATTATTTTAATGTCATTATTTTATTGATGTATTTTATGTATTATAAGATTACTGTTTTTAAATGACAGTTTTTTGCAATTGTCAGGGTTTTCATTAGTGTGTTAGGTTTAATATTTTTGTGTATTTAATGACTGGTTTTTGCAATTGTTGGGTTTTGATTAGCGTGTTAGGCTTAATATTTTTGTGTAAAAATGGTTATTTCTAATTAATATACTTATGAATGTCAACTGCCACCAAGAGGTGGGGGCCATTATTCACAATCAATGATCTATATACAATAATCATACACAGTATTCTATTCTAATATTAATGTTTAGCACTTAGTAAGATATAATATAATTGCACTATAATGGTCTGACGGGTTAAGGTATCCGCTCTGGGTTCCCATGGTCGTGGTAAAGGCACAGCAGAGTAGCGGAAACTGGAGGGCCTTATATAGGATCTGCTCATGAGCAATATTGTATCAGATAGGAATAGACTGGACTGGACTGAACTTGAACTGATCTGGGCCAGACTGTACTGGATCTGGACTTGACAGACTTGACCTGGACTGGACTTGACCTTAAACTTGGACAGACTTGGACTTGAACTGACTTGACAGGCTTAACATAGAATGCTGCAGCGCTGCTTAGGAAGCAACCAGGCACCTTGAGTTGTTCTGGCACAGGTTACACTGTGCTGCTGGTTTAAATAGAGCGTTGTTGACCAGGATTGGATGGTCTGGTCACTGGATCCAACATGGCGGCACCCATGCACCGGAGGACACCGGAGCTTGGCACCAGATCATACCATTGGAGGCAAGGCAGGAGGCTGAACAGGAGGATGCAGTGCGGGCATGGCTGGAGAGTGCCGCCAACAGATGGATTCTCATGTGGTAAATCCCGCGTTTCGTGACATGCACACACTATTTCAAGAAATAATATTTCCTTTCTTATGCCTATTGTCTGGAAAATATATTATGTCTGGATTATCTAATAATAATTTTACTAGTTTAAAAGTTAATACTTTGTTTGTTTGAGTTATCACTTAATAATGATTGCTATAGTGTAATGATATCTAACCATGGGACATAGTCTTTTTACAGTTATGGATTTTTTTCTTAAAGTACTGTGCCAAAGAGTCAGACACCGGATAATACCAATGAGGACATTATTCTTCTTTGTGTTACATATATATGGTCATAGCCATCCGGCTTTCTGAGGATATAAAAAGATATATGAAGATTCCTCTATGGTGAAATCATCACACTCAATAGGCTGTAGAGAACTAACACCTTGTCTGAAACAACCAATCATATTTAATCAACTTTTTAATGCACCAATCTATTGTTCTTATGTTCATACCTATCACTAAAAATAGGGTCTAGGGTCAGTATAGTTTAAAAAAAAAACAACAAATGGGCAGACTGGCATGTGGCTTTTATCTGCCGTCACTTTCTATGTTTCTTTGTTTCACTATGTTAAAAAACTATTTAATTCTGCACTCTAGGGGTTGGAGCCAGAGTCGATCAGGATTGATGCTATGTAAATCACAATCTGGGTTGGATAAGAATCAGTTACGGGTTCCGAGGGTCCTGTAGGACTGCGGGTGCTATGGAGAAAGCAAGAAGGGTGTAGAGTATTGGGCTGAACTTTTCCAAGAGAAGCGACACCCAGGCCAGGGCTTTACCAAACAACAAGGATATCACATAGGCTATCTTGGCCTGGTCTGTCGGGAAAATTTCTGGTTGCAGTTCGAAATGCAATTTGCATTGGTTAAGGAATCCCCACCAATGTTTAGGATTCCCGTTGAAATTAGCTGGGGTTGACAACAAAATATGGGACCCGCTAGAGACAGACACAGCGGCAGGAGCGGCTGATTGGCCATAGGCCATCATGATCTGCTGAAATGTTCCCATCTGGTTACTTATTTGTTGCAAGCAGGACACTACTTGGTCCATAGTGGCTTCCTGTATTTGAATTCTCACCGAAAGACTGCATTCAGGAGGAGCCCCCTGGGGGTTTTGCCTGGCATGATTCATTTTGGCCAGAACAAACTGTTACAATCTGGGTTGGATCAGAATCAGTTACAGGTTCCGAGGGGCGTGTAAAACAGCTGGTGTAGGAGGCCGGAGATAATGCTTGCGCATAAGACACAGGTGGAACTAGAGATGATGCAGAAGACTGCTGGACTAAACTGGAATGCTGGACTGGACAGCGGACTACTGGACTGGACTGCTCTAAAGACTGGACTGAATAGCGGACTGCTGGACTGGACTAAATTGCTCCAGAGACTGGCCTCGCTTTATTGACTTATGTATGGAATGATTTGAGCAGCAACCAAAGACAAGGAGCAGACAATTGTTCTCTGATATTATCATGTATGTAGTTAAAAAGTATTAAAATTGTGTAAGCTGAGTAATGGGGTGCTAGAAAAATATGTATATAAACATGGCTGGATTTGTCATTAGCCAATTTGAAGTGAAACAGCACTAGAAGGGCAACAGATTCATTTCTTAATTGCATACTAAATTATTGATGAATTAAGTTTTCTACCACATTTGTCACCCAACATTTCTGTATAGACAACAGCAAGATGTTACACTAGACTGAGAGAGAAATCAGTTGTGACATGCCATTAATAAAACACTGCTTCCTTGCTCTGATTAGATTCATAGGCTTGGAAACTGAAGAAGTAGTTGGCAGCATTCTCTTTATACTGCTCCTGCTTTCACAGTCTTAGGTTCACACCTAAGAAGCTGATGCTTCTTAGGTGCGGATTTTTGCGTATGGGGCCACTGCGCATGGGTAGTCATATAAACTACGCAATTTACATAGTGGACCTGTACGCAGATTAACAATGAGTGGACTTTAAAAACCGCACATATTTTTTAAGGTAAGAGGAGGCGTGCCACGGGAGCCTCTGGGGTAAATTACTTAATGTGAGTGGGGGGAGGGATGTAGATTAGGTTGGAAGGGAGGGCTGGGGAACCTCTGTGCGTATATGCCCTCCTTAAGAGGGAAAATAAGCAATTGTAGTTAAGTAAGAGTCATTAGGCACTTAAAAAGGGGGGCGGGGGAAAGGAGCGGGAAAGTAGTTACGGATACATGTGTATCCCTACCTACGGATCACACACTGATGTGTGAATCCGGCCCTTATTCTTCATCCCATCCAATCACAAATGACTTCAGCCATGATCTTCACTGGAGGATCTGAATACATCCAATCAGAACACAATATCACATCTGAAGGATAATAGAGGCAATCTGCATGGAAAAGAATACTAATAAATAGCAGACTTTTTACATAGTATCTAGTAACTGGAATATAAACAGCTTAACACTATGTAAAGCATAATACTATTGCACCTACTTGACATAAAGCCTAATTTACACTAAGCATTTTGTTTTAAGGAAAACACATCCAAGTTTGTCTATGATGCGATTTATATTGTTTCCAACACTGCATTTTTATTTGTATCTCTAAAGCCAATAATATAGATACAGATTTAATAGGGGTGAAAAGTGTAAATTGTAAGCTCTGAAGAGTATGAATACGTTGTACCCAGAGGGCCTCAATGAAAATATTGATTTAGATTTTGGGGATTCTTTGATCATTGTATTTTATAATATTTATTATTTTATCTTATCTTCTGAACTTTGGGATGTTAAAAGTTATCCATGATTAACATCAAAGATTGAAAGTTTTTGTATATATCCTTGGGGTTAATTTACTAATTTGCTTATTAATACCGTACATGGACGGAATAAGAACAAGTGTGCTATGTAGGATGTACCTAAGCTATCGTTTAAATTGCCTTGTTGGTATGATTATATATTGTTTCTTAAAGATACATTCATATGCGGATGCATTTAGTGACTTATTGGTGAATTTTTTCTGTGTGCTATTTATCACATGATATATTTCTTATTTTTCTCTACTGTTCTTTATTTACCTTTTTATATTCTCCGTAACCTTGCAGTATTGTATGGTGTAAATAATTACCCCAAACTTTAGATCTGATATAATTTCGGATCTAATCAGAATGGGTTAATTCCACTAGTCCTGCTTAAATAAAAGAGAGCAAACTTCACTTTTGAATTTAAATCAATTGTATTATATTATATTATTATTGATTATACAATGTATGATTATATATCTGATTATTTATTTAATTATTCAACAGAATATAAAAGGCTCCTGTTTTTTTAGTCTTTTAACTTGTGTATATTTTTGTTGACTATTCCAGTCCGTTCTTTACATAATTGTAATTGTTGCAAGTTGCAGGTGTTACATGATTAATCATTCTAAGGTATTTAAATAGAGGAGGACAGACTGTCAACTTAATCCCTTCATTCCTTCTGATGAAATCGCTAGCCGCGTCAAGATTTAAACCAACCAGTTCCTTTCCATCTATTCACATTGGGCCTGATCCAGACCTATGCTGGTGTGCGTAGCGTATTATCGCCGAACGTACCACCGATGCACAGCAATAGGCACTCCCCTTGCTCGTACCTAGTTTAGCATCCATACGCTCTGCAAACCCTAACTTTTGTGTTCGTTCCCGCGGCCGTCCGTACGTTCATTGCGTATAAACGATGCTTAGCCCATACTGCCCATACTGTACAATTTAAATGGCTCCCCAGCCTACATTCCTTAACTCCAGCGTCCGTACTAACTTTGTACTATAAACACGCCCCGTCGTCGGAAAAAACGCAAACAATATGGACGCCAAAATCGCCGCTACGAAAAGGTCTTTGGTACGACCGGAAGTTGTCACTATGCGCATGCGCAGTGCACTTTTGCTGACGTTTTTACGCTTACGATCAGCGTTAGCTCGCATGCGAGCGTAGGTCTGGATCAGGCCCAAAGTGCCTGACAAGTGGTTCATCTTGTTTAATTGCAGTTTTCTTATGCCATGAGGATACGTGAATAAGTATGACATGACCCTTAGCAGGTGCAAATGTTTTGGGTATTGTGAGCGCACGGCCGAGTATGCTCAGATGTTAATCGGGCGCAAGCCGATACGTAGCTATTTTCGTTTTAACTTGAATAGGGAGCATACGTGTCTGGCTTGGTTCTGAGCATGCGTACTTGCAAATGACGCAAAATTGCATGTGCCAAACTGACATATACACAGCTCTTGATTGGGGCCAGTGATTTAATCACAATATTATTACAGTCCTGTACCCTAATCACTGATTTATCAGAAGTTTATACCCATTCTTACTGATTATTGTTAATCTGGTATCAGTGAGTCCTATCTTCTTAAACTTTTGTTGAACAAAAGACTAAATGAAGACTTCCAACAACTGGCTTTTGTCAATGTGTTTACTAGGGGTGAGTTGCAGTCACAAGTGGGGGGTGTTATGTATTACAATGTAGAGTAAAAGTAGGGATTCATAAGGCTGACCAATCAAGACTTCCAATCTGTCATTATTTTAGGTGAGAACTTTTGAAATGGCATATTTCTGTAAGAAGCCTGTGCAAGCACAGTGAGTGGTTACCGAGTGCACCCAAAGAGGTGTAGATATAGCGGGCAGCAGGGATCCACTATTGGATTTTCCCTTATGCTGTGCTTGGAGAACTGAATACAGCATAATTGGATCTTAGGATCTAGTCCCATGTTAATAGAGGGACATGAGGCTGTTCTCATATCATACATAAATACAAATATTTTCTTAAGTGCATCCCAGATATTTATTAGCTGTCTATTTGCATTTTGATAAACTGTATTTGATAGCAAGTGTTTATGTCCTTATGTATTGTGATTGATCATCTGCCATCATTACTGGTTGAATCAGGGCTCAAAGTGAGGGGGTATACGGGGGTATGCCATACCGTCCACTGGCTTCCTGTCCGCTTCAGACCTCTCTTTAAACTCCTTACCCCCACCTTTAAGGCCATCTCCTCATCCACTGCTCCCTACCTCTCTTCTCTCATCAACATACCTCTTCCTGCCCTCTCCATTCTGCTAACCAGCGCTGTCTGACCTCTTTACTGATCACCACATTTCACGCCCGTATCCAGGACTTCTCCGACGTTCTGTGCTTGCCTCACTTTATTGTTTTTCTGTGATATTTTATAGTCATATTGGGCTGGATCCATATTAGATTGCGTATATGCAGTCATATTAGACCGCATATACGCAATCTATGTATCGAAACAAAACGCATATTACGTGCAATAGCTACTACGCATGCGCAGTAGCTATTGTTTATTGAATTACGTCCGTCTATTGAATTACGTCCGTCTATGGAAGACGGACGTAGTTCTGGATCTACCCCATTGTATTTAATATATACTATGCTGTCCATCCCTACCCTGTATGTCTGTACTGCATTTTGTTGTATTTTGTACGGAGCTGCGGACACCTTGTGGCTCCTTATAAATAAACGATAAATTTAATAATAAATTAAATTTAATAAGAAGAATTTAAATGAAAAGCTATAAATCTCAATTCACATAATATTTTTATGTTTTAATACCACCACTTCTAAAATTCCATACCACCACTAAATTTCCACTTTGACCACTGGGTTGATTAAAGTTGTTAGTGACTGGTATATGGTGGAGAACTGTAGTAACAAATACCAATTAAACATGTCAGTACAGTAAACACGGGAGATTCCTACAAAGATGCACAGTTAACTTGCTCAGGGATACATAATGCAAATAAAGACAACGTAAGAGTTTTCAATCAAAGTTTTTATATATGTTATTCATGACTGATTTAAACATTCACACTTTAACATGGTAATTTCCAAACCTGTTGATGCTAAGAGTCTTTATTTCTACTCAAGACTGCTATCAACCAAATGGTACACTGCGGCCTTATGAGAATTTTGATTGCAGGTAATTTTCTAATGATCATCATGGGATAAACAAATGTATCTTGCTTGTTTTGCTAATTCATTCAAAAAGGTCCACAGGGGAAAAGATTAATCATGTAGAAAGCCAGTCTGTGTTTTTCATTATTCAAAAGAATACAGCACACAGCCAAATGTTTCCATGGTAACAAGTACTCTTTTCACCTATCATGAAGTCAATGGCAGCTCCCAAGCTGATTGGTGAAATTAGATTTTGCCACCAACTATCCAGATGGAGCTCATGTTCTAAAAAGTTGTGACAAATACTGATATGCTAGTACAAAAATATTTTTATATAAAATACACGATTGTATTTCTTGTCCAAACAACAAATTATGGGCTGAATCCAGACTTACAATACCGCTGAAATCAGATTCCTAGGACACTGGCAGCAGGGATCTAAAGGATGATTCCCCTGGATTCTAGTTTTCATAAAATGGCCTCTTTATATATGCCTGGATCTGCTCCAATATATACTGAAATGAAATGCTTGTTTTCAAAGGCACTTCTTAGCCAAAATTGTGATTACTAATATTTTTAAACCTAATTGTATTTCTAAACAAAAGTAGATTAATGAGAGAGATAAATTCCTATTTTTTTAATAACCTCATTGATATTCCAATGTCTCCTTCTACCTATGAACTCTAGCTTTCACATTAGGGGTCAG
>WWET01000010.1:727450-744191 GCA_011038615.1 Limnodynastes dumerilii
CCATGAACATACAGTCAATAATAGGCAGTAACTGCATGATGTATGTACCATAATCTCAAAGGATCTAATGTTTTCAACACCTCGTTCAATTCATGCCAAAAAGGACTCTGGTGGCAATGTGGGATACTATCCAGTTCTAGAAAGTTGTACCTTACATTGTAGCACCAAGTGCGTGAGTTGAATGTTTACCACTATACAGGGGCCTGTTACTAGGGCCTATACTAACAACACAAAATATTTAAACCATAAGAGTAAGTAAATATTTTAGAACACCCAAGACATGGCCTGAGCCCAATTTTACCTATACTTTCCATATCTCTTAACACAACCACAACAGGATAGAAAGTAGAAAGCTTACCCCAAGTAGAAATGCCATTTGTATTCCCTGAGACTAGTTAATTGTTCTTCTTTTGTTCCAAAGACATCTCTATGCAGAATTATACAGTTAATAGAAATGCCTTATAGTATCTGAGCCAAATCCAATGTGATATAATAAGCTTCCCCATAAGGACATAAAGCAGAGTAATGAGGACAGCACGGGATGCAGTGCAAATGAGATAAAAACAGTTTGCCTTAAATTAAAGATTATAAAAATAGCCAACTGTCAAACACAATGTGAAAACTATTAAATAGGCATTTGACTTGCAAGAGCAGCTGAGCCGAGCATTTAATATCAGTCTCAGACATTGTGCAATGTGAGAGAGACCAGACTTTCCCAATCAGATAAAAAGGGCGTGTTTACAGAAATGCTATATAATTAGGAATGGAGGTAATACCAGATAGGCCTCTTACCAGGAGTATCATGCTGTGACTCTGATGATCAGCAGCAGCACAAGATGGCTTCTAATGGGCGGTTAACTTCTGCAGATGATAGTAATTAACACATTAGCGTCACATCTACATTAGCTCAAGTTGCTGCCATGTATTGGAAGTTCTCTTTCTCACTTTGACTAATATTGGCAAGAAAATTTCTATTTTTCATCATTTAAAGCAAATTCATTTTATCAAACTAGGTCATCCCCATACTCCTCTCTACCTGTCCCAACACTCCAAGTCAACAATCTTGCCCCATCCCAATATATTCTTTTGACCCCTCTGACCTTCCTGTACTTAGCCTTGGTCTCTCAAAACACTTGCCCCTATTGATATCCCACTGGTCAGTAACCTGATCTGTAATGTTATATCTATAGTATACTATGTTATTGCTATTTGTGCTTTTCATCTCACACCAGTCACTGTTTTAGAACAGTAGCAGATGTGGGCTTGATGATGCGATAAAT
This sequence comes from Limnodynastes dumerilii, assembly GCA_011038615.1. Taxonomy (NCBI): domain Eukaryota; kingdom Metazoa; phylum Chordata; class Amphibia; order Anura; family Limnodynastidae; genus Limnodynastes; species Limnodynastes dumerilii. The sequence continues at coordinate 728,731 of WWET01000010.1, forward strand.
GCCAATCGTGTCCCAAAGGCCCGCCCTTGTTCATCAATTACACTTTTCACAGTATGATTAAGGATAGGGGTAGGGCTTGATGCAAATGACATCATCAAGTCCCGCCCACACCCTAGGAATAGTAATGTTGATTCACAAGGGGCAGGTTTGCATTAAATCACAGACTCAATGCCATTGTGGGAGATATGCTGGCTCTCCCGGGATTCTGGGAGAAAGACTTGAATTTTGGTAGTCTACCTGATATGCCGGGAGAGTCAGCAACACTGGTTTTAAAGTCTGGATCCAGCCCAGAAACTTAATTACATGAATGACAGCAGTAGAAAATAGGTTGTAACAGACCCTTCAACATGACCCCTTCCATTGCATACAATATGCTCTGCTCCTGAGCTTCCCATTAAAACTGTAATTGAAATCACCTGGTTGGAAGAGAAAAATGTCTCTCAGTTAATAAATCAAAACCAAGTGGTTACAGTAGTAAATGCACTGGAATAGTCTGGAGTAAAGGATTTTGTGTCTGATGGAAGGAATTATATTGGAGGAACTGGTAAAATAAGCTGAGAATGTAATGTATCCAAAGTTACTAGATCTATATATCAGGGTAAGATGTCTATCTTCTGAGCATAACACAATTTTATTATTAAATATAATACTTTACATATAGATACATATTAGCTGAGTGCTCAATATGGTCTTTAGTCACATGTACACATGACATTAGAACTCACTGAGGAATGGAGAATCCTCAAGTGCGTCAGTCTAGAGAATATTGTTATAAACCTCTATATATAGACATCTTTAAGCTGGGTATTCATAGAGAAATAATTGTGTCATGGTGTACTGGGTCCCTCTAGTGGCAGTCAAGCAGAAATCCATGGAATATTTTTAACTTGCAGTGCAGGTAAGCTGAAAAACATAAAGGGGCTCATGTCAAATTGTATGCATATTTGGCAAATTACAGAGTTAAAATCAGTCCAACTTTCATAGTGTGGATGCATCATTTGACCAGATCCAGACCTCTGCAGTGGCCATTCCCCTCACTCTTACGGTTGTATAGTAGTTGCGCCAGCTCATTCCTACCTTATCATTTCCACATCATCCTGATGCAAAATGTGGACACTGCGGAAATGTGGATTGTACGTAAGTGCTGAAGTCAGCCCTTATTGTACAATTAGCATCCCTTGACCTGCCCACATGGTGGAATCACTTCTGCTGCCTGCTCTGTACCGCCCCCACCATCGGATTTAGTACCAGGACAGATCTGAATCCTCTACTAACTCTCTGTACGCCTGCCTCCTTTATAATTGAGAAGCTTGCTCATTTATCATTGAGAAGCATTGCTCAGATCCTACATTAAGAAGCTTGCTCATTTGCATGCATCTATTTTGTGAATCAAAAAATAGTCAGAAAAAATCCCTCATCATTTGTCTCTGAATATATGATACCCAAATATACAATAATGTGAAAGTCAATTCTTGCTGTTCCTATTGTAAAGCGCATGCACTACACCTACAACACGACCTTGTTTTACGTACTTCTGGGAGAATCGGCAACTATGATTTGCAGGAAACTAGTATTGGCTAGCATTGGCCAGCATTGGCTAGCATTGGCTAGTTTCCTGTAAATCATAGTTTCCGATTCTCCCAGAATTTCCAGGAGTCTCCGGAAATTTAGGCATTGCTCCCGGTACCCTGGGAGCGCATGCATATCTCCCACAATAGGCTTGAGGCCTATCAACAATGTAATCCATACCGTTACTAAGAAGGCGCAGGACTGGATGTGGTAAATTGTGTCATCCAACTGTCACAAGATGCAGAACTTACCGCATCAAAAACTGCCTGTCGGCGGCCCTGTTCAGGGGTGCCTGCTGTCTGCCCCAGAGGAGGTGCCACTCACAGTAGTGGCAGCCTCCTATCCTGTGTTGCCGCATGGTTCTCTGGCGCCAAGCACTGCTGTCCTTCGGTGTATGGGCGTCGCTGTCTTGTATTTGCACACATGACCAGTGTTAGCCAACTGGATGCAAGCTCAGCAAACCACATGATTCCAGCTTTAATAAGGGACCAGGACGCACTATTTCAACCTAGAGCACTGTATCCACAGTGCTAGAACAACTTTATATTTAAGATTCCTTGTTCTACAGGCTGCACTGCTGCTGTTTACTTTTGCTGATCCAAGTCAAGTCTAGTCCACTCCTGGTCCAGTCCAGGTCAAGTCAACTCCAATCCAGTCCTGGTCAAGTCTAGTTCAGCTAAGCTTATGAAGTCCAGTCCAGTCCTGGTCAAGTCCAGTCCAGCTAAGCTTATCAAGTCCAGTCCTGGTCAAGTCCAGTCCAGCTAAGCTTATCAAGTCCAATCCTGGTGAAGTCCAGTCCAGCTAAGCTTATCAAGCCTGCCTTGTCCAGTCCAGTCAAGCTTGTTATATCCAGTCCAGTCAAGCATGTATGTCTTGTACAGCCTAGCCAAGCCTGCCTTGTCCAGTCCTGTCAAATCCTGCCTTGTTAATCTTGTCAAGTCTGCCTCGCTTATTCAAGTCTAATCCCTTTGTCTAATACATATGAGCATAATACATATGAGCATATGAGCAAACCCTCTAGCTTCCAATACTACACTGAGACCCTATCCCGTCCCCCGGGAACCCAGTGCTGATACCCAGCCAAGTCAGTCCGTGATACAATGTTGCAACATCCTTAGCAACACTGTGGATATTGGTATTAATTGGGTATGGGACTTCAGACAGTGATTTGCATAAAATCATGTCATCAAGTCACACCAATTACTGCTATCCCTTTCTTCCCTCCAAGATCTCCTGAAGGGATGAAAAGTGGTATTACATATTCATCCATAGTTCTGATGACTCTTGGGGCTAGATTTACTAAACTGCAGAAACTGAAAGGTGGCGATGCTTCTTATAGCAACCAGTTAGATTCTAGCTTACATTCTCTAGTATGTAATAAAAAAGTAAGAGCTAGATTCTGATTGGTTGCTATAAGAAACATCCCCACCTTTAAGTTTCTGCAGTTTAGTAAATCTAGTGTTGTTTGTAGTATTGCATTGGGGTGTTGGAGTAATTGTTATGCTATTTCTATATTTATTTCAAATGTATTTATTATAACGTATTTTGATAACCATACATGCACCTTACACCCACATTTTAAAAGCAAATGCATCTAACTACATGTGACCCCACATAGTAATAGTAAAATCACTTTTGTGTTCTCTGGAGGATCTGAAGCCCCTTTGAAATAGAAGAAATGACTCTAAACCTTAAGCTAGCATACAAGTCACACTTTGCTATGCCTAAGCATGCTTCCCTTCCCTAAGTGAGTATTTAAAAAATGTAATACCTCATAACCATGAAATTGCCAAAATAAGATGAATAACTTGTTTCTTTGGTCATTAATCAAGATTGTTTTATGCCTTTTCTCGTGAACCATTCTATTAGGCACCCAAGTGCCCATTCTGTACTGCTGGTAATCAGACACTGTTTATGGACCTCCACGTGTAACATTCCTGATTATTATGTTTGGATCTGTGCTGAAACATGAAAACTTGTTACCCTATGTCCCTTCCAAATATCAGAGGGTTTTTTGCTTGCTACGAATCAATGAAATCAATAAGTAATTAAATCACACCATATCATGCATCACTGAGGAACCTGGCTAGACCATTTCCAGGTTAAGATATGTGTCCTTTTTGCTAAATAATTATAATTGTATCTTAGAGGGTGGCAGTTAAAGTTTTAAGATTGTCAAGATAAGTGAAGCATGGTGGCTCAGTGAGTAGCACTTGTGTTTCACAGCGCTGATGTCATGAGTTTGATTCCCAGGACTAGGTCTTATCTGTGTGGAGTTTGTATGTTTTCCCTGTGTCTGTGTGGGTATTCTTCCCACACTCCAAAAACATGCTGGGAGGTTAATTGGCTTCTGAATAAATGAACCCTAATGAGTGTGTATGTATGTGTTAGGGACCTTAGTATGTAGCTCCAATATGGCAGGGACTGACGTGAATGTTGTTACAGTTACCAAGGGAGTTTCTCACTGGGGCGCAGAGTCTAACCCCAAACCAGGTTTTCACCAGAGCCCCTGATGGTGGGGATGTATTTGGCTGCAGGAGAGGGGCAGGTTGCGGCCCCAGGTGATAGCCCCCAAGGAAGTTCTGCATCGAAGGTGCTTGCACTTTAACCAACTCACGATAGCCCCCAAGAAAGATCTGCAGCGAAGATGCCTGCACTGGAACCGACTCACAAACAGGAAACCATGTACAACAATGACTCTGCAGGAACCCTTGCTCACAGTACTAGTCGGAATAGTTTATAACTAGATAGACATAAACTTGAGCATACAAGATGATTGGCAGGAACTCAGACATACAAGATAACGGCTGGAACCCACAGGCCAGATACTGAGCAGGGGTATAGCAGGAATACAGGATAACAGGATCCACCTATATGGACAGAGAAGGCAGAACTCCAACAAGCACCTGAGAAACGGCAGAGTGGAAATAGCATGAGTCAGCAGGTGAATGGGAGGCTGGCACTGGAGGCTACAATGTAATAATAAGCACCCCACAGGTAGGGTACAGAGGACAGACACATGCCACATGCTACTCACTGAAGCTGACAACAGTGGAAGAGTAAACACAGAGGAATACACAGGGCGGAAGGAAAGTGCCCGGAATGATACTGCTAAAACCCGGGGCTGGGTTCCACTGGCTGAAGAATGACAGACACAGCTGACATTGCTGGAGGATGGTACACTCAGCGGGATACACACACACTGTGAGGATGGTACACACAGTGGGATACACACTGCGAGGATGGTACCCACAGCGGGATATACACTGCTGAGATGATACACACAGCGGAATACACACTGCAGAGATGGAAAGTACAGTGGCAAAAAACAAAGCTCTGAGTAGCTCTGAGTAGTTGGAACGAACTCAGAGCAGGTACAGAAAGTGAGAGGTGGAAAACTCACAACACTCGACAAGGAGGACGCTATACCGGACAAGGGAGCCCAGCTGCCAGCGCGAGCAGCAAGCTACTCACGCTGCACACTGAGAACCACAGACAGGGCAGACAACGAGACAGAGGCAGGCAAGCGGAACAGAAGGTAAACAGAGGATAAACACCAAAATGAATCCAAGGCCGAAGCACAAGGAGAACACACGATCAAACGCAGGCAGGATGTGGGAATACACCAGACGCTATAGCTGACAGGGGAGTGTTCCCGGGTTAAACTATTTAAAGGACCTCCCACAAATCAGCAGCAACCCCAAACAAGAGAGACTAATTAGCAGACAGCTGAGGGAAACCAGGCACTTAAACTCAGAGGGAGAACTTCACATCCTGCTAAGATCTTTCCTGCTACATGTAACAAATGTGAAATATTCTCTGTAAAGCGCTACATAATCTAATAGGGTTGTGATCCCCGGAATGAATGGCCCTATTTTGATAGGGCCGTTTCCTCCCAGGCAGTTTCAAACTGGCTGGGGTTTTGATTGCTTATGCCTCGATGAGGCATAGCAATCGATCCACAGAGCACCAAACATGGTGCTCCGAAAGTTAAGCCTGAAAACTACCCCAACCCTTCCCCTAATTCTAACCCTCCGGTACGAGAGTCTAATTGCCGAAAATGGGACTTCCGAAAGTTACTTTTCTGATGTCCCATTTTCAAATACTTACTGCTTTCTACTTTTTTTAGTGAATGGGTGAATATGCTGTTCGCATACTTTACCCATTCACTTTCGCAATTACCGTTATCCTTCCACTGTCTGCGATATCCCTCCACCGCACTTCCGTTGCTGCTATCGCCGGACCAGGAACAGGTGAGTAAACTATCTGTGTGGGTTAGGATTAGGGTTAGGATTAGGTTTAGGGTTAGGGTCAGGATGCAGGGGAGGGAAGTTTAGGGTCAGGCTGCAGGGGAGGAAGGGTAAGGTTCAGGCTGCGGGGAGGGTGGGTTAATGTCAGGCTGCCAGGAAGGGAGGGTTAGGGTAGTGAGAGGGGAGAGTTAGGGTTAGAATTAGGGAAGGGACTATTTTTACTTACCATTTAGCTGAACTGAGCTTTCGGTGCTCTGTGGATCGATTGTTATGCCTCATCGAAGGATAGCAATCGAAATCCCAGCCAGTTCGCAACTGGCTGGGAGAAATCAGATTTTTCGAAAATCAGACTTTCTAAGCAGGGACCCACACCCTCCCACAGCCTTACCCTAATTCTCCCTTCCCTGCCGCCTGCCTCTCACCCTCACCTTTCTGGTGGTGCGGGTTCCGGCGGTAGCGGCGGCAGCGTTTCCGAAAAGGAATGGGTGAGTATGCCGATCGGCATACTCACTCATTCTAAAAAAATATTTCTAAAATAAAGAGGTATTCGAAATAGGGACATCCGAAAAGGAACTTTTGGATGCCCCTATTTCGAAAATCCCTCATTATATGTGAGGAATGCAACCTATCTAATAGCTCTATATAAAAACCTGTTAATAATTTCAAATACAATAAAAAAAATTATGTATATGGTCCATTAACTAACTCAACAAAAATGATGTGCAGTATTTATAGTGAAACAAATCTAAACACCCCATGAAACACTACTATGATAGACACTATTTCTACTTCCCCGCTGTCTGTGGTGTAGATGTATACTCAATGTTCACTAAAATCCCGCTCAACATTCCTGCCCATTGAGGTCATTAATCAAAAAACAAAACCTGATTTCTTTTATCCACACTTATAAACAGGAGCTGATGAGGACACTCATTGAGGTCATTCCTCAAAAAACAAAACCTGATTTCTTTTATCCACACTTATAAACAGGAGCTGATGAGGACATACTTAGCAATCCTCTAATGTCTTCATGGAAAGTCTGGCACATATTCAACAAATTAAATCTCAGCAGCCATCACTTTCTTTTATTCTTATTGGTTGTCAATCCACAATTGCATGAGCAGGACAAACACACATTTATAGGTAAATGTGAGGTCGGTTTCTGGTTTGCTGCAACTCTTCTGGTCTGGGAATTAGGCGCTTGAGACTTAGGTCAGTATGCTTGATGGTAAACCAGCCACTTTGTGTGAAGCCATAGATTATTCCTTCCTTCCCTGATGTTATTACCTGTTTCTTCTCCGGAGACATGTCAAACAAGGGTGTAGTATGTGAGCATGATGTTCCCAGCACTGACCCTTAACCTGCTGGCACTATACTCATCTGAACTGAGAGAGTGGGGACAGAGCAGAAGAGAGAGTGTACAAAGAGTGGAGGAGAGAGTGTGTACAGACCTGAGGAGAGAACACAGCAAAAAGTGGAGGAGAGAATGTGGACAAAGCGGAGGAGAGATTGTACACAGAGTAGAGGAGAGAGTAGGGACAGGGCAGAGAAGACAGTGGGCAAGAGCAGAGGAGAGAGAGTGCATAGTGCAGAGAAGAAAGCACAGACAGAGCAGAGGAGAGAGAAAGCATGGACAGAACAGAGAAGATAATTTGCAAGAGCAGAGGAGAGAGTGTGCATAGTGCAGATAAGAAAGCACGGACAGAGCAGAGGAGAGAGTGTACATAGTGCAGAGGAGAGAGAAATCATGGACAGAGCAGAGGAGAGGATGTACATAGTGCAGAGAACAAAGCACAGACAGAGCAGAGAAGAGAATGTGCAAGAGCAGAGGAGAGAGTGTGCATAATGCAGAGAAGAAAGCACGGACAGAGCAGAGGAGAGAGTGTACATAGTGCAGAGAAGAAAGCATGGACGGAGCAGAGAAGAGAATGTGCAAGAGCAGAGAAGAGAGTGTACATAGTGCAGAGAAGAAAACATGGACAGAGCAGAGGAGAGAGAGTAAATAGAGATGAAGAGAAAGCATGGACTGAACAGAGGAGAGAGTGTGCAGAGAGCATTGAGAAGAGAGTGTGGACAGAAAGAGAGTGTACAGAGGGACCTTTATTCTTCTCCCCACCGGCAAAATAGCTTAGGGCCAGATCCACATCTAAGAAAACCAGCTGACTTTCGTACGCTAGGAAGTCAGTGCCGATATTCCTGCAGTGGAATGCTGCTGCTCGATGCTGCATTCTGTGTGGTAATCAGCCCCCACTTGGCTAAGCCCTTACGTACAATCCATTGCATGGAGATATGTGCAGAATACTTAAGGTAGGGTCTTGTACACCGATCCACCATCAGCACATAGAAGATCAGGGGAGGTGCCCTGCCCTCTTGAAGGCATTATTGTGGATCCCAAATTCTGCATGTTAGCCTCTGCAATGAAGGCTTCCGTATGGTATTAAGTCTGGAGACGGCCCTTAGTCTTGTCTGCGGATGGCTTTATGTCAGTGTCGTTGCGGAGAAGCACTGAGTTACTTCAGTAGCTTTGCAGGAGGAACTATAGAGATATTTGAGGTGGGTACAGGGGTTGTGACTGCTGGGCCCCCTAAGCTTCCAGGACCCCATACCCTCCAACATTTCAAGGCTAATAAAATGTACACTTGAATCACCAAAGGAGGCATGTCTTTACCACTAAGGGGTATGTCAGCTAAAGGAGGCGTGTCTTATTCCACCCATGGGGCATGTCTTTCCCTATCACCCATGGGGCATGTCTTTCCCTACCGTCCTTTCCCTATTATCAGAACGTCATTAACTGTAATAATTGATAAGTTCCACAGCCTTACATAAATCAGCAAATTTATTGTACATTATACAGAACTCTGTAAATGCTTGCTTAAAATAAATAACATAAAATAAAACCGCCACACAATACAGCTATTTACCTTATAGGGTTTTTTTTATTTATGTATCTCCAGGCTCCCAGTATCCCCCCTATCATGTCTCTCCAGCCCCACAGTATCCCCCCATCATGTCTCTCCAGCACCCCGGTATCCTCCATCATGTGTCACCACCCCTCCAGTAGCTCTCATCATTTATCCAACCCTACGGTATCCCCCCATCATGTGTCACCACTCCCCCAATAGCCCCATCATGTCTCCAACCCCCCAGTATCCCCATCGTCTCTCCAGTCCCCCAGTATCCACAATCATGTCACTGGGCCCCTCAGTATCCCCATCGTCTCTTTAGCCACCCAGTATCCACGATCATGTTATTGGTCCCCTCAGTATCCCCATCATCTCTCCAGCCCCCCAGTATCCACAATCATGTCACTGCCCCCCTCAGTATCCACAATCATGTCACTGCCCCCTCAATATCCCCATCGTCTCCTATAGTTTCACCCCTAATACCACTCATCCCAGGCATTCTGTTCAGTTTTTCCACTTAGTTCAATAAAGTTGTAGTTGTTTAACAAAAAAAAGTCTCCACAAGCCTGCCTCTATGTTTAGCCCTCCGTGAATGGCGGATCTCAGTCATGTGATACTTCATGTTAGAGACAGAAAGCAGGAACTACAAGGCTCAAAAGATCCGAGTTTTTGGTGAAAATAGTGTTTTTCCTCGATTACAGATCCTAATGTGGTGGGAGTACCCGAGGCATGGCTCAGTTTGAATCGGAACCCCAAAATACGGATCTGTCAGATTTTACACAATCCAAACTGTTCATCTCTAGTTAAAACCGAAATCTGCAACTGTTTGAGATATACTTATTGGTACCTTATTAGGGAGAGCCTCCCATTGGGCCTGATCCAGACCTCTGACGCCGGTGTAAGCGTAAGATCGTCTAAAAAGACGATCTGCGCATGTGCCGGGCAGATGTTGCCCGACGTAGCTATTGCAGCGCCCGATCCAGGATCGGGAGTCTGTAGCAGCAGTGTAGTAACGCTGGAGTGGGCGTTCCCATCTGTTACTACGCTGCAGTTAGTGTAGGAAGGCTGAGGGAGGTAGGGAAACTAGGCTGGGAGGGTGGCATTTGTGTTATGCCGCCGCAGTTCCAGCGTAGTTACACTGGGTTACGCTGGCTGAAGTTAGGGTAGCCTTCAGCAGGCATAACACAGTGTAAATACGATGAGTTAGGGGGGGGAGTGTCAGAGGGAGTGTAATGATGTTACACTGAGCGTTAGAACGCTCACCGCACCATCGTTAGTCTGGCCCATCAGGCCCATTGTCTTTGATTAGGTATACTGGGAAGTGTGCACTCCTTTTGCACACGGAATATAGGATCACTAACTACGTATGCTCGTTTCTGATGGTACACTTGAATCACCAAAGGAGGCGTGTCTTTAGGGGGTGTCAACTAAAGGAGGCATGTCTTTAACCCCCCAATATCAACCATCATGCCCCAGGCTGCCAGTATCCCCATCATGTCCTCAGCCCCCCAGTATTAACCATGTTTCCAGGCCCCCAGTATCCACCTTGTCTCAAGCCCCCCAGTATCCACAATCATGTCACTGGCCTCCTCAGTATCCCCATTGTCTCTCCAGCCTCCCCTCCCTATATTATTTTAGAAAATAATAGAAAGAAAAGAAAAAATTTGCTGTAGTGTAGCGAGTACTTACCTGCCACATGCGCTTGCAGAGTAGGACTCCTGTCTTTAATTACACTGGAGCTGACGTCATCCCGTCAGTGTCAATGCATAGACAGACCTCAGAGGATCCTAGCGCCTGGCACTTTCTTTCTCTTTAGACCGCAGATGAGCCACTTGTTGCTATGAAGATCAGGAAGGGTAAGTATGGGCGATGTTTCTGGCTGAGCACCGACTGTGCCATTATCGGTAAAAGTTGGTGCAGCCTCTTCTGCCGGTACAGACCGTTAAAAAACAGTACTGTGCCGGCTAGATCGGTACAGTTGGAGGGTATGCAGGACCCATGGCAATAGCACCCCATGCACCCACTATAGTTACACTCCTGAGGCTTAGGTTCAGTAATAATGTAAATGTTTTAATTACCATGTAAAGTCTTTTGTCTCAGTCAAGAACCATCTTGCCTATAGCTGACTCTAAATCTAACTAGCAATTACTGGACTGCAGGAACTTGTCAAAAAATGTTGCTGTAATGTAAAAATAATCCACTTTTACATCCAATTGCTTACAAAGAGTACAAATAAGCTATTGGAACAGGTACTCGTTTCAGAATAAAGAAAGTGTTATTTGGGACTGAGAACATTCCATTAATGTCTCTGACATGCACTAGATCAACCACACAGTCAAGTACTACTTGTGTCAACATCGCAGTACTATGAGTAATTCGACTGTAACATATTCCACTTCCTCAGTAATGGCCACTTCATAGCAAACAACACCACCAGATGTTCTTGTAAATACCACCCAAAATAACTATAATGCAGCACTGTCTTCATATTGATGGAGATTTGAACATACATCCAGAAATGTATTTTAAAGCAACAATATGCACAGTAGATGTCTGCAGTTCCTAATTTATTAACATTTTAGCTTTTAGGGGTTTTGTTTATAATGGTGTTGTTCTGTCCACAGCATAAGTGTAGTGCCATCTAGAGGTGTTGTGATGCATAGTAGGATTTAACACAGCAAGTAAAGACTACCTGTGCTACCTGTGCACCAGTATTGAACTGAGTGAACACCAACAATACAGGCATAGCCAGAGTCGGTGCTAGGTCTCTTGACACCCTAGTCTCAGCTTCAGTCCTGTCTATGGGCCTGATCCAGAGCTACGATGTTACACTGAGCGCTGTAGCGCTCAGCGTAACATCGGTGCTCTGGCCCGACACTCCCCCTGTGCGGGCGTATGGCCCCTTCCTTACTAATGGTCCATTGTGCCTGATCCAGAGGTACGATGTAGCGCTGAGCGTGCTAACGCTCTGCGTTACATCGCTGCCTCCCCCTGGCACTAACCCTGTGCGGGCGTATGACCCCTTCCTTATGCCGGCTGAAGGCTGCCCTAACTTCAGCAGGCGTAAGGAAGGGGCCATACGCTCGCACAGGAGCATATGGCCTCTTAGCACGCCCCCCCACCCTAATTTACTTACCTCCCCCCGCCCACCAGCAGTAACGTGAGCGTAGGGACGCTGGAGGACGTCCACTCCAGAGTCCCTACGGCGCTACTATGGACGCCCGATCGTAGATCTGGCGTTTCCATAGTAACGCCGGGCAATATCTGCCCGGCGCATGCGCATTACAGCTACGGCCGCCGTACTAGCGACGGCGGCCGTAGCTCTGGATCAGGCCCTATGTGTATATTTTATTTTGCTGTATATTGGTTTGTTTTAGAAACCATTGATTTAGAGGACTTTTTTTTCTAATGCGCTTCATAGACATTCTAGCCTTAATTCCTCTCCAAAGAAATGTAGTGAACAGTTTGGTACATTTCTGTAGATCTGTAGAGTAAAGGCTTATAGGTAGCATAAGAATGAGATACAATTACTTAGGTAAAAGCACAGATTTAAGGACCGGGTTGTGGCCCAGTAGTGGTAAGTTTAGCAATTTGGCAATGATAGGGGAATGAATTCCCAAATAGTTAATTTTGCACCGCACTAGTTGAACTCAGGGTTGCCGGCTCTCCCGGAATATCCGGGAAACTACCGAAATTTGTGTAGTTCTCCCGGTATTCCGGGAGAGCCGGAAAATCTCCAGCAAGTCCCGACCCCCTTATAAACTCTATTGTAATCCCTAGAGTTGCTAGGGATGGGTGGGACTTAATGATGTAATCAAGCCCTGCCCACCCCCTATAACACTAGAGATCACAATAGTGATTGACAGGGGTGGAGCTTAATGACACAATTTGCATAAACCACATCATTAAGCCCCGCCCCTTGCAGGCATTAATGGCTTCCCTCTGGGATCTCCCGAAGGGAAGCTTTAAAAAGTCGGCAACCCTGGTTGAACTTTAGACCACTGTGGGGGAGGATTTCTTATTTGTGTATATCTGGCAAAGGAAACAAACGCATCAGTTCTAAACTAAAATGGCCAATAGTGATTTTGACTATCACAAACCTACCTTCTAGGTCTGATTCTGTGGAATGAATACTATATGGTACATTTTTTCCAATTAAAATAGCAACACCACTTGCCTTGCTATTAAAGGAAGAATATGCCACTACTTTACAATGAAATAATATTCATTTCTCATATTCTTCTCATGTAAGGTGCATCTCCTGAAGGTATATCACATTTGCTTTCTGGTTTCCTATGTAAGCATACGTGTTCTTTTGATAGCAGAGAGGATGCCCAAACATAAACATTTGAGGCTTTCACCTTACAAAACTGACATTTACATTTATCTGTACCAGCCAGAAAAAGGGGAGAGAAAGGACGAGGAAAAACAAAATGTTAACACACAGTTCTCATACCCAGTAGGCATGCATACAATTGGAATAGTCTTTTCCTTAGGAGACAAAGTGGAACATAGTGCACAGAAAGTAGAATGAGAAATCAGCCCATCCAGGATCATTATATGGAGGTTACCAACACATTTTGCTCCTGTAATGAGTCAGTGGTGCCCTCCTCCTCTTCTAAATAGACTTGGACTTAACTTGGGCATCACTTGGCATGGTGAAGTGCTTGAAGTCAGATTTGGTGAACAAGAGTAGAGTAATGGAAATTTGCATCCTTTTTTTTACTAACATTGGGCCTGATCCAGACCTACGATGTAGCGCTGAGTGTACTAATGCTCAGCGTTACATCGTGGGACTCCCCCTGACACTCCCCCTGCCCCATCGTATTTACACTCCCTTATGCCGGCTGAAGGCTACCCTAACTTCAGCCGGCGTAAGGGAGTGTAAAAACGCTGGGACGGTGGCGTTAGTACGATAACGGCGCCCTCCCAGCCTCATTACCCTCCCAGCCTTATTACCCTCCCTCGTATTAACGCCGGGCAGCGTAGTTCAGGATCGGGGCCAATGTTCATATTGGGGCTTTGGAAACTTCTACAGAAAAGTCTTGGAAGAGAAGACGCTTGTCTTTGCAGATCAGTCCAGATTCTGACCTTTTGGGAATAGTTTAGACACTAAATATCACTACCCTGAGTCGGTTATTGTAGTTTTCTCTTGTAAAGCTAAAGAGATGGGTGCATTCTTTGATAAGTTGTTCCATAGGTAGTTCAGCATTCAACAGTTTGGAAGGGTATGTGAAAGAAATTGCTCTAATGCTGTTCCTTTCACAGATTCTGGCAGGCCAAGATGTCTTAAATTGTTGAGCCTGGAGTGATTTTCCAAATCATCAACTTGATTCCAAAGTTCATGTATCTGTTTGGTGGGCGCTCCTTTAGAGTTGTGATATCATAGAAAATTTTCTAAAGTCTTTGCTTATTTTGGTGAACTAGTTAAGTGTTTTGCAGAACTTGCTCTTTCAGTTCCTGAAAAATGATGTTGAATGCAGTAGTTTAAGTCTGAAAGAGTGGCTCCACCATTTCTTTTATTGCTCTAAGTAGGTCAAAATATGATATGGGTTTCGGCACAGTGTTTCCAAGCAGTGTAACTGATGTATTGTGAGTTGCAGGTGCTGATTCAGTGGACATTTTGACATTTTTCTTATCTTTGTTGGTTTAACTCTGGGGGGTTTTGCAAAACCATACTTTTCCAAGTTTGGCTAGTTGTTGCTTTAATAAGATGTGAGTTGTATTTTGGACTGAATAACTGTGGACAAGTGTTCGCCAGAGCCTCTGAAGGTGTGGATGGTCTTGGCTGCAGCCCATGGCTGGTAGCTAAACAAATAATGGGACAATGGAATAAGACAGTGTGAAGTGGTGAGTGGACTCTGATGGTAGCAGACAGGAACACAGTGGATGGATGGTAGCAGACAGGAGCACTGTGAATGGATAGTAGCAGACAGGAGCACTGTGAATGGATAGTAGCAGACAGGAGCACTATGAATGGATAGTAGCAGACAGGAGCACTGTGAATGGATAGTAGCAGACAGGAGCACTTCGAATGGATGGTAGCAGACAGGAGCACTGTGAATGGATAGTAGCAGACAGGAGCACTGTGAATGGATAGTAGCAGACAGGAGCACTGTGAATGGATGCGAGGGGAGGGGAGAGAGAATGAGAAAGAGAGAGAGGAGGGAGAGACAGAGAGGGAGAGAGATAAAGAGAGAATGAGAAAGAGAGAGGGGGAGAAAGAGAGAGCGAGGGAGGGAGAGAGAGAGATGCCTATAGCAACCAATCAGATTCTAGCTGCCCTTCTCTAGTATGTAAAAGGAAAGTGAGAGCTAGAATCTGATTGGTTGCTATGGGCAACATCTCCACTTTTCCAAACCCGCAGCTTAGTAAATCTAACCCAAAGAGTGGGAAAGGGAGAAAGAGGGAATGAGAGACAGAGAAAGGGAGGGGAGAGAGACAGAGAGAGAGAGACAGAGAAAGGGAGGGGAGAGAGACAGAGAGAGAGAGAGACACACACAGAGCCGTAGCAAGTAATGTTAGCACCTGGGGCAAAAAAGTAAAATGGCGCCTCCCAACCCTAAATTAGCAACAAGTTTAAAATGAAAATTTTAGTTACTGATGTCCCACTGCTAATTTTTCGCCCTGGGTGACTGCGACCTATCGCACATCCGTAATCACAGTCCTTCAGATAGAATGGGCCTGATCCAGAGCAACGACCGCAAGCGAGCGTACGACCATCGTATGCGAAAATTCG
>WWET01000010.1:758378-770515 GCA_011038615.1 Limnodynastes dumerilii
GAATTTCCCATTGGGCTTGTGCCTAGGGCTGTCACTAGCAGGGGAGCAGTGAGGCCTGGCAATAGAATGGTATAAGAATAAGGGCACCAGTCTCAGGCTTGGTCATGGGGGAGCTAGATGTGTCTTATAGCCACCTTACCCATGAATCCAACCATGCTGGCAAGCAAATGTCTACTTGGTTGCTAAGGCATGTTAAGACATGTGCATTATGTTGGTGCCAAATAATAAAAAAAATGTAAACATCATAGATTGTGAGAAGGACCTTCTTAAATCCCAATCTGTCTGTTATTACTTAGTCTAGTTTTATAAAACATATTTAAAATGTAAGAGGGTCCTTATATAGAAACATGCCATAAATAAATACATTTTCATGTTATTCTATATTACTCTACTGAATATACGTTAATAATCATTTACTTTAAATGTTATTACATCCCACATCACTATATTAAGATTCACAAGAACATATGTATGTTATAACTACATCATCTTATTATTATATTCCATTTGTGTTGTTTTTGTCTCCTGGAGAAATGTTCTTCTTGTATCAGTTCCTAGTTATACAGATTATCATTACTATGGTACAAGTTTTATGATTCCGAGTGCAACTCTATTATGCTACACAAGTTATTATATCGCTCTGTGTGTCACTATATTACGCTAGAGGTTATTATATCACACAACATGAGAAGTGAGGTCTTTACAAATTTCCACTCATCTCTGCATTTATTCTCCATGGCCTTTCCTAATAACACCAGCTCCCTGAGGGGAGCTAGTAATGTGACAGAGCATTTCAGAGTTAATTCTTGATTGAAGAATTGGCAGTCTGCCATGTTCTCCCAATTTGATGCAGAGGAAAGGACCTGATGGGACCCGCTGATCCTTTTCCAGCCTCACAACTGTGTCCCACATAAACAGCCTGAGCTGATTGAGGTGACCCCACAGCGAGACACAAGGTGGGGATGTCTGGCTCAGGGCACAGCCATAATTAAGGCACAACACAATAGGAAACCTGGGGATGGCAAGCACAGGGGGTGAGGGCCTGGCCCAGCAGTGAGTCACACTTGTCACCAGCACTTCAGGCTGTGTCAGCCGCTAATGAGGAGAAGAAAGTGACCTCATGAAAGCAAGGGCAGCTGTGAATTCCAGCCATGACCTGCACGCATCCCCTGCTGCTACTCAGCATCACATGAGACAGGAGGCTGGGAAGTGCTATAAAATGCAAACACTCGGCCATGTAAATGCTTGCCTGCCTCCGAAACTTAATGGCATACTCAATGCAGCTGTTTTCATCAAGGGATTACAGGAAATAAAACTAATACACGGGATGCTGGTTGTCACTTTCTGCCACATCACACTGTCAAACATTCAGTGGCTGCAAGCTCTGTGTAGTTTTATTTATGCTTATTTAAGTACAGCGTAGTGGCTGGATCAGTTAAGGCTGCTATTCTTTTTTTCACCACTAAGGGGCAGACCAGTGCAGGAAATAAACTAAAAAATAATTGCTTGCTTAGGGCTGAAACACTGATTACTAACTAAGGGGTAGATCCTGAGCTACGTACGCTAGCGTACTTACGCTGGCCGGTGATGTAAAAACGCTGTTATATATTATGTACTGCGCATGTGCGCGGCAGATGTTGTGCCACATAACTCTGAACGTACGTACCAGCCTCGTATCAACAGCGTAACTATGAACAAGCGTAATTACGGGTGTCGTAAGGATGTCATGCCCTGACACCCGTAATTTCGCTTCGGAGGCGGGGTGAGGCATTTAAATTGTACAGTATGGTTGTGCTTAGGCGCTTAAATACGTGAAGCCATTACGTACGTCAGTAGTTACGCTTTGAAAAGTTAAGGTAGGATTAGGTAAGTGTAAAATGGCCAAAGTACATACGGATGAGGGGAGTGCGTAGGGGAGTGCATGATAAATATGCCAGCGTAAATACGCTACACCTTCAAACGTAATGGAAACGTAGGTCTGGATCCGGCTCTAAGAGCTGATATGTCATTCTATAAATCTGTAAATAGAGCACAGAATTATTACATGTTACACATATTTGAAACTCATGATAACCATCTGACAGTTTTAAGGCTTTTCTGCTACAGGTGACCTTAAACTGTCACATACTCAGGCCCAGCAACAGAAATCTTGGGGCCCGGTACACTCATGTTTTTGGGGGCAAACATACACCCAGAATGGAGGTTGCGCAAATCAATTAATAAGGTAATATGGAGCAGGTGCTGTAAGGTAAGGGGAATTTACACAAATAAAGACACCCAGCACTCTTGCAATTACCCAGCCACAAACCATAACTTTCTCTCTTTAAAATAAAAGTCAGAGAATTAGTTACACACATCTGCAGATTTATGATAAGCCACCAGCCACTTACAAGGCTTCTCTGTTTTTGTGGTCCTAACTCTAAAACTGTCAAGAGTCACAACTTTGGGTCATATATCATGTATTTTTAAACAGCTCACCCCCGGCAAACGTCCCCAAGTCTCCAAAACAGCACCCCGTCAGCTGCTATCCCAAACAAGCTTTAAAACATACACCCAGAATGGAGGTTGCGCAAATCAATTAATAAGGAAATATGGAGCAGGGGCTGTAAGGTAAGGGGAATTTACACAAATAAAGACACCCAGCACTCTTGCAATTACCCAGCCACAAACCATAACTTTCTCTCTTTAAAATAAAAGTCAGAGAATTAGTTACACACATCTGCAGATTTATGATAAGCCACCAGCCACTTACAAGGCTTCTCTGTTTTTGTGGTCCTAACTCTAAAACTGTCAAGAGTCACAACTTTGGGTCATATATCATGTATTTTTAAACAGCTCACCCCCGGCAAACGTCCCCAAGTCTCCAAAACAGCACCCCGTCAGCTGCTATCCCAAACAAGCTTTAAAACATACACCCAGAATGGAGGTTGCGCAAATCAATTAATAAGGTAATATGGAGCAGGTGCTGTAAGGTAAGGGGAATTTACACAAATAAAGACACCCAGCACTCTTGCAATTACCCAGCCACAAACCATAACTTTCTCTCTTTAAAATAAAAGTCAGAGAATTAGTTACACACATCTGCAGATTTATGATAAGCCACCAGCCACTTACAAGGCTTCTCTGTTTTTGTGGTCCTAACTCTAAAACTGTCAAGAGTCACAACTTTGGGTCATATATCATGTATTTTTAAACAGCTCACCCCCGGCAAACGTCCCCAAGTCTCCAAAACAGCACCCCGTCAGCTGCTATCCCAAACAAGCTTTAAAACATACACCCAGAATGGAGGTTGCGCAAATCAATTAATAAGGTAATATGGAGCAGGTGCTGTAAGGTAAGGGGAATTTACACAAATAAAGACACCCAGCACTCTTGCAATTACCCAGCCACAAACCATAACTTTCTCTCTTTAAAATAAAAGTCAGAGAATTAGTTACACACATCTGCAGATTTATGATAAGCCACCAGCCACTTACAAGGCTTCTCTGTTTTTGTGGTCCTAACTCTAAAACTATACTGGGCATGCGCGAATTTTTCGCCGAATTTTCGCATACGCTCGTCGTACGCTCGCTTGCGGTCGTTGCTCTGGATCAGGCCCATGGTCATTATAAATCTCTTTATTGTATTGAGAAATACTTGTCAGTACTGTATTAGATTGTACCTCTTTTACATTACTGTGGAAAAGTTGTGAAGACAAAGTTGATGATTTCTGTGCTAAGGGCACCAGTGAAATTCTTGCCTAGGGCACTAAATCAGCTAGGCCTGGCCCTGTCCAATGCCATAATCACAAAACCATTGTGCCATATATAGCAGGCATCTTCTCCAGGTATTTGTATATTCCTGCTCTGGTTTCCTCTCCACTGCTACCTTCCAGATTAATTATTATTGACTCCTAAACATTATTAACAATGTGCGTGTTTCTGTGTAGTGAGTAAAGATTGTAAGCTTTATGGCACAGACACTGATATGAAGATTTAAATATTCTCTGTGGTGCTGTGTAACATGTAGGGGAAGCTGTTAGCACTGAATGGTCAATGAAACATGCAATGCCACATCACTGAAATTCCCTCGATTCACTGTAGTGTGAGGAAATGCCAGTGATGCTGTGCTACCATAATGACCAGAAATGGCTGCATCACCAGTTTTGCACAACTGATTCATTTTCTTCCTTTGTAAGATTTATTAACCATAACGGAACATTGCAAAAAGAGCAAAAGGCATGTTTTTCCCTCCATCCCCTGATCTGACCTCCTGGTCATACTGGTATGTTTCAATGCCAGTACCTGGCCATGCTTAGGATGGGCAGGATTTCAGTTTGGGAATTACTTGCAGATTGCTAGTGTTGTATAAAAGCAGGCATTGGGGGAAGCAAACACAGGGAACTCCTTGACTTCCATATACTGCCTTTTTAAATCATGTATCCTCTCCCACTGACCATAGATCGTTTATACTATGTTGATTAACTTTGTATTATAATTATTTTTTACTAATATCTGAACAATTATATTATGCCGGGGCTTCCAAATTAAACATTTTTTTCACATTGTCTAATCCCGTACTGCAATAATCCTGAATGTTACCTACTGGTCTGGGATCTACCTTTAACCTCAGTGGCACTGCCAGTAACCACACTGTTTTTGTAAGGCTAATGCCATTGACCTTACTAACACACCCTTGCTACTTAAAAATCAATGAAGATATCAGTTAATATGATTACCCACAGTGATGGGTGAATCTGTTGCTATCCTCTTGTGGATGCTTTGTCTGCACAGTGTGTGTATAGGGGTGACTTCCTGTTCTACATCTAATAAAGTGCTTCTTTCTTCTCTTATGGACTTCACCAAGATGGAGTTAATTTCAAACCCGTTTTTCACCACTCAATAGTGTCAGAAAGTTTTTCCCGTCTTTTATATTCCAGCGCTGTTAGCATGGATGGGGTTAAAAAAGTTGAGATCTAACACTGGAGTCATGTTTCCCAAAGAATTTCAGGCAGCTCTGTAACTGCTAGGCAAAGATTGTCCCTTCATCTCCCCCTCCCACTTTCCTCATGTCTCCCCTTTTTATCTTTCCCCTCTCTCTTTGTTTTACCCTCTGCCATAGATGTTATCAAGAAGTCTCTGCAGACAGCAGAACAGACTGGAAATTCACTTTAAGTTTATGGAGCCTCATTAACCAGTTGGATAAATATAACTCTCATCTTGAAAAGTTCATAAAATATAAGTGTTGTCAGATCAGGCAAGAAACATATAATGCATAGAATGGGATGAGTGTTACATGTTTAATGTGCATGAATGTAATTATTATCCTTTATTATTATTATAGCAGCAACATATTTCACTGTACTGAAGCAAGAATTGTATTCAGGAATCTCAGTCCCAGCCACAGTGGAGATTACAATCTTGCCTTCCCTAGATGCAAATCAGAACCAATTAAGCTAAAAGCTTATTAATCTAGCAGTATGTATTTAGACTGTAGGATCATACAGTAGAAAACCCACATGTACAAAATGGTAACATCCAGGCATATAGCACTCTTTGCTGTAATTTATATAAAGACTCCAGTAATGTGAACCTACTGTACTGATGTGAATTAACCAAGCAGCTGTTTAGCTGTTTAAGCTTATTCACATGAGCAGTCTTTTGATTTTATTGAGCTTTAACTTGTCAGATACAGCTCAATGTTCTAGTATTTGGTGAAAACATTATTTTTATCTACATGCATATAAACAGAACGCAGGTTTGAGCACAATCCTTACCATGCAGCTGTTCCAATACAAGTGGCACACATCTCTTCTTTTTTTCAGGAAAATGAAACAGACACGCTTATTATAGATTACACATCTAAATCTAAACTGCTAACTATTTCAGGAAGTTCCTTTTTGTGGAAAGTATATTAATCTAATAGGTCAAAATCTATTTAACAGTCTTACAGAAAAATTCTATATTAATTCAAAATAGCACCCCATCAGAACAGCAGAAGACAATTAAAATCAACTGCACCTGTCTAATACCCCTTTCAGACCGAAAACCCAGGTTAAACCTGGGTCAATCAACACAGCTTCTAGCGGTGTTGAAACTGTCGGACCACGGCTACAACCTGGGAATAACCCGGGTTGTAGCCTTTCACACTGAAGCCGTGTCTGCCCAGGCAGACAGTGCTCCCCATCCCCATTTTACATATTTTTAATGGAACCCGGGCTGAATAACCCAGGTTCCCCCTTTCACGCCGTAACATGGGTTAGGCTGACCCGGGAATAACCCTGGTGTCGACCAGGGTCGTGGACCCGGGTTGACCCTTTCACACTGACACCCGACCTAGGTTATTCCCAGGTCGATAGCTTGGTCTGAAAGGGGTATAAGTGTGTAGCGTAACATATGGACAGTCTTAACAATAAATATCAATGTATGTTGTTGATGTTTACATACTATAACATATATTAACATTGTTTTACTAACATTTACATAAGATATCTACCTGTATTTCAGCCACTCTTACCATAGGCTGAGGGCCAGATTTACTAAGCTGCAGGTTTGGAAAAGTGGCAATGTTGCCCATAGCAACCAATCAGATTCTAGCTGACATTCTCTAGTATGTAATAGGAAAGTGAGAGCTAGAATCTGATTGGTTGCTGTGGGTAACATCTCCACTTTTCCAAACCCACAGCTTAGCAAATCTAGCCCCTAGTCTGTTTTTCATTTCATATTTATAGTGTCATATATGAACAGTTATATTAGTGCTGTGCTTATTATTATTTTGACTATTTGTAAAACAAGGTTATCCATATATTTAATAAGATATATGAAATCTTAATTTCTATATTACCAGTAGCTAACTACCATTCTGTCTGTGTTAAAACACAAACATTTGTTAACATATACATTGATTTGAGCAAACACCATTCGTATTTATACACACACAATTATACAAATACACACATTGAAAAAAAAACAGCAAAGTACGTGGATACAAACAAGTAGTAGTAATGTATTAACGACTGGCTGTCGTCTACATTTTCATCATACTTACTGCATCCAGAGGGGTCGTGCCAATTATTGCCAAGGAATATAAACACCAGAAATTTGCAGGCAGACAAGACTTTTAGGACATCATTTTCTCTAGCAGTTTAATTAGATCCATGAGTTCTTTGTGGCTTATTGTGCAACATATTTACTTAGTTTAAGCTAAAAAGCAAAGTCATACTAAGCAAGGAAGCTCTAATTGTCAGAACTTGGATCGTTCTCAAACTGATCACTCTTCGTGAAGTGTTTTTTGGACAAACAAGTTCTATTTCCTACTAATGAAATCCACATCTCAATACAATGTAAGTATTTTGTGGTCATGGAAACCACCACCAAGGAAGATTCTGAAGTAATAATGTGAATATTGAAACAATTCTTATGGAGCCACTCTTCTGCTCAGATTAGCCAAGTGCTTTTGGAACAGTCCCGGCAGAATGCAGTCCTTCATAGCTATCTTGTAATTCAATTGGCGCTGTTTGCTGTTCATGATGTCTGGTACCAAGCAAACCGATCTTTTGGGGCTCAGTTTTTGCAAGTGTCTTTTCCAAATAAATGTCGTACTGTAGTTTTTTTTTTATTATTTGGAATAGCACACAAGCATCATGAGACCACAGGAGCCATGTAAAGGACATAAGCTAACTAGATTGCAAAAATCTAAAAACAAAACGGAAACTATATCAAGACAACTGGCAAGATCTACTAGAATGGTTTAGATTTTTTAAATAGGGGCTAATTCAGAGTTGTACGTAAACTTTTCTTAGGAGCAAGTGTAGACCTGAGCAATCCCATGTTGAACTGCAAGGGGAGGCAAATTTTAAATGTGAAACCAGAATTAGAATTAAGAGGTAACTTTTCTTAGCTCAACTTTATTTTACAGATTAAACAAAGCTGTGCAGTTTGATTTCTATGTGTAAAAGTTAAGTATTTTCTCTGCATGCAAACTATTTAAAATTAATTTGCAAAATGGTTTAGCCGAGCTGTACACTTGCACCTGTTTTGTCCTTACTCCCAAACTCTGAATCAGCCTCATTACCCCAGTATTGCTAAGGAATCTGCACTTCTGAGTGGACAATAGTGTGCTTGGCACACGTATATAGCCAAAATTACACCAGGCACCCTGATGTGTTGATGCTTGTTTCACAGGGAAACAATTCCTCAGTGCTCCCAACTTCCTGTATAAAAGTCTTCTGAAGAAAGCTGCACAAGTGTATAATGGGAGATAAAACGGATATATCCAATAAAAATTATAATTTTTTGTCATAGACTGGCATGAGGTGACCAATGTTCACAATTTAAACAATAAACTTACAAACAAATATTAAATAGATGTTCACTATATTGATTTTGTTTATTGATTCTGTGCTGGAAGAACTGTAAAAGCCAAAGTGCATTTTATTTGTATTTAAGTTCATATACACATTGCACCATACATAAATAATGACATTGTAAAAATGACTCCTTATTTACAAGTATAATATATATTTCCATATAATATATAAAACATTTTATATTAAATCTAGGGCATGGTATTTGGGAGAGACTGTGAGGAGTGTGTGGGAGGGGGATTCCAAGCTGAAGATTGTGAGGGATAGGTGGGTGGGACCCTACTGTTCACAAGAAATGTGTTAACCCTTTTGCTGCAGGTGGCCTTCTCTACATTGTAATGCAGAATAAAATCAAAGCAACCAAGGCAGTCCAGGCCCCCACAGCAAGGAAGAGGTTAAGCAATATGGCACCTGAAAGGTTTGTCACATGGTACTATGCAATTTTTTTTATTTTTTTATTTTGTGTTTGTGTGTGCATAGGGGTGTCATCTTGTATCCCTGTGCAAACTTGAGATCCACCCAATCTGATAAAGGTGTTCACTAGTGTGTTATTAAAAACCATGCTGAAATATTAAAATCTCACAGCTGGTTAAAAAAGGCAGCTATAACCAACAACATGGAGATAAAAAGGTAAGTGTGAAATTCCAAGGTAGGCAATTGTACCCCTTTATTGTCATAGGAAACCCCTAGTACTGACAAAAAGGCACAGATGCAGATTTAACGCAAGATGTGTGGTGCTTAAATAGCTCATAGTAAAATAATGGATGCCTCTTTGACAGGAAAGGGGTTTACCATGGGGTCTCACCCACTCATTTGTCCACTCAATGTGGTAAATATCTTTCCTTGTTTATAAATCAGCTGAAGGGAGAAATGGGATATGAAGATTTGATTGCTACCGTCCCAACAAGACCTCCAGCCAGCAGGGGCAGGAAGTGATCATCTGGCGAGAGTAGCATGGCCCCCATCCCTTAGCAAAACTGATGCGTACACTATGAGGGTCATAAGGTCCATCTGCATATTCAGGGGGTGGTGGGAGATGCTGGAGGATACACGACTTTTTATAGTCAAACACTTTGAGGGAATAGCCAGGCATCACCTTGCGTACAACAAGGGAGCGACAGGTGGGTGCATCAAGTGTTGGAGAGTTGACAAAAATGGGATGGTCGCTGCGGTTATAGGCCCAGACTCCATCTGCCTCCTTGCTTAGCACAATACCAAGTCCAATCTTCCCCCGTGTCCTAGCTGCGGCCTCACTCCGATTCTCCAGACTCAGCTGGCCAAGGCAGAAGCCACTCCCTTGAGGTAGGTCATAGAAGATGCTGACTGAAGGCTGGCACACAGCGTAGAGTCGGCCCACACGTGTCCGGTGCTCCCAATATGCTACACTGCACCAGTGGCCCTGCTTACTTGTGTCAAGAGAGAGGCTGGTATCTATTGAGGCAAACAAAAAACAGTGTTAATATTGTGGTACCAGTCACACAAAAACATTAATAATGCAAATAGTTTCAGACAAAGTACACACAATACAAGCAGCCATTTTGTGGTTTAAATATTCATTAGCATGTATCAATTCACTAGGATCTATTTCCTCATAGATAGGAATGTGTTGTAGATGGTTATTTTGATCAGATAAGCGGAACTCAACGCTCAAAAGAATGGCTGCTTCATTTGTGTGTAAGTGACAAGCATATTCAATTGTAAACAGTCAAAGTGCATACATTTTTTTACGATTTATTGATTCATGTTCCACTGAAAAAAAATTTAAGGAAATAAAAAAAAACAGTCATCTTGGTGGTACACTTTCCAGAAACTCCTTTAAATCCCCTTTGATTAATGGGTACATCTGCATGTGCAAAGCAAGGTCATTGGTAGGTGGAATCCCCATGTATGCATACTTACATGTTGAAATAGCAGCTGTATACGTTTAATCCAATTTGTTCTATTCCATACATTAAGTGGCTGAGAAATCTACTAGATGAGGCACAGGCAAGGTGTGGCAAAAGTAGAATTCCAATTAATCTCTGACAGCTATCAGGTATCTATGCTGGGATTAGTAGTTTAAAAAAACCAAAAAAAACTGAAGTGCCCCACATTGCCTATATCTATACCAATAACTGACCTAGTTTAATAGTGTTTAAACCTCATACATCCAATTCCAAAGAACAAGATAAATACTTTATTGCTTATAGGAAAAAAAAAAAAAAGAGGAAAATTTAGATCTAGCTGTGCTTCATACTGAATCTGTCCTAAGGTTTAAAAGAGGGTCCTACACCCTCTAAAAGTGGAAACAATTATGAAAGAAAAATATACCCAAAAGACAGCGTTGTTTTTTGGGTTTTTAAATTTTAATTTATTTTCAGAATCTCTGAACCTGTAGCTATCTGCTGAACGTACTTCAGAGCAAAATGCCTATGAGCACATATGCTTAAATAGCCAGAATAAGACTGTGGAGTAGAAAAACAATTAGGCATGACCTGACTCTTGTGTAATGATCTGGTTCAGACATAGTGGAACCAGCGATTACAAATCAATATAACAGAGAGTGTGTGAGTGTATTACTGGAAATAAAAAAAAATATATTAAAAAAAAAGCGCAAGAAAACGCTTTAAGTCCTACAACTTTTTATTCTCATGGCAATGTCTCAAGTAGATCTAATCTAGGTCAACGTAAGTCCCAAATACAGTTTACAGAAAATCATGTGTGGTGCTCCGAAGTCTATGTTCTTCTCTGACAAATCCTATATCTTATAAATCCTATATTACAGGATACCCCCACTGCAGTTTTTGTGCCACCTGCCCAACTAGTTTTTCATTGGGCAGGTGGCACAAAAATAAAAAGTACTGCCACCGAGGACTTTATTATTTTTATATGTTTAACTATAAAGCGCCACAAGGTGTCCGCAGCACCGTACCAAATACAGTACAGACATACGTTTTACAGATCCTGTAGCCACTATGAAGTAGTGACTGAAAAACAACCAGGGAATTGATTAAGAGTCGCGCTTCCGTATATTTTTCATGTGGAAGCAGAGCAAAATTCGCACACTATGCATGCCCAGAACGGGAGCGCACACAAGAAAACAGACATAAGACTACCCATCCACCTGTCTGCGCATCATCTGTGCTAGAGGAACAAGGTGTTCCATGATATTTATATGCCAGAATAGCAAATGAATACTGCTACTATGTATTGGTATTAATGTTCAATAAAAAAGGCAGTCTCTGCCAATACGGCTCCGGCTGTTGGGGTGACATGTCTGCCCCTTTTTCCTGCATCCAATTCAGAGTTGCGTGTTTTGCGGAAACACGCAGCTCTGCATGGGAGATTCTTCGCTTGGGAATAGAACTCTGAATCAGGTCCCAGAGGTATAACTCCCCAGCTGCAGCATGCCTTGGCTTTATATTAGTGACAGCCATGTCACTATTGGCAGTAATAGACTAATATGATAGGCCACTCGAGAATTAATGTCCTGTTGGTTTAAACTGCAGATGTGGCAGCATTATAACCAAGGGGTCTATCATCACTGGAAGAGGTTCATTGTGCATATGTTTTGGGAAATAGCAGCAAGAACTAATATAGGGTAAGGTCACCATCTCATTCATGTGGAGTCCTGTGTGAAAGCACTTACCCTCTTGTTGCTTTCTCCTATCACATTAACTATGAACAACATCTCTTCACCAACATACAAAACAGAATTACTTTGTGAAAAAACTATTTGAAGTCCTTATCATTAATTTTAGAGCTTGCATGAGAAAGTACACGCACCAGATGAACACCACAGGACTGCCATATA
>WWET01000010.1:770562-788933 GCA_011038615.1 Limnodynastes dumerilii
AAAAAGTACACAGCAGAATATGCATGTTTTTTGTTTTACATAAAAAGACTGCTAGTAGAAAGGGGTGGGCTGTACAACATGCATGAACGCTCTGTCCCTTTAATTTTCTGCAGTTCTTATTCTGTAGAAGCTAATAGCCTGGTTTTCAATTAACTAAAGTGATAAGTTGAGTGAGGGAGGAAAGAGGAAGAGATAAGACATGAAGCAGAATATTCAGGAGAACTATATCAGAAGCCTGATTAGGGTTACTCCATCATGCCAGACCTCATACCCTGCCCTGGGCCCCTCACACAGGAAGCTGCCTCATCCTGCGGCCATTGAGAGGAAAGTAGGGCAAGGGGAAGGATCCATGCAGAGACTGCTGGAATCACACATTTAAACATAGGGTAGAGGTCACCTTAAAATAAACAGAATAAGAAGATATGAGGCAGAGCTCTGATAAAAACAATGCAGACACCATTTAGGACTCTTAAGACATACAGTGCATACCCAACCACTGGCTTTTTTTTCCGCTTTTTTTAAAATAAGGAACAATTTGCTAGTCTCATTTTATGCAAGTATCCTTGAAGACCAGTCATCACCCCTGCTACACACCCAATTTCCCTCGGAGCCCACTCAGAACAACCCTTGGGGACAAGGAGAGAACCATATGATTTTACTTTAGGCCAGGCTGTTCTTGCATTAAATGGAAAGTCTGTGACAGCAGCTAGGAGAGGACATCAAAGCACTCTGCGGTCTGAGAGGAGACTGGCTCCTGTAGAGTGCGCACATCCTAAATCTCCCCAGCATTACTGGCAAACTCAGTGGGGAAGGACAGAACTTTTTCCTGACAGAGCCTTCTGTAAAATGCCTCTAGTTATCATGTCATTACATATACCATTCTTTAGCGAGCTGGACAGTGCCAACATGCCACATCCATGGATTTAAAGAGGATCTTATTATTTACATTACTATACATAGAAGCCAATTCCTGCAATACATGGTCTGTCATTTAAATTAGTAAAATGCAGTTTTAAGGAGCACGTAAATGTGTCACAAGGTAAAAATGTGACATGCCAATGATACCCATTGTGTGCTAAAAGGCATGAATGTATTTTCACACACACATTGAAATAAGTGAAGCACAAAGAACACGCGGGCCCAATTCAATTGCCGGCGAAATTTTCAAAAAGATTGCGCCGGTAAAAATCCGACGCCTTCGCCGGCAATTGAACGGAAAAAATACGCCAATTCAATTATGTTTTTACCGCTGCGCTAAAACAGCAGCCAGCGATAAAAAATATAACCAGAGAAAAAAAAATCCTTCACTGAACGCCGCAAATAACCTCCTGCTAGCAGGGTAGTTCTACAAGCATCAGCATGCCCTGTTGGGGCACAACATAGGGCAGCGTTAAAAATCCACATCTCTCATAGGTGCGGATTTTTATCGTTAAAAAAACCTGCGTATTTTTAACGCTAAAAAATAATTGAAGAAAAAAAAAAAATATCGCTCGTAAATTTAAAAAAAAAATGCGTTAAAAATACGCCGGCGAATGATTTTTGCCTAATTGAATCGGGTCCGCAGAGTGGGCACAATTCAGAAAAAAAGTTTCAATGGAAAATTTTCTACTAGCTATTCATTTAAAATGTATTTCTTAACAGGTTTTTATATAGTACCAAATCATCTAAAATCTTAAGCAATTGTTTTATATAGCAAGATGATATAGGAGATCTAGTTGCTGTATTAAACCACAAATGTGTACTCCTAGAAAGCGAGAGACACCGCAATGCAGTGGAGGCATATACAACGACCTGACTTTTTCTTCACAATGGAGCCGATTCAGAGTTTGGGAGAAATGCTGGGTACACACAACACTGTGTCTCACTATACAATTTCTTCAACGATTTTTGTAACGAAAGGCTCCTGCGATTTTTCTGCCGATCGGTCAAATTAAACTGTATATAAAATCAGTTCACACGATGCCATTAGCGATCACATGCATACACACTTGCATGATATTGTGTGAATCATTTGTTTAATAGTTTGATTGGACCAATTATTGGGTGATTCAAGTGTAGTGGGTACCCAGCTTAAGGGCAAGACAGATGCAAGAGTACATCTCGGCTAAACCATTTTTTTCAAAATAAGGGGTGATAATTCATTTATAATCTTTTGCATGCAGGGAAAATACTTTACTTTTACATATAGAACTCACACAGTGGATAGCTTTATGCTTAATCTATAAATTAGAGCTGATTTAAAAAACTTCACCTCTTAATTCTAAATCTGGCTACAAAATTTAAAATGACCTCCCCAATTCAACATGGTATTGCTCAGGTATTCACTTAATAAAAAAAAAAGGTGAACTCTGAATCAGCCTTAATATCTATAAATAATTGTAAATTAAACTTTTTTTTTAATTAAAGCTATTAAGTTGGGGGTTATTCAATCAGAAAACAGAAAGCGGGATATAGCCTGAACAATAGGCAGCCATCATACAGAGGAATTAACGTTTATTCCGGTCTATGCAGACCACTGAATCATAGAATGTGACGGCAGGTAAGAACCACTTGGCCCATATAGTCTGCCATCCTTCCAGTGTAACCCCAATGAAGCCACACTCCCTACCACACATACATACATAGAGTTATTTTGTTAGCAACCAATTAACCTACTAGCATGCGGGAGACAATTGAAGCACCCGGAGGAAACCCACGCAGGCACGAGCATGCAAACTCCACACAGGAATCAAACTTATTACCTCAGCGCTGTGAAGCACAAGTGCTACTCACTGAGCCACCATGCTGCCTCATGTACCCCCTATAAGTTTATTTAGAGTTATGTGGCAGATCCTCCACGCTATGCAATCAGCCGTAATGACTTCGTGCATAGGTCAGGATCCAGCCCATTGTCTCTCCAGAATTCTTAATTTCTTCCTAGAACAGCCCTTGAGGTGTTTTGATAAAAGGTATGGTAAAATGCGATTTATAAATGCTTGGAGTGACTATCTTGCAGTGGCAGTAATAGGCCATACAGAGAAAATGACTAATGGAAAAGATAAAAGATAATTTTATAAGAAAACATCCTCACAGAAAAGCATTAGTCTTGTTGCAAAAGCTACATAACATCTCAAAAATCATTTGGTCAGAAGGTTGAAGAGCCAAGCTATAAGACTATGCAAACTACCCTTTCTGAGGTGGGAGTCACTGTCACAAAATAGCTTTTTTTTTTAGAAGCAGAGACAGCTGAAAGCTAATTTTCGTCTGTCTCTATTTTGAAAATAGCTCTATTCGGCAAGTATGCTGATCGGCACACTTACACTTTCATTCTTTGGCAACATTGGCGCAGACACGCAACACTGACCAGAGGTGAATAACACTCTCTGGGGCGTTTTAGGGTTAGGTATAGAGTAATGACAGGGGAGTCTTAGGCTGCGGGGACAGAAGTCTTAGGGTTAGGCTGCAAGAAAGGGAGGGTTAGGGTAAGGGTTGGGGTTAAATTCATACTCTGCTATGCAGAAGCAATCGATTCAGCAGCCAGTTTGCAACTAGCTAGGAGAAAACAGCCCTTTCGAAAAAGGGCCGTTCATAGCGGTGACGCCCCCCCCCCCTTTCTGGCACCATAAAATACACTATAATAATAATCATCATCACTATACATGTTACCTTGGTAACACTAGGCATACATTTGTACATATAACAGATACATGATTGCTGTATATAAATTAAATATGTGTTCAGTGGGTTCCTGTACATTGATGATGCTTTCAAAATAGATCAGGTATGGGCAGGACACCGCCTTCTTTATTTAATACAAGGTATTTGAATACAGAATTATGTAATGCAAAATAATTGGCTATTTGAAAATTTATCCTTTACATTTTTTTTTATTACTACAAGGAACTTATGGGAACTGAACTTTGATCATTGTATTGTACAGTATAAGTTTTATAACCATGCTGTATCAAGACATTGGGCTGGATCCAGAAAGTGCTTGAAATTAGTTACTCCTGGGCTAAACCATGTTGATTGCAGGGGTAATTGTATTTTTTGCATGCAGGGATATATCTTTGAATTGCTTACTGCACACAGATACTGACCAGCTTTACTATCACACTGTTATTTAGACTTGGGATAGGAAACATCACCTCTCAACTCTAATACTGTTTGCAACAGATGAAATATGACTCCCCTGCAATCAACATGGTTTAGCCCAGGAGTAACTAATTTCAAGCACTTAATTCTGAATCCAGCCCATTGTTTCCTATAACGGTACATCTTGTATGATCATCCTCTGCAAGAGACAATGAATTCAAACATTTTACGTTTCTTTTAAAATTTGGATAAAATAATGGCAATATTTTATATAACTTTATTTTATATAACAGCTTTTACATGCATTACGTTAGATCACTGTGTTGTACCATAAAAACGGGAGAGTTTACAAAAAACACTATAAAAGTAGGGAAGGTATCACACGTTTCTAGGGACACCTCTGCCGAGTATCTACAATCATATATATGCTGGTTGCATAAAGTATGTCTTATGACACCAACACAATACAAGGAGACAAGGCTTTAGAACGAGCACAGGATTTATATAGAGCCTACAAGGATATAGATGTGATGTGAATAAAAATAATAATAGCTTAACTCTACCGAAACAAAAAAGCCCAGTGCACAGAAAGGGACATTAGTAAATGTGGCATTAGGGCAGAATGTTTTTTTTTCTTGGCACTGCCATAGTAAGAGTACAAAAACTTACATGAGCTGCACAGGTAAATCCCATATATAAAGTATCATAAAAAAACATCATATAAGGGGTGCAACCAGAGAATCACCAAATTGCAAAATACTACAACACTATTCTCCAACAAGAAACTAGAGAAAAACAGAAGTGAGACTTAATTGGTGCACACCCTGGGTAAAGAAGTCACATGTATAAATCTGCTTTCTATTAAAATATATAATTTTATTATGGCAGCATAAAAAATGCAAAGATATAAAATTGTGCAAACATCACATCACACAAAGAGTACTAAATACACCAATCACGAAGATATGAATATAAATAAATGTCCGCAATTGCAGCACATAACAAATTTATACACAAGCAGAGTCTGCATAATATACTCAATATGGCACAGCAATGGTAATGAGACACACTCTGCAACAATATTGCAAATGCACAACAATAAGAAAAAAAGGAATAGGTGTATGCTCGCAGCTAATCTAAATGATCCGGAGGCTTTCCCTATATAGAAAGACTAACAGCCTCACGGCTGCACTTCACCCACTCGTGGGCTAGTAAGCAGTCCCTACACTATGCTGAACAACCTGCGGCAAAACAAACCATACTCCAGCGGACAACATAAAGATGTGGCTCCCGGTGCACCAGGAACAGCTGATACAATGTCCCTGCCATAGTAACACACCAGGTCATGCTGCCAGTGATAACTATAAAAGTCAGTCCAATCCTAGTGTAGCTAGCACTTACCTCTAAACAGTGCATGCCATCTTCAAAGATGCAGTCGAGGTACACAGCAGGTGGATCAAGAACAGATCCCTCCAATAAACCCAGCCAGGATTACATTGCTGAGGTGACATCAGCAAAGGAAGTCCATATTTAAAAGCATAAATATGATAAGTCAATGGGGACGATTGTAACGCACATGTACTGTCGTGCTTATGATAATTGTCACTATACTTAAATAAAGGGGGGAAAAAAACATGCCCTAATGCAGACCGTATGTCTAAGATAATCTTCTAAAGAATTTAGAGTTGACAAAAGTATTTGTCTTGTTAATGGCAATAGGGCCACAAGCCTGAGGTATGTTCTGAAGTCAGATACAAGCAGTTTATAGCACACATGTAGAACATAAATGAATATATGCACACCAGAAATATGCAATGAACACCAATATACAAAGTTATATTATCCCCCCTTCCAGAGTAAACAGTCCATCATATTTTCAGTTACTTAATCCGCTAAGTTATAGTCAGGCCACTTGTCAGCTTTACAAAATAAAAGTTCATACACCGATTGTGCCAAGAGAAATCAAATAATAGTAACTGTACTTCATAGAAAGCAGAGGGTTACTATAGCCAAAGAAATCAGTCACTGGAATGTTTAGGAATGATGCTTTTATACATGTATCCATTAATATTTACATTGCACTAAATACATGGGAAGACCTTAAGAATCCCTCTACAAAACATTATATATACGCACACAGATAACCAAAGCACCATACAGAAAGCCAGTTCATATACTTTTACACACATACACAGGCCTTCCAGGCAAAATCCCCTCCTAACAAGGTCAGGATCCTGCGGTCTTGTCTGTGCAGAGGTTTTGGTTTAGAAGCAGGATAAAAGCAGGATGTTTGTCTGAGGTTACCCTGCCCTCAAATAAACATCCCGCAGCAGCCTCATCCCAAGCACAGACCAAGCAGTGTGAAATCACTGGCTCCATTCTGCACTGCTCCCATATCTTGCCTAGAAGATGTAGAAAGCTGTAGGATCTAGAGGGGAAGCAGAGTAATGTATAGGAGGGGAGGAGTACATCAATGAAGAAAGCAAAACATAGGAATTTAAGTGAAGTGGAGACCTGGAATGTTGGGTGGGAGCACAGGACAGATGAATCTCTAAGACAATCTAAGTGGGAGCAGAGTAAAAGTGTTAGGGGCACTAGGGAAAGGAAATAGAAAAGATTAGGAGAATTCTTAAAATGCAAAATATAGGAAGAAATACATCTGACAACTTGTCAGTTCCAGGTATTTAAGCTTAGAGTATCCCTGATGAGATTACATTGCTTTATTTCACTACTTAAGTCTTAAACTGAAGCACACTATGATGTGCCTGGCTCCCAGCAGAACAGTTCGATGAGCTGCGTGATGCCTGTGGCCGTCAAACAGTTTGAGGGGAGCATTAGACCGAACCATTTCCCCATCACCATGCGCCATCCTAATAGTGTCAGATTATTAGCTCACAGCATTTCTGGAAAACTTTGTATGCATTCCAACAAATCAGTCCTTGCCAGACATTGCACAATAAACTGCGCAGAGCAGCCAATTGTCACGTTAGCTGCCCGATTGTTGAATAGTATGCAACAAGGCTTGAGAGCATAGTAGATTACAGGAGAGGATAGATTATCATTAGCCAGATGAGAAATGTGTGGGAGCAGGTTCACAGACACAGGTGATGTCTATTGGCCTTTTGTTCATCCTATTTTAGAGTCACACGTGCTTGTGTTCCCCTGAGATAGAAGATGTCAGGTTATGAGAGCTGTAGTTTACACATAAAGGACCGGATCCTGGACTAATAATGTCAGGTCGCTTACAGTGGCCTGACTTCACTGGAGGGCGCATGTGCCCTCCACATATTACGTTAGGGTTACTTTGTTCCATCTGAGCCCATTTCAGAGAAATGGGCTGTGCTTCCCCTCCGCCTGCTAAAGCGGGTGGGGGAAGCATGCAAATTGTACAGGGTAGGAGGGGGCAAGATAATGTTTATGCGTAAGCTGCCATAAAGCCCACACGAGAGAGGGGAGTGACAGGGGGCGTGCACTCCCCTCTTTCTTGCGGACGTACAGACACCCGCACGTACAGAAAATGTGCAGGGGTCTGAATCTGGTCCAAAATCTTTCCAGGGGAATATTTTACAAATTTACTTTTATTGTCAAAATACCATAGTGATTTTGGCTAAATTTAATGATTTTTTTTTTTTTTTTTGAAAGCTGGAAACGTGACTTCTGTAGCTCTGTGAAAAAGTGAATTGCCAACTATTGCAAAACACAGAGGGTGGATTCAGAGTTGCACTTACACCTCTTTTTGGGTGCAAATGTACAGCTCAGCTATACCGTTTTGCAAAGTAAGGGGAGCAAATTAATTTTAAATCTTTTGCATGCAGGGAAAATACATTACTTTTGATCACAGAACTGAAACACAGCATAGCTTTATGTTTGCTTTTATCAAATAGATCTCAGCTAAGAAACTTCACCTCTTAAATATAGTTGTGCTTTCACAATGTAAATGCACCTCTTCTTGCAGTTCAACATAGTATGGCTCAGGTCTACACTTGCACCTAAAAAAAAGTGCAACTCTGAATCAGCCCTAAAAAGTGCACAGGGCTCTGACTGAAGCTCTCTCCCAAAAGAGCTCCAACTATCCCTGCTACCCCCGTAGCCAGTAAAGACCACTGGAGCGACCAAAATCAGTGGAACCCCTTCCTGAAGCTAGGGGGGCCCTCAAATTTGTCCCTGGGATCAGCATAAAGGGTCATGCAGGGCATGACAACAGTGTATCTCCCTCTCGCCAAGCTATTGGAGAAGCAGCAGTGGGCCAGGGGTAGGACCCAGAGAGTAACCCCCGCCCCAGATCTCAGAACCCATATGGTGTAGTCGAACCCATGAACACGTTAAAAAGTGACACAAAAGGGAAGGCGACAAACAAGAAAAATAGACAGTGCAGAGTGGGTAAAAACACAAAGTCGGGCAGTGGAAAAAATTCTCCCATCAAGCGAAAAGGCCAGAGCAAGGAAGGAGTGCGCTCAGTAGAAATAGTGGCTATGAAAGGGCCTTACTATGCCGAGTGTGTTTCAGGCACCTCTGGTTCGCCATTCCGAAAGCACAAATTTCCCAATTTTCTAAATCAACCTCAGCCCAATGACCAGAGGACCAAGGCATCTCTGCCCATCAGAAGGGCTCTCATCCCCTCAAGAACAACCTTAGGTATGTTATATGTCCATATTATTACAAGGATGCAATATCTCACTCCTCTCTCCACTGTATTGTGGAAATATTCTTTGTTACACTATAGCCTTAATAATAATAAAGGGGGGGGGGGGCAAACAAAACACAGATTTGACCTGAAATATTTATAGCAGCCCTCCTTAGAGAATTCACACTATAGGAAAGGTTATTTGAATTGTTAGTGGTGACAGGACAACAAGTTTCCTGTTTCTCAGGGAATACAAATTTCAAGACAATAACAGATGAGATGTAGGGGGCCTGTACTTAAAAGCATCTACACCATGTGAAAACGCACCCATGTTATTAGCAGCATTTAAGGAGGATAGTCTATAAAGGGCAAACTATAAGGAAAGACATAGCAATATTATAAGCTAAGTATATAGCTGCTTCGAGCACATACATAAAATACATAAAACTGTACCTTACATGATCTCCATAAGACTAATGCTGGGTATGCCTATTAGTGTGCAGATCGCATGATAATCGCCAGATATCTCTGACCAGTGAGTACTGTGCCACAATACTGCAGAATGGTCTTAAAAAACACTCCTGGGATTTGATTTTTGGACAGTACAAAATATCAGCTGCAGAATCCTGACTAATTCTAGTAACAAATCCCAGTATGTACCCAGCATTACCTTCTTAGAAACGTTATTCATGAAGCATGCTGTAAAAAATTAAAGGTCCCTGGTAAGAGGTTTTTTTATAATACTATTGCAAATACTAAACTTGTTTTCCAGATCCTCAACATGTGGTACATGGGGACAGACAACATCTACAAATTCACAGGGTTTTAAAACAACAGCTTGGCATAACTATTAAAATGCATGTTATTTGCAATGAATTGGGGTTGTTGTTCAGTTTCTGGGGTATATCCCGAGAGATTCATCCTGCGAATCTGGCGTAATACAGACAATACAATGACGGGTGGCACAGGAGCTGTTTTAACAGACATACTATAGTAAAAGGCACCATCCTGCATTTCTGACCTTACACAGACTAGGGGAATAATCCTCTGTATATGCACCGTACCATTAGCAGATGATCAGGGATTGGTGTAAATAGCAGATAATGATCAAATAATGCCTGAATAACCACAGAACAGCAGGAAGCAAAAGTATCCATTTCCAAAAATCTCCAATATATGGATTGATAACTGTACAACCATATGCTTTGGTATCTATGCATTGTGTTTCAAGCAGTGAGCATATACATTACATGTTTACAAGTATCGTTAACCAGAGCACTCCAAGCATGTTAAGAGGACATATCTGTGGTCAGTCATTTTCTGCCTAGATTACCATACAGAAGTAATCGAGGTGCTTATAAAAGTTACAGTATAATTCTATGCAAGCATAACGCCAGACAAGATAAATGGGATAAACAGGGGAAGTATGCTAACAAAGCCACACCTGTCTCAAAAACCTCTGAATTATGGGCTATACCATTTCTTAAAAGGCACTTTACTACTCCCAAATTTAACGAAGTTGGAGTCCAGGAAGCAGGAATTCTACTCTGTGAAAGTTTTGTTAGTAACTAGTAAAGAAGGGGTGTCATTATTAATACTAAGCTATATGTAACCCATGATGTTCCACGGTTTCAGTGACACTTGTTAATTCAGGGTGGAATACATGTGGTAAAGAAAAGCAAGGAGGCTCAAACATAGGAGCAATTTTAATATGTAAAAGATGTTTATTTGGTACAATGTGACTAGTGATTTATCTTAAAGAAAAAAACCCTTCATAGTTAGTCAAACCTCTCCAGGATGTCCAAATGAGCTAGCACAATATACAAGCGAGGGAAATTTGGATTGCCAGGATAATACATTACTTGAGCCTAAATATAAAACCTATTCAAAGGGAACAACAAAAACTTTGATTCAGATGTTTTTAATGGCTCAATAAAAGATGAGACTAAGGGCCAGATTTACTAAGTTGCGGGTTTGGAAAAGTGGAGATGTTGTCTATAGCAACTAATCAGATTCTAGATGACAAATCTCTAGTATGTAATAGGAAAGTGAGAGCTAGAATCTGATTGGTTGTTATGGGCAACATCTCCACACCCGCAGCTTACTAAATCTGGCCCCTATTCACTCTTTATGTGTGTCCACCCAGCCTAATTGCCCCCTTCTGTTTCATTTCAGTCTCATTACTCCCTTCTTCTGTGTCCAGATAGCATTATTGCGGCTCTCTCTCCCAGCGGCACACTCTATGCAGAATTAGGACGCTGATGTGAGCATCATTTGGTAGAGCTGCAGCTGTGCATAGCACAGCCAGCTCTTTGCAGGGGGGTTCTAAGTGTAGAATAAAGGGGTGGAGCCTGCAGGCAACAAGGCCAATTGGAGATTTCCCTGGCTTCCCGGCGGGCCAGTCAGACGTGGTCGTGGATCCCCCCCACTGAATCTGCCACTGTCCGCAGCCCGCTTACAAACTTCTCATGGTACACTGCTCTAAGGAATGTTATTTAAGTACATAAAACCACCCAAAAAAAAAAAAAAGTCAAACACTGAAATCTGGAAACATGGAGGATAACCCCCCATAACCACGGTCCATAATACTTTTGGAACCAAATAAATTTTGTTCAGTACTATACCACTCTATGCAGAAAAATGGGCTTACCGGTAAGTATTTTTGATTTGGATATCAAAACCATCCAAAGCATAAGGCCATTAGACATCAATAATATTGTATTAGCAATGAAAGGGTTAATAAGCAGCCTTTACACCTGGGGGCTGATCCAGAGTTTGGAAGTAAGGGTTAGACCTGAGCCAAAACATGTTGAATTGCAGGGTAAGGCAAATTTAAACTAGAAGAACAAAATTATAGTTTAAAGTTTCCTAGCCCTCTAATTTACAGATTTATCATATAACTATGCAGTATGCGAGTTATAGGTGCAAAAGCAAAGTATTCTTGCTGCATGAAAAATAATAAAAATTCAGTTGCACCCCTCACACAGTAATGCGATTTTGCTCTGGTCTGTAGCTCTGGAGCAGCCCCCTACTTTCCACTCTGGCAAACAACACGAGAGTACCACTTGTAGAAGTACAGGGAGGTTCAGCGTCAGCTTATTAACTGCCACCAAGATGATCCTGCCTTGTCTCTTGTTAAACATATTAAGTCTTCCTCCCACTCCTCTAATGACTTTGGAATGTCTGGACCTGTCCCCCATAAAGAATAGGGCTAGGCTCAGGCATTTCTCTTGCAATCTCTTACTTCTACGCCACCGCACTATAGATGTCATCCTAAAATCAAGGCTCATCAAAAATTCAGAGGGCCAGGCTATATTTATAATCATTACTTGCCTAACAAAGTCTTCTTGAACTTTGTTTTTTCCTCCATAGCATGCTCTAGCTGGCCAATGATGCGGAGGAGCAACAACTGCAGTTTATCCGCAGGGAAAGGACCCTTACCTAGCCACTAAGCCCTCACCTGCGGTAATCGCAGAGACCATCAGGGTAATTGATGCTAGGTGTTTGTCTATGCAGTTGCAGCGGGTAAACATGGGAGAAATACCGCGAGGTGACCTCTACCAAGGATAAACCGGTGTTTGGTCTTAATGTTAATCCAGTTGCCAGAACCCAATTTCAAGTCGCCATGGAGAGCTGGTGACTGGTATTTGTAAAGCCTTGTCCTAAATAAAATATATGTTGAGTGGGACTCTTACAAAATTCCTTTCATTTATATTTAACTGTATTTAATAACTATGTATAAAAACAACTAGCAACCCATTCAACACACTGGAACCTAACCATTCTTATGCCAATTATGTACAAGCTGCGATAGGTCAACTTTTCAAAACAAGTTGCTGCAACAAAACCAGGACACCACAATTCTAGCAATAAAAAGCAAAGTTGCCGGTCAATAAGTCAAAACAACGGTGGGCAGACTTCAAATACAAAATATACATACCTGAGACATCACCAGCAGTGATACACAGTGAGCTTGAGGCATCCATTTCAGTGTATGAATCAGAAAGATCTGTAAAGACAAAACAGAGAGGAGGGGTAACAACAACAACAACAACAACAATACACTGACCAAATATACACAATATAAATACTTTGAATTAGCCACGCAGGTCCGGATTCACGGGTGCGTAGTTTTTGTTTTACGTACGTTGTTTTAAGAATTGAGCTACTACACATGCGTAGAAGTTATTTACGCTATCTACGTACCATTTCTGTATGTAGATTGCGTAAGCGCGGTACAGAAATGGTACGCAGATAGTGTAAATAATCTACTACGCATGCGCATTAGCTCAATTCTTAAAACAACGTACGCAAGATGAAAACTACGTAACTGTGAATCCGGACCTTAGAGAATTAGATGTACAATATTTTATCTGTCCTATTTGATACTTTTTTTCTTATATAGATTAATGTTGTGAACTGCATCCAACGTGACAGAGTTTAATGTACAAGAAATTTACAATATCCAACACAGGTTAATGTAGAGATATATAGCCAAAATATATAGGGAAATAAAGTGTTTTAATGTAATGCTGAGCCAGATGTGCAAGTGGGACCTGAATTGTCTATAATCCAGGTGAGTGGAGAGGTGTACAGTAATGTCACCAAGTCCCCGCTGGAGCCCTGCTGAGAGAGGCTGCACTGCCTGCAGGGTCTACATACCCTCCTCCTGTTACACCCACCCCCCTCCTTTTGTCTGTAGCATGTAAAATTTCAACTGCCCTGACCACAAAGCAGGCTGGAACATGGAGCTGGAAGGATAAAGTTACACGAAGCCTTTAAATGCTTCATAGTTACCATACTTAATTACCCACATTAACATTCTTGAAGCTGTTTATTCCTGCAGGTTTCCTTCCTTCCTCCCTCTGCTACTGAGGCACAAGAAACTTTGTTTTAACAAGTTACCCACATTGTTCCCTTTCCATAAAAAGAAGTTCTTAACTCTCCACTGCAAACAAGCTTTATACAGAGCAACATGGCATGAGTTAAAAATGAGAAAATACTAAATGTGATTTTACCAAATAAAACGTGAAACGCAATTCTCTCTAGTGCATGGAAGTCCATCTAGAATCACTAGTACACAGAACCAGGCAGCAGTTTTTAAGAACAGACTGACTTTACAAGGCTGAAATAGCTTGCAACCTCCACATTTGCCAGACCATACGAACCAGCTATAAGTAATAGATGAAAATTCTGCATCTAGGCATAGTAAGCGCAGTGTATCACCATACTCTCTGAATGGATGCCCTGGACTATATACATGACTCGCAGTCAAAAGGCTACAGGATACAGAAAAACAGGTGACCAGGACATCAGCATATTCACATTGATGGTGTATGCTTTAAATCACAGAATTGATTAGAAAACGACTAGGGATTAGATTCAGTCTTATACGGGAAGTACGAGCGGATTCAAATAGAGGCACCTAAGCTGCACGTCAACTCTCATAACACTGCCCTTGTGCTTACGGATTTTAGCAGACTTCCGCTTCCATAGGACAACTCTAACTGTCTGTGTGCTTTAGTACATGCGTACATTGTAAACTGCGTCCTTAATAGGCCATTTAAATGCCTTCCTTCACCCATTTTTCTTAGCTTCCTTTTTACGCGGGACTGACACACCCCTTCTACGTATCTCGCTACGCATGTAGTTGAAATCTGGGCCTAAAAGATTTTCGGGCCAAAACCCAACGTAACTTGCGTAATTAAAGTTACTAAGCATGTGCAGTTTAACCATAACTAATAATACGCACAGAAAAAGCAGCACTTAGTCTGAATCAGGGCCTAATACACATCAGTAAGAACTTTATAGACTTATTTATTTTAAATAAGATTATAACAAGTGCAGGAGAACTAAGAATAAGCAGATGGTAACAAGGGGGGGCTTCATTTACCAAATGGATAACACATTAGCAGTTATGTATCTGGCCATGCAATGATTTAATACACAGGTCCATGAAAGTGTTAAAACTATAACAAAAAACCTTTTACTGGTGGTCTATAAATAGTTGACAGGTACACTTTAAAGTCCAGCAGATGTGAGTCTTGAGCAGCGCACAGCACAAAATAAAGCATAAACTACTCATTTCACTGGCCAGTCCATTACACCCTCACAGGCCATCTTCTCTGGCTGATTTGTTTGACTAATGTTAGACAGCACAATTAGTTTAGTGAAATAATGGAAATAATATTTACACAAGAAGTAAATACAGAAATTAAGGAGCTTGGACTTTTGTCAGATGGATAATGTTTACAAAGGGACAGTAGACATTTGGTAAAGACAGAAGAGTCAGTCTCTCTTGCTCTCAAAACAATATTAATTAAAAATAATAAGACTGACCAGTTACCAGACACACAAGTGGGTTAACAACATTCTGCTATTACAACATGGCTCTGCCAAAAAAACTGCAATAGACTAGAGGTGAGATAGAACCAAATAGTAAATAAAAACTTAGAACTGAATTATGGCATACCTACATTAAATAATAATATATAGGGCCATTTTTAAAAGGACATAATTTGAAGCATAACTTGGGCCAAGTGCATAGTCTGAGTTCACCAGCTGATAGTGGTCAGCTATAGTTAGTTGCATTTTATCACCATAAATAAATGGATAGTAGCAGTTTATCACCATAAATGCTTTTTATCAGATTATCTGACATTGCAGAGACCACACACACAGTCTTCAAGTGGGCCAACTGTCTGATAACTCTGCTGACAGAGTAGTGTGTGGCCAGTGTCTTCTCAGTGGAGTTTGCAGAAAGCGGATATGCAATGTGCATTTATCTCAGAGCACATTAGAAAGCGTGATAAAAATGCATGTATAAAACATGGGACCAAATTTATACTCTAACCTAATTACTGCAGAAGTTTGTTTCAGAAAAATGCAATCACATAGAAAAAATAAGTCATAATTCTTACTGCCCCTTTTTCAAATTTTTTATTTTCATTTTCCAACTTATTTAACAGGACCATATCTGTAAACCGGCCATGTATGTAATGTAACTATAGGATGATCTTAAGCTATATAAAATGCCTGCATCACATATATAACCAGTTATTTGCAGGACACTAAGGAAATAAACAGCTTGCAAATGTCCTTTACACACCATTCTTCCTGCTGGCTCCACATTGTACAGTACAGAGCCATGTATGTCTATAGGCTGAATGTATAGTTCACATTGCCTACTAAAAGTAGGCAAATAGCATACGTAAATGTTCTAAACACCTTAAGACAGCAATATAAATCATATCAATGCTTAAGAGTCAAGAACACAAATGATATAACCTGTATAAAGAAGAGAAGTTCCTAGAAGTATAATTTGAAGGTTTTAGAATCAATTTTGGATAATGTTGCATTGCATACAAGTAATGTGACCTTTATGGTGAGACGAGGGTCTGTGTTAGTAGCAGCTAAAAACAACAGTTATAATCTTATACATTCCATACAAGTTAATCTCATGGCAATTAAACCTAGGATTACATAGGTAACTCACCCAGAGGTTTTTGCTCAAATTTTGGAGAGAGACGGGAGTATGGAGGCGGCGGAGATTCTGTAAGAATGGAAAACAAGACGAGAAAGACAATCATCAAATGACAGCAAATATTAAAGGAATACCACGCATTTGTCTATCAACTTGGCATTTTGTTTATTTAAAATACATGGATCAAAAAGTAGTAATGCCTGTTTATCAGACAGTGTAGAATGCATGCTAGTGGATGACTAGTTGCAGAGGGGTATCTACTTCCCTCCCTGGCGCCAGACCCAAACTGGGCCACATTTCATACGTTTACACCTCAAGCGCAATATGATAGGGCCCTATAAAAAAAAAAAAAAAAGCAAACTGAACCAGAAAAGAAAAGACATATTGCCAGCCAGGAGCGAAGCTGTTCAGTCACATATACATACGCATATATAAATATATCATCTGTAACTTTGTGATAACCAAACAATTCTTATTATTAGATATTTATGTACAGATCATGCACAACAACAGAGGAGCACTTTAATTAGAAGTGGAAAGTTTGCTGGATTTTTATTTTTGTTAAATCATCTTTCTTAAAGGTTAGAAACCTACATAACATGTTCTTGCCCCAGCAAAAGGAAGACAAACACATAAAACCCCTACTCCCAAATGAGTAAATCCACCTTTATCTACCCAGGTCAGCATAAGCACAGGAACTAAAATGTGGTTTGGCAAAAGCAAAAACTCAGATCCCAGACCCAGAAAAAAAGCAGAAGAAAGAGCATCAGAGAGGAGATGGGGGGGTGAGAAAAAGCAGTCAGAGCTTTGGGCAGGGTTTGGTGTCTGTCTCCTCCACTTTATTACAGAGCTGGGAGCTCTTCTGAAAGGGACTAGATGCCATTTCCTAGGACTGCGTCCCTGAATGAGAGGAGGAGGTAGTGGTGACTGCAGCTTTAAGAAAGCAG
The DNA here is from genome assembly GCA_011038615.1 of Limnodynastes dumerilii. Classification (NCBI taxonomy): domain Eukaryota; kingdom Metazoa; phylum Chordata; class Amphibia; order Anura; family Limnodynastidae; genus Limnodynastes; species Limnodynastes dumerilii. The sequence goes on from WWET01000010.1 coordinate 787,691, forward strand.
CTGTAATTGGCGAGATCTCCAGATAAACAGTCAATCTGGCGCCAGCAAAAAAGCAAACTCTGTATTATCACCACTCCTACTCCTCAACAGCACAGGGACCTCCTCAGGAAAGCAGCACTGAGAGTGATCTTATTTCAAAGGGAAAGCATGCCAGACCAAATAACAAACTTCAAACTCCCTAAATCCTGGACTCCTCTCCTACCCATTAGAGAGGACTCGACCTCATAAAACCATTACAGGGAAGAATGGCTTTATCTTGCAGCCTGGGTTCAACAACTGATACAGGGCAGCTAATTCTACTTTTTAGAGACAGACCCCAGAGTTTGTGCCCCCCCAACCACTCGGTCTGTCCCAGTATTTGTATTGGGTTTCTCTATCTCTGGACTTGCTGTGGTTCAGAGAGAACAATTGACTATACTATTCGGTTTAGGTGGGGGGATTATAGCAACTGAATAGGTCATCTCTAGGCAATGTAAATTATACCTTAAAGATGAGCAACAATCTGAATGGTGGCACTCAGAGTGAGTGTGCCAAGCTGCATCAGGCAGTATGCAAACCTGCAGCTTTGCAAGACTACATATACCAGCGTGCCCAACATATAGTTATAAGAAGGAAACCAAGAGGAACCATACTCACACATGTAATACATCAGTAAACTTTTATACAACATATTAATTGTGAGTCCTAGTTTTTGAAAGTCTTTTCACTTTTAGACACTTTTTAAACATTTACCTATATAAATACAGGGGTTGCACCAAGTGGCACTGATGCACTATAGACATGGATGGCTCCAAATACCATATATATATATGTATGCATGACTATTAAAGTAAGGGTTTTAGACACTTTCAGAAAACAAAAACCATAAAAGTTTTTAATGTATGGTTCATCACATATTTTACCTTTATTTAAACAGTAAAATGCATGATTACCGAACAAAAAAAAAATAATCACCAAGTTAATTTGAACATTTTTTCCAGAAAATCATAGCTGATGCTGCATCTTACAGTAAAGTTGTAAAGTCCATGATCACATTTGCTAAAAACAAGTGAACCCAAAATGGCATCTATTTGAATGTGTGCTAATCATTAGGTACTGAAAGAGCAGAGCAAAGCAAATGAAGGTACGGACTGCTCTGATTGCTTGATGTTGCTCTGATATTAAACAAACAGTGATACAGACAGCATGCCCCCACTTCACCCTATTTTCATAAGACAGGAAGAAGAAACCCCCCCCCCAACTC
>WWET01000010.1:809891-832253 GCA_011038615.1 Limnodynastes dumerilii
TTAAAGACCGCGTGTACGCAATCTACGTTGCAAGAAGTAATGTAGATTACGTTCCAAAATTACTACGCATGTGCAGTAGCACTTTTCACAGAACTCCTGCCTCAATTGCATTGCGGCCGGAGCTCTGAATCCGGCCCATAGATGGTAGACATTTTAAAGGAACACTCTGCATAACACACAGTCTACATAGTTGAGGTACTATTAACATATTAGTCACAAGCCTCACACTAAGTTGACCAAGAATATACCCCAGTAATGGTCATCATGATTCACTAATGCAACCCAGGCCTTTAACCAATCCAAACAACTTCCACTTAGCTACGTGTAGATTATGTACAACAGGGGGGACCTGGAGCTGCATGCGTTGCGAGTCCCCACTGTGAAGGATTGCATTGCGAATTAGGGACATCAGAAAGCTGTTTTTCGGCTATCCCTATTTCGAATGCGAGCCCTCTCAGAATTTTTTTTTTATGAATAGGTGTGTGTGCGATTCGCATACTCACGCATTCACTTTCATTAGCGCTGCAGCCAGGAACTTAAGGTTAGGCAGCATGGGGGGAGACTTAGGGTTACCCTGCGGGGGAGGAGACTTAGGACCTGATCCAGACCTACGCCCGCGAGCGTAGCGTATGATCGCCCGGGCGTATAAACTTTCACGCCCATGACACTCCCATTGATTGTACTGACTTACGGCGGCTGAACCCTACCCTAACTTTTTCAAGCGTCCGTGCAAATTTTCGTACCGATACGCTGGTCGTACGGGGCTTAGCACGCCCATACTGTACAATTTAAATGGCTATCCCCGCCTCTGTGTAGTAACTCGAGCGTCCGGACTATCGTCGTACAAAACGCACGCCCCTTGGGCGAAAAATACGCTTAAAATACGCTCGCTGTACGCTCATGTCCTTCGGACGACCGGAAGTTGTCATACTGCACATGCGCAGTGCGTTTTTTCGCCCGGTTTTACGCTCCCGACCGGCGTACGCTTGGTCGCGGGCGTAGGTCTGGATCAGGCCCTTAGTGTTTGAGTTAGGGAGCGGGTTGGGGGAAACTCACCTTTCGGAGCACCGTGTTCCGGGGATTGATTGCTATGCCTCATCGACGCATAAGCAATCGATATCCCAGCCAGAGCGAACTACCCTTTTGAAATAGGGCCGTTCGCTACGGGGACCCACACTCGCTGCATATGATCCTCACAGCAGCCGCTGCAGGGCCTTTCCATTGATTTCACATTTGTGTGTTATAGCTTGCCACATTTACATATTTTAAATTACCTGCTGCTAGGATGTATTCTTGTTTCATTAAATGTAATATTTGAACTGATTACCCCAATTACCCAAATTATAGTATTACAAATCCAGACTTTCGAGATTTTTTTCAACTTCTGCGCATTTCAATTGGATTGCAGCAACTTTTTTTTGCACACGGTACATGCTCAGAAATTCATGAGAATGCGTGCTAATTGATCGTAACACATTCCAACCCCCCAGACTTAAAAAGAATGACTTTATAGACAGAAGGATTGAGTGTTTCCTCTTCGTCAGTTTTACAGTATAGGTGTTCCATGTGTCTGTGTACAAACTCTTAACCTGAGACTGAAAGCTTAAGGTAGTCATCATGCAGCACCGCCTTTGTGTGTGTGTGTGTGTGTGACAGGCTGTCTGGTGAAAATTAGAAGAGTGTGCATACCTCCCAACATTTGAGAATTCGAAAGAGGGACAAAATTTTGCGGCCTGGTAGAGTGGGTGTGTCTTGTACCACCCAGTGGGCGTGTCTGGGAAAGTGGGTGTGTCTTGGACCGCACCGGCCCAGGGTGTCTAGTGCATGTCCCCTTTATTTAACAACCATCCATATGTCTGCCCCTTATTATTTGTCCAGGATTCATATGTCCAGCCTCCATATTTGCCCCTTTATTTGTCCTACCTCCATGTCTACCCCTTATTATGATTATTATTATTATTATTGTTATTATGTCCAGCCTCCACATGTGTCCTCCCTGTTTATTTTTCCAATCTCCATGTCTGCCTCTTATTATTATGTCCAGCCTCCATTGTCTGCCTCTTATGTCCAGCCTCCATGTCTGCCTCTTATGTCCAGCCTCCATGTCTGCCTCTTATGTCCAGCCTCCATTGTCTGCCCCTTATGTTCAGCCTCTTCTCTTACTTAACTTTGATGATTTCTCCCTTTCTCCGTGGCTCCCTCTCTCCATCTGGTCTGCTGTGGTCACGTGGTGCTGTAGTGGTAATACAGGGCTCCTATGGGAGCCCTGCAGGACAAAATCTGTTTCTAGAATGTCAGTGACCGCATTGGTTCAGTCACTGCCATTCACAGTAACAGGTTTGGTCCTACAGGGCTCCCGTAGGAGCCCTGTATTACCTGTACTGTTCGGTGTAAAGCCCTGCTGCATACATAGATCGGCACAGGCTTTACAAAAAAAAAAGAAACAACTTTGTCCTGAGAGTCTGATCTCTCGGGACAAGTTGTGAGGCGGGCTGGACAGCGGGACTGTCCCACTGGAATTGAGACACTTGGGAGGTCTGGTGTGTACAGTTAGAGGATCCTTTCAGCAGATAGTTTCAGCAGATACAGGTCAGAGGTCTGCTGTAAAATTGGACAAGTATATATCATGGATTGGGTATTGTATCTGCTAGTTCTGCTGTAAAGGTGCATACAGACTATACAATGTGGCAGATTATCTGAAAGATCTGGCAGTTGGAATGAAAATCTGGTAAAGGATGAGAGCAAATTTTATTGTCAGTTGCTCTCATTCATTACCACATATTCATTCCAACAACCAGATCGTTCAGATCATCTGCCAGATTATTGTATAGTGTATATGCACCTTTAGACTATATAAACAGTCTAGTTGGGAGTTGGATCTGAAGAGGATTGGTAAGTGTGTACCCAGCTTAGGTTTCATGTCTGCACTTTTTTTAACCTCATATACTCAATAATGTAAACTGTTTTTGTTGTGATTGTCCAAGGCTGTGCAAAGTGTACTGCATAAAACAGGTAATGGATTGTCTTCACTTTAGCAGAAGTTGCATGCTGACCCCCTCCACATAGGAAGGTATGGCTTGGGCCAGGGCAGCACATTAGGGGTTCACATGTCAAGTTGAAGAAATTGCAATAAATGCATTTCCCTTTATGGCATTAACCAATGGCTACACCCCTAATTTAGTAAAAAAAAATAAATAAGCAGGATCCAGTACAATGACTTTACTGGAGATTTGTTTTAGGCAGTTTTGCAGTAAATGCAAGATAGAGATCGATAGTCATTTATTATTATCATGTTGATTTAATCTGTGATGAACTGTTTACAATACTATCACTAAAGCTGCTTTCACATCACCAAGAGGTGCCGGGTTAAAAAATAAATAAAAATACACTTTTAAGTGCACAAAAACCCGGGAAATTCCAGGGTCAGACCCTTTCACATCACCAATGAATTTCCCGGGTTTTAGTACGGCAGGGCATGCTGATGCTTGTAGTGCTACAAGCATCAGTATGCCCAAGGATACCAGGACATGCTGGTGCTTGGAGAACCACGAGCACCAGCATGCCCTGTCATCCTGCGCAAGAAAAAACAAATTAATACCCCTCCTAGCTACTAAATAAAATATAGGGCCAGCCCCTCACATTAAAAAAAATACTTAACATTTAATGCCCCCCCTATAAAAAAAATAATGACATTGAATACCCATAATAATAAAACAATATTTACATTTAATATCTCAAATATTAAAACAATAATGATATTGAATACCCCTAATAATAAAAAAAATATTTACCGCTAATGATATAAAGCATAAAATAAATAAAATAATGACATAAAAATGATAAATAAAAAGAAGTACTTACCATGTTGATTACGATCCGATCTTCCAAGCTTTTATTCCATGGGGGAGGCCTGCCGCAACTCATGTCCTGGGCGCAGGACATCCCGATGCTAATGACAGCTCTGCTGCATTGGGGTAAATTTATACCCTTGGGCAGCCTGTAAAATCTCGTTTCCATGGTGACCAAATAACGTTTGCGTAGTAAAATTTTTCCTTTCCTTACGTAGATACAAGCTGCGAGTGTGTTTGCGTTTCCAAAAAGGCTCCCAGCACAGCACTGAATCCTCAGGATCCAGGCTTCTGTGCTGGAAACCTTTCCGATGGCGGGCTGGGTGAGCCGCCATGCATACAGCGTAAACATCTGGTGGAAGGGGGAGTTATTTAAATCGTACAGTAAGGGCTTGGTTAAGCTCTTATGTATGATCCTCATTTACACTCCGGTCCTGTTTTCCATGGGGCCGGTGTGTAAATATAATGGTATGGGAGTGATCTTCACACGTAAGGATTTTAGAATAACACAGCAATCCACCGTAGGAACTCCGCAGCCACTGCAGATGAGCTCCAATTTCAGCAGGGGCATAGTTCTGGATCCGGCCCTATAACTATATCACTTTGTCCATACATGTATAGCATTATCGGATCCAGAGTTTGAAATGTGGTGGATCATAAACATGGGCAACACCATGGGCCAGATTTACTAAAGCTAAAAGAAAAGTGGAGATGTTGCTCATAGCAACCAATCAAATTCTAGCTGACATTTTCTAGAATGTAATAGGAAAGTGAGAGCTAGAATCTGATTGGGTGCTGTGGGCAACATCTCCACTTTTCCTTTCCCACAGCTTAGTAAATACGGCCCCATGAGTCAGATTAATTGTATTCTTTGCTTGCAGGAAAAATCCTTATCGCACACAGGTTCTGACCAGCTTTACTCTTACACAGTTATTTAGACCTGGGCCAGGAAACATTGACTCTCACCTGTATCATTGCCAACAGGATTCAAATGAAGAAAAAAATGATGTTAAAAAGGTATCATGCCGGGTACCCGCTCACAATGCGGACATTCACTCGCATAGGTTAATTATTAGGGTTAGGAATCAGGGTCAGGATTATTGTAATGCCAAGCACCACCACCACTACTCTTCATCCAGCATGTGCTCAGTGCAGACATCGGATGAAAGCAGCTGCCAGTTGTGGGAAAGTATTTATAAACAGCGCCCAGCACTCATGAGCGCTGTTTAAGTTGCCAGACGCTGAAATTGTCTTCTATTGTTGCAGGGTGGGTGGCTGCCAGGCCTTGTAGCAGCTACAGCCCCTGCACCCCAGGCTGGCGGAATCCAGTAAGCAGGGTAAGCGCAGCAGGTTGGGGCACCAAGCCAGAGAGACGCTCCCCTGTGCCAACCATCCCCCGCTGGTCACACCAGCACCGCCATATAAATAAAAAAAAGAACTTAAAAAATATATATACTTACCTAATATGGCAGAACCCGGAACCCAGCATCTTCTGCTCTTCTCACTGAATGTCAGGTGTGACGTCATCACGTCCAACATTTTCGAGGAGCGTGCAGAGAGGAGCCTGAAGACTCTAGAGAGAAGAAAACAGAAGAGACGAAAAAAGGCCAATGAAAATGTAAGTAAAGGAAAGCACACATGGGATTTTGGCCTCATCAGTGTGAGCATGAAGGGGGACACAAGCAGCATTATTATAAAACCATTGAACCACTGTATTAACAAATAATTTATAAAATAGGAACGCGTAAATGTATTTTTTGCAGGGAGGCGTCTGACATGCTAGCACCGGCCCTGCCTGCACCCATAGTAGTGACACCACTGATTAATCATTCCTATTGGTCCTTTGCTTTATCTAAATACCCTACCACATTAACAACAGAACAAGATCCAGGTGTTCATAAAGGGAGCGGTATCTGATTGTGAGGATTGGACAATCCATGCATTTTGGGATGATGCATGTTTGGGCGCACTACGGATAAGAATCCTGTGGATCACGACCTTTGTTGTGATTTGCATGGTGAAGCGTTTATTATGACAGAGCAGGTGCTAGTGGTGGGGGGGAAGGGCATTTAAATTGTACAGTATGGGGTGTGCCCAATGCTCAACCCCTATTCAGACTCTTCATTGTAAGTGAGGATGCACTAAAAAATCTTAAGGTAGCCGTCAGTTCATGTAAGTCCATGTGAGAGAGGGGAGTGGCTTCCCCCCCACTCACATGGTGGGATCCGGCATCAGATCTGAGTGCAGTGGAAGTCTGGATCCGGTCCATACACTTCCAATTCCGTTTTAGTCAGTGGTAAGTTTGTAGTGTGAGGGAGGAAGCTCATGTGAACATAGGGAGAATATACAGACATTGTAAAACCAGGACCCAGAGGGAAGCCACGGATTTCTGTAAGGGACGGGGCTTAATGATGCGATTTATGCAAAGTGTGTCATTAAGTCCCACCCCCTGTCAATCACTCCTGTAATCTCCACCATTTCAGGGGATGGACGGAGCTTGATGACATCATCAAGCCCCGCCCATCCCTAGTAATGCTAGGGATTAGTATAGTAATTAATGGCTTGCGGGAGCTTTGTCGGCTCTCCCGGGAGACCTGCCCAAGTTTCGGGAGTTTCCCGAATATTCCGGGAGAGTCGGCAACCATGTGTAAAACCAGGGTTGCCGACTCCTGAAATTTCCCGGGAGAGCTGGCAAAGCTCCAGCAAACCCCGACCAGCTATCAGTTACTACTGTAATCCCTAGAGATACTAGGGATGGGTGAGGCTTGATGATGTAATCAAGCCCCGTCCATCCCATGTAACGCTAGAGATTACAGGAATGATTGACAGGGGGCAGTGCTTAATGGCACGATTTGCATAAATAGCATCATTAAGCCCCACCCCCTCTCAGCAATCTATGGTTATTCTCCGGGTTCTCCCGGAGGGAATCTTTAAAAAGTCGGCAACCCTGGGTAAAACTAGAAGGAATATGAGACAGCAATGCTAACCACTGTGTCTCAGTCACAGTTCGAAAGACAGTGCTCCAACCCCTCTTAGTAAATAATTGCTTTGCTCAAACTCATTTATGAAACTGGTGAAGTCTAAGCTGTTTTTATTTTATTTATTGTGACTCTTATTTGTACCCCATTTAAAATGTAGGATGTGGCCTGGTGTTTTCCAGCTCAGCAAATGTCTGAGAGGGGGAACAAAGTGTTTTTGTGGAATGGAAATGAGAAAACAGTCATCCAAACCCAGCAAGAAAAGCCTCTAAAAACGTCTTCCCCCTCCTCTCATTTAAATCACTTCTGCAAAATGAAAACTGGTTTTTAAATTGCAGCAAAGCTCCTGTGGTATTGCAAACATCACTATCTTGCCCAGCGGAGCCAGCATCTGCCACACCTGAGAGACTCATACTGCACAGTGCCACTGATAAGGGTTTTCTCCTCTCTACAGGGGAACCTGCACTCCCTTCATTTCAATGCTACAGATAATTCCTAATCACTGGTCTGATAGCAAATTAGAAACTTTCAGTGAATGTATAAAATAATGATATTAAATAAACGACCATGATCACACATAAGATGCAATGGCTTGAGGTTTGTTTGCGCATACTGATGCATTGATAAAGCATTTATAATATGCTTTTGATTGATCATAGTAAGATTGCTGCAAAACTATGAACCAGATCCAGACCCCTGCTCGCTTTCCGTATGTGTGAGGGTCTGGCAGTACGAACGAGAGAAGGGAGTGATCTCCCCCTGTCCCTCCCCTCTCATGCGGTCTTTATGGCAGTTACGCTGCCATAAGCTTGCCTTAAGTGAAATGTGTGGATCAGCGGTCCGTATGGCCGCTGATCCGCTCATAAAGGTTAAAACCCTCCCTCACTGTACAAGTTAAATGCTTCCCCGGCCCACCTAGGCGGGCGGCAGGGAAGCACAGCCCATTTGCACTGAAATGGCATCATGCGAAACTAAGTTCTGTACGATGCTAGGTCCATTAGTGTTACATTCGTAGCACTATCATAACACCTGGAGTGCGCCTTCCATTCACTATACCCGACTTTTGCACTTTACGGGTGTAACACGCCTGGATCCGGCCCTATGTGCGTATAAATAGGTTACCAATGTCTGATTAGTTACTCTGCAAAATTGAGCAATGTTAGTAAATAACTGTAATTTTGCAATTGCCATCCTGGAATAAGTGTGCTTAAAAGAATTACATATTTATGAACCTAATTATGTTGCTATTAGTTACTGCAAAGAGGTTAATAACGTCTAACAATATATTTCTTTATTTTTGGTATTTAAAAATCTTTCAAGAGTTTAGCCTAGTGGTCTATAGACTAGGAAATGCGAGGGTCACACAGTGGTGTGCTCTCGTATTACAATGTTTGTTTCAATAGCAAGCAGTTGTTCTAATTAGTTTAGTTATGCTTTGTTCAACTACCCATTAAAAGCATGGCAGTCATCATCATTAGATAGAAGTGGAAGTCAGCCTTCCTTTAGCAGTGGATGTGAATTTACTGCACTGAATGAGTTAAGTGCCTGAACGCTGTGGAGTCAGAATGGCTGGCCATGCCTCCTCGCTGTGTTTACTTGTCCATGGTGGCAAAAGTTCAGGCTTCCAAACCTGTCTTTGGGTGTATATGAGCCTGGTCACGCCCCTACCCTTGATTGAGTTCGAGGTAAAGAAAAGAACAGATGTCAATCAAAGAGCAACATGTGCCCACTGACTATGTCATACTGAATTTGTGAATTCTTACTATATAAATAATGCTGTAACATTGCAGTGCTGGGAAACATAATACAGGAGCGAATTGTGTGGGGGAGGGAGATGGTAGGAAGCACATTATAACGTTATAAGGAATCTCTACTTACGGCTCCCATTATTGTGAAATGAAAAACCGAGAGACAAATTCCTTTCCTCATAAACTGTCCTGTCTACATACTGAGGGCTTAAACAGGGTAAATGTTTACAAAGTTGTTATATAAAAATAGACTTTTTATAATGAATTCAGCTTAAGTGATGATAACATAAGCATGGAGCTGATCCTGAATTACACCACTGCGGAGAGCATGGTACCTCCGCAGTGGTAGCAGAGTTCTGAAAGTAAGATAAATAAGCGTTATTAATAATAGTAATCCTAAATTCTGTACATGCAAATGAAGAACACTCCCTCCCCCCCACGGCATATTCTGGTGGGCTGAGCTGTGAAGGCTGACGCTGGACCTAATTGTATCTTTCAACTAAATCAGATGGCCATCCAATAAGTTTGTCCATTAACTTGTTGGGCTATCTTTAAACCTGGCCCAGTGGATGGCGTTCAGGCAGAGTGCTAGAAGTGACCTGATGTGGTAGCAAAACAATCTATCATACCTCCCAACATTTGAAAATTGGAAAGAGGGAAAAAATTTCGAGGGTGTCTCTTGTACTGCCCAGTAGGCATGTCTGGGGAAAGTGGGTGTGTCTTGTACCGCCTAGAGAGCATGGCTAGTGCCTGCCCCCTTTTATTAATTTAGCCATCTATATGTCTGCCCCTTATTAATAGGCCTGCCATCCATGAGTCTGCCCCTGTTTATATGCCCAGGCTCCATATGTCTGCCCCTGTTTATATGTCAAGCCTCCATATATCTGCCCCTAATTCTATGTTCAGCCTTCATATGTCTGCCCCTGTTTCTATGTCTAGCCCCCATATATCTGCCACTAATTCTATGTTTATCCTCCATATGTCTGCCCTTTATTATATGTCCAGCCTCCATATCTCTTCCCCTTATTATATGCCCAGCCTCCATATGTCTGCCCCTAATTCTATGTTCAGCCTCCATATGTTTCCCCCTTATTATATGTCCAGCCTCCATATGTCTTCCCCTGTTTATATGTCCAGCATCCATATATCTGCCCCTAATTCTATGTTCAGCCTCCATATGTCTGCCCCTTTTTATATGTCCAGCCTCCATATGTCTGCCCCTGTTTCTATGTCTAGCCTCCATATATCTGCCACTAATTCTATGTTTATCCTCCATATGTCTGCCCCTTATTGTATGTCCAGCCTCCATATCTCTGCCCCTTATTATATGTCCAGCCTCCATATATCTGCCCCTAATTCTATGTTCAGCCTCCATATGTCTGCCCCTAATTCTATGTTCAGCCTCCATATGTCTGCCCCTAATTCTATGTTCAGCCTCCATATGTCTGCCCCTGTTTATTGTTCAGCCTCCATATATCTACCTCTTATTGTATGTTCATCCTCCATATGTCTGCTCTTTATAAGTCCAGCTTCCATATCTCTGCCCCTTACTATATGTCCAGCCCCCATATGTCTCCCCCATGTTTATATATCCAGCCTCCATGTCTGCCCTTTATTATTTGTCCAGCCTCCATTGATTGTTAATTCTCTTACTTACCTTTGTACTGGTAATACAGGGCTCCAAAGGGACCGCTGTAGGACCAAATCTGTTTTCTAGAATGGCAGTGACCGTACTGTGACCGTATATCAGTACTGATATATCGGCACGGGCTAAAAAGGCAAAAAATAAACACATTCACACCTAACAAGCTTCTGCTTTTTAGGTGCAGAGTTTTACGAAATGACTGCATGTGTTGTAGGTCATTTACGCAATCTACGTGCCAGTTAGGACCGCACAGAGTAATTTAGTTAGAAAGAGGCGGCCTTAAGCCACCTTGGGGAATGTTTAGGTAGAAGTGGAAGTGGGGGATTTAGATTAGCCAGGGAGGGCGGAGGGGAGGCAATGTCCTTATTAAGAAGGAAACTACGCACGGTAAGATAAGGTAGCCCTGCGGCAAGTGCCATAAGGTACCTAAAAAAGGAGGCGGGTTAGTGGCAGGACAAGTGAGTTAGGTGCGCATCTGTCCGCACTCACCTTTAGGTGTGAATATGACCCCTTGTCCCAAGAGTCTGATCTTTCAGGACAAGCTGTAAAGCGGGTAGGACAGTGGGAAAGTCCACTGTCTTGCTGGTATCGGGACAGTTGGGAGTTATGATCTATTGGCATTTTATATCTTGTGTCAGATACATTGCTGTTTTTATTGCATGGGTAACTACTTCTCCCAACATGCTCCAACAGCATAGTCAAATCCGAAACCTTGCAAAGCATGGTGAGACTTTTCACACCTGGGGTCAGATTTACTAAGCTGCGGGTTTGGAAAAGTGGAGATAGCAACCAATCAGATTCTAGCTGACATTCTTTAGTATGTAATAGGAAAGTGAGAGCTAGAATCTGATTGGTTGCTATAGGCAACATCTCCACTTTTCCAAACCCACAGCTTAAATTTGGCCCCTGGGGTGCTACAGGTTGCCTATGCCTGTATTATAGAATTATAGCAGATCCAGCAAAGGTTCTATATCACACTAGATTCCCACAGAGGGTCTAGCGCTGTACAAAGGAATGTGAATGGAAAGGCTCTTTATGATCTCCTGGATACTTCTACCTTGGATACAGGTTGCCTAGATATTCAGATTATTCCCACTGGTTGGATGACATCACCCTGCTTTCTCACTGGCATCGCTATGTTTACAGCTCAGAAAAGGTGTGAACCCCACAGCTTTCCAAAGTATGGAAGTATGCTCTATAAAACAGAATATATTCTTTTATTATTGCTAAGAAAAAGATGGGTGTAGGAAATATAGTGTATCCGCCTCACACATCCTATCGTAAAACAGAAATATCCCAGAGGACACACAACCCTTATGCGTAAGCCTTATCAGAATCAATGATTGCACCCTTAGGTTTTAAAGGCATGAAAGAAACTATGCATGTTAATTACCCTACAGACCCAAATACATTTTACGCACACAAGCATACCTAAGTGCCACAATATTAATACTTTTATAATGCACTCCCCTCACACACACGTACAATTTAAATTCCTCCCTCCTCCCACAATGCATATAATCGGCTTGCGTAGTGATGTCACATCCTATCATACGGAGTTACGTACAACATACGTACAATCAGAGTTACAAAGTGTAACATCTGCCACATTCATGAACAATGCATTCCCACAGCCAGATTTATATATGCAACATGCGTAAATTAGCGTCATTAAGTCTGGATCTGACACATTGGATCCAGAACAACGCATCGGAGCGAATTTACGCGTGGCGGAGACGTAAAATCGCCTATTTCTAAGTACTGCGCATGCGCACCATAGAAAATATTTTTTACGTGAGTCAACAATACGTTCGATTTACGTGAAGTAGGTGGAGGTTTGTATTTAAAGTGTACAGTATGGGCGTGCTAAGCGGCGTACGTTCACGTGGTCTATACGTCCGTTAGTGGATACGCTGTTACGCGAGAAAAGTTAAGGTAGGGTTTGGGAAGCGGAACTCGGTGAAATATGTACATTCAAGGGGTGTGCCTAGGGGAGTGTATAGAACATACGCGTGCGAAAATACGTTACGTGTGGAAACGTATTACACACGTAGTTCTGGATCTACCCCATTAACATTACTAAGTCTGTGTCTGAGACAGCTGTCAGCTCTGGAAAAATCTAAAACCTATAGTTGAATCTACCAACTTTATCAATTGTAACGTTAATATTTAAGGTAATGCAAACACTGACAGGAAGATATGTCCTTAGGTATAGTTTGCATGTTAAATAAAAATGCAGCAATATTGGACTGTTAAACCACTGTTAAACCATACACTGCATTAAAGCACTAATTGTAATGTGCCTGTATTGTAAGGTGTAGTCCACAGGGGCCACTTTCTTTTAACTTTTATACATTTGTGTGACTTTCCTTATAACAAGCTGTTTTATATGTCATTTTAGGCTTCAGCCTGTTAATGTGTTGTTTTCAGATCTATGATCAATGATGAATAGGGCCATATTTTATTGCATTAATAATTAGGCAACCCATATATCCTGATGTTTATAAACATTATAATATATTATATATCTATTTATCCTGTTATTAAGCATTCACTCTGAGGACATTAACTTATTTATAAAACAAAGTAATGACACCAGTAGTATATATTATGATGTTGTTATAACTTGCAATGGGGACCCCACAATTCTTAAACCCATACTAAAGGAACACCATTGCAGCCTTTGTTTTATGTAAAATAGAGATGGAAGATTCAATTTTTCATATGACCCTGGAGGGAGAAATCTTTCTGTGTAGCCTCAGTTGTCAATAAATCAGACCTTCACAGAGTTAATATTACACAGCTCTTTCTCTGGGGAGAACCCAGTTGAGAAACCAACTTTAAGCAATAGTTCAGATTGTTATCAGTGGTCACTTCTCTAAAGCCTGTGTGTGTGACCCCAAATCATTGAGAGGTGACATATCTTCACAGAAGGGAGGGGCTTGCATGGGGTCTTTATATCAGTGCTGGCTCCATTCCCTCACAATGAGGGGAGGCCCTGTTGCTGCTGCTTATCTGAAGGAACATGTCTCCAGTCTGCTCCCACTCACTGATAACTGTGCTGCACTTGCAGTCCCGGGAATTCCTGTGTCGCTCTGAAGAGCTCGGAAGACGACAACCAGGCTCCAGCCTAATTAACCTTCACACTGCCACAAAGATTGCCACACTGCTTCCATACAGCTGGGGGGATTCATATTTTGCCTCTGTCCATTTTCCTTTTTTTTTTTTACCTCAGAGACATCTTTGGAAAAATCACTATAACCTTATAAATCACTTTTAAGCTATATTTGATTATTGTACATGCTCCAAACATCATGCCTGAGTACATAACATTGGTTAATCGCATCCTTTACATCTATCAATTTTACTGATCAATTGATGAAACAATGTCAGAAGAATATAAAAATAACAGAGCTCCTGGTAAATGGTGTGTGCATGATTCAGCACATCCACCGGGACCTCCATTCTCTAATAAAATATTGTGCCGTGTGAAGTTTATGTGGTGTGTACCCAGCTTAAGGTTCAACAAGCGGAGCAGAGCTTTCCATTCTCCACTTCTCATATAACAGTTCGCTGCTCCGATGACCTGTCATTCTACAGATCACTTTGCAGCACTGAAGCGATGACTGTCGCTGGTTTTTGGCAGTTTTCGGGACTGCTGGTCCAGAATCACAGTTACATAGTCTTCGTCTTATGTAAGTTTTTTAAAGAATTGAGCCACTACGCATGTGTGGTAGCTTATTTCCGCTATGTACCATTTCTGTACGTAGATTGCGTAAGCGTGATCTGACCGCGCTTACGTAATCTACGTACAGAAATGGTAAGTAGATAGCGTAAATAAGCTACTACACATGTGTAGTAGCTCAATTCTTAAAACAAAGTACGTAAGACGAAAACTACGTAACTGAATCCGGACCGCATCTTTGTCCCGCAGCCTAATTTTAACCCTGAAAACTAAAACTGAAGCTTACTGGTTAACACCCGCTTCTTCCCCTTTCCCTTATCCTGAGACCCCTGGTGAATGCCGACATGATATACAATGGTATGAAGCATCGGCCCACTGGTACCAATATTTGATATACCCCACAGAGTACTGAGGAAGCCCTGCCAGCGCTCTGTTATTGCTGGAAGCAGATGCAGAGCCTTCACACAAATGTTTGTTTTCTCTTTTCTTTTCTTTCTCAGAGATGCAAAACTACATAACATGAGGCGATAGAGTAACGGTTTGATAACCAGCCAGGAGCACAGGCAGAGGATTGCTGGAAATGTAATGGCTTTATTTTACCTGGAACAGGTCTTTTCAAAGCCAGGTTTAGACGTCATGGTGCCCTAGGCAAGATATTTGTTTGGGGCCCCTTACACACACATTTTAAATATTTATATGACCTATAAACAATATTGATAGAACACCAGTGACCGCTATACAGAATATCAGATACCTGTGATTTATATGAAATATAGAGAGCACACCAGTGACCGTTATACGCAATGCTGCGAGCACACGTGACCATTATACACAATGCCGAGAGCACACATGTGACTTTTATACACAATGCAGAGAGCACACCAGTGACCGTTATACACAATGCCAAAAGCACACGTGACCATTATACACAATGCCTGGAGCACACCAGTGACCGTTATACACAATGCAGAGAGCACACCAGTGACCGTTATACACAATGCAGAGAGCACACCAGTGACCGCTATACACAATGCAGAGAGCACATCAGTGACCATTATACAAAATGCCAAAAGCACACGTGACCGTTATGCTCAATGCCGGGAGCTTATCAGTGACCGTTATACACAATGCAGAGAGCACACCAGTGACCGTTATACACAATGCAGAGAGCACACCAGTGACCTATATACACAACGCAGAGAGCACACCAGTGACCTATATACACAACGCAGAGAGCACACCAGTGACCGTTATACACAATGCAGAGAGCACACCAGTGACCGTTATACAGAATGCAGAGAGCACACCAGTGGCCGTTATACACAATGCCGAGAGCACACCAGTGACCGTTATACACAATGCAGAGAGCACACATGTGACCGTTATACACAATGCAGAGAGCACACCAGTGACCGTTATATACAATGGAGAGAGCACACATGTGACCGTTATACACAATGCAGAGAGCACATGAGTGACCGTTATACATAATGCAGAGAACACACCAGTGACTGTTATACACAATGCAGAGAGCACACCAGTGACCATTATACACAATGCCGAGAGCACACATGTGACTGTTATACACAATGCCGAGAGCACACCAGTGACCGTTATACACAATGGGGTAGATCCAGAACGTGTGTGCGTACGTATTTTATCGGTGCGTATTTTCGTACACGTAAGGTCAATACACTCCCCACGGCACACCCCTTGCACGGACGTATTTTCACAAATTACGCGACCCAAACCCTACCTTAACTTTTCCTAACGTAACAGAATACGTCCGCTAACGGGCGTACAGACTACGCGAACGTACGCAGCTTAGCACGCCCATACTGTACACTTTAAATACCACCCCCCGCCTACTTCACGTAAAACACACGTATTGTTGACTAACGTAAATTTGGCACGCCCACACGTAAGTATTTACGTTAGCAATACGTGAAATCTCCATACGTTTGAAAATACGCTACGTGAATGTGCGTATTTTCTGCGGTGCGCATGCGCAGTGCGTACAAATCTGCGAATTTACGTGTCCGCCACAAGTAAATTCGCGGAAATGCGTAGTTCAGGATCTGCCCCAATGCAGAGAGCATACGTGACCGTTATACACAATGGAGAGAGCACACAAGTGACCGTTATACAGACTGCAGAGAGCACACCAGTGACCGTTATACACAATGCCGAGAGCACACATGTGACCGTTATACACAATGCAGAGAGCACACATGTGACCGTTATACACAATGCAGAGAGCACACGTGACCGTTATACACAATGGAGAGAGCACACCAGTGACCCTTATACAGACTGCAGAGAGCACATCAGTGACCGTTATACACAATGGAGAGAGCACACCAGTGACAGTAATACACAATACCGAGAGCACACATGTGACCGTTATACACAATGCAGAGAGCACACCAGTGACCTATATACAGGGCTGCCATCGGCGGTACTGCAAGAAACTTTGTCCCAGGACTGGGTTTCATTTTCTGTTTTGTTTTTTGTTTCTTTTAACAGCAGTCAAAGCCAGCTGCATAAGATTTTTCAGATAGTTCTATGGCTATGTCTGTTTTGCCAGCAGGTCCATAACTAGAGGTGTGTGATAGGGGTGGCCGCCCAGGGCACCAAGCTTAAGGGGGACACCAGTAAGTTAATATTTAATGTTAAATTGGTTTGGAATTCAGGGTCAGGGGCACCATTTTTCATTTTTGCCCATGGTGCTAAAATTTCTTGTTACAGCTCTTTGTGCCAGCTCTAAAGAGCTCAAGGTCTTTTGAGAATAATGATGTTATCAGTCTTACAGGACAGAAGAGATTCCGGGTGTCAGAGACTAGGGTCAGCATGGAGGAGCTGCATGCAGTTAAAGATTAAGGTAATTTATTGACTCACACTAGTTCTACCCTGTATCTACCCGGAGGAAACCCATGCAGACAAAGAGAGAACATGCAAACTCTACATAGATAAGGCCTATTCCGAGAATCAAACTCATGACCCCAGCGTTGTGAGACACAAGTGCGACTCCGGTTGCATTCCCCGCATAGAATGCCTGATTTCCAAAATAGGGGCATCCGAAAGTTGCTTTTCTGTTGTCCCTATTTCGAATACCCCTTCACTTTAGACATTTTTTTTAGAATGGGAACCACGGGAAAGGTGAGTAACCTCTCCAGGGTTAGGGTCAGGCTGCGGGGAAGGGAGGGTTAGGGTCAGGCTGCTGGAGATGGTGGGTTGGAGTCAGGCTGCGGGGAAGGGAGGGTCAGGGTCAGGCTGCAGGGGAGGGTTAGGGTCAGGCTGCAGGGAAGGGAGGGTTAGGGTCAGGCTTCAGGGAGATGGTGGCTTAGGGTCAGGCTAATGAGAAGGGAGTGTTAGGGTCAGGCTGCAGGGAAGGGAGGATTAGGGTAATGGAAGGGGGGGGTTAGGGTTAGAATTAGAGGAAGGGTTGGGGTAGTTTACAGCCTTACCTTTTGAAGCACTGCGTTTGGTTCTCCGTGGATTGATTGCTATGCCTCATCGAGGCATATGCAATCGAAATCCCAGCCAGTTTGAAACTGGCTGGGAGTAAACGGCCCTATCGAAATAGTGGTTGTTCTTTCCGGGGACCCACACCAGTGCGGCTTACTAAGCCACGGTGCGGCCCCACGGACCATCTTGGGAAGGTGATGGGAATGGAGAAGCTCAGCCCAGGATCAAAGAAATCAGTGGCTAAAAAATGCTATTTGGCTATTTCTCTCCTCTCTAATTATACTCTATAGCTTGTTAGTGCGTAAAAGACCTTATGTTAGTCGTAAAGCCCCCCCAGCCCCCATCAGTATTTGCTTTAGAACACAGTCATGGTGAACTGATTATGCTAAGGAGATTTGATACTCCAAAACAGATTATTAACATTTTTCCCCCTTTAAATCCATGCTACAATATGAAAAGAAGAGCACACATTTCTTTTTGCTGTCACTTTTGTTCATATCCCGAAACAGGAATCCCTTGACTTCGGCAGTAGCTGAGTGAGAGGTTTTGCAGATTCCAGTGAGCACAGCCAGGCCTAGAACCCTCTGAAGAGAAGCAGAGTTTAATGTGATTTCACAGGCAGCATTCCAGGCAGGTTAAATAACCAGAAGAAATAATCAGAAATAGATGGAGCTGGAACTGCCTGTGGCTGTGACCGTGACAGAAAGCAGGGGAGTTCCTGGGGGGTAGGGGGAGGAGGGGAGAGTGAGGTTTGGCAGAGTAAACTTCTCCTTCCTTTGATGTTTGAGATGTTCAGAAGATGCTGATTCTGCTCCTGTAACCTGCCTCATCACTGAATGTCTGCATTGTTCTGCTGATCCAAATAATTTCACTTTGGTTTCTCTGCACGGCCCCAGCAATCTTGTTCGCCCATACGCTGCCAGAGAATTCTGCACAGTATACTGCATACAAAGCACACTATTCCTCTGGCTGGCAATGGTTTCATCAATTCTATCTGTCCTTCTGCAGAGGGATGACTGGGCCGGATCCAGACCCCTGCACGCTTTCCGTACATGCGGGGGGACTGAAAGTAAGCATAGAAGTGGGGAGTGAACTGCCCTCTTGTGTGGACTTGAGGGCAGATAAGGCAGCCCTAAGGTGAGCAGATCAGCGGTTCACACAACCAATGATCCAAGCGTAAATCCTAAACCAAGGCCACACTGTAAAATGTTAATCTCCCCCGTGCCCCCCTTGTGTATGTTTGGTGGGTAAAGGGTAAGACCTGCCCTGTTGGTCTGAGCTCTGTACGATAGGCGATCCGTGCGTAAATTGCTTGTAACATGCGCCCTTCCCTCCAGACACTGACTTATGCACATAAAGTGACGGACGGAGAACTGGATCCGGAACAGTGTTTTGAACTAATGCACTTTTGTTGTTTACACCCAGTTGGATCCTTGTAGCTTAAAGTGTTCTCATACCTGAGTGCTGCATTCAGCATGTGATGTATATAATAGTTTGTTTTACATTCCAAGATGTGATTAGATATTAATATGGGCCCATTTATCCACTGTTTGCCAGCAGTAGTAGCATCTGGTTTTTGGCAGGGTACCTTTAATGCTTCCACCCCAGGTTTTTGGCCTGCTTACCTCGTCTCCCCAGGTGCAGTGGTCGGGATGAGGTAATTTCCATTTCTGAATGGGACGCTCAGTTCCTTAGGAAATTGCAGGAATTTCTGTCATTTTGGCAGTGGTGGCTATGCTAGAGCACTGAGATCATG
This sequence comes from Limnodynastes dumerilii, assembly GCA_011038615.1. Classification (NCBI taxonomy): domain Eukaryota; kingdom Metazoa; phylum Chordata; class Amphibia; order Anura; family Limnodynastidae; genus Limnodynastes; species Limnodynastes dumerilii. Next base: position 829,020 of record WWET01000010.1, read on the forward strand.
CTGAACGCTGGAATCTGCATTGGCCACGTTGACCATGGACTCCCATACCACAAATTTCATTTATAAGCTCATTGAGGAAAATACCTAATAGTAACACACTCAGAGATAGCAGACGCCTGTCACTTATACTGTAGTCGTGTTTCTTTAAGCATCATCTGTCAGTCTGATTTTGTCAGAAGTTATTTCATATCTATTGATTAAAAAATATGTCACAAATCCATGATAAATCAAATACACATTGCATTTACCATATTACATTTACCACAGTGTTACATATACTTTCCATCCCCAAAACTGATTAGTAAACAACATTCATTTATCACTTTCAAATGCAAAAGCAGATTTCCTGACATATATAAATAATTAAATGTTTAGATGGTATCTATTTATAGGCTGATTTAATTATACATATGGAAACTGCTGATAGTCAAACTTTTTACAGATACATATGGTTTAGGTATAAATGCACCACTGGGGTAATATTGTCAGGGTGCTTCCTCAGCAGTCATGAAGAGCACTAGTGTGTCGTTGATGTGTACTGGTTGTGCAATAAAATGGGATGATGTTCCTCAGAACTGATATCCTGCATGTAAACACAGTAACAGGTAAACAAAGTTATTAGAAGCACTTGTGTTGTAGGTATAGTTGCAACTCCCCCTGAATACCAGGGAGACTCCTTGAAGAGAGAGTGATCTCCCTGACTTCCAGAAGTGCTTGATAATCAGCCTGATGTAGGTTTGGTTCCATTGAGGCCTTTGGAGATGGCAATTAAGAGGGAGGCCATATTTGTAATCAAAGAATGGCAGGCAAAAAAAAAAACGAGTAGATTTGTAAAGAGGCACCTTAGGCAGATTTCCCCTGGTTGATCTGATCTGGGCCTCTATATCTAACAGAAGTCACCTGCCTCTTAATTGGATGTCCATGATCAACACAGTTAGGGTGATGGGCGGACATCTGGATACTGTCCTTCCTAAATTTAATTTGTCTTTGAAGCTCTGTCCAGTTTAATTCTCAACCTGAGGGTCTCAGATTGGGTGACCAAGGACCAACACTATTTAAATGATCTGGTTTCCTCACACTTGGCCTATTCCTCATTTACTAAAGTTAGGGGATTTACGCAAGCCTCTTGAATTTTTTTCATAGTTTCCAATAGAAATGACTATTATTTTTTTTCTCTCCTGTAAAATCTTCAAATCTTTAACTTATTCTCCTTTTATTATAAAAAGAAGACGATTCAGTAGCACCACACCCGTTCACTCAGATTGGGTAATGTATCAAAGTACCGCCATCCAGTCGTTGTGGTTGTATGTTATGAATTCTTCCCCCTTCACTCTGATTGGTAGACCTGAAACAGGAGGTGGTTTATGCCCAGCCTTGTAAACACTAAGTGGCAGGATCAACTACCTCTATAAGTAGACTTCAGCAGTATCCAACCTAATTATCCTCAGGAACGTTTTCCTGCAATTAGTCCAATTTAGCTATAAAAAAAAAACTATGCAGAAATGTTATATATAACAGTTTTTCTTTGTTATGGTCATTAAACTAAAATATTGAGCAAAAACTAAATTCTATAGATTGCTAGAATGCATATTTGTATTACATATTATTTGTAATTATTTTTTACTGTAGTTTATTTATATTGATGTTATTTGTTTACTTAATTAAAATATAACTTTTTGACTTTTAAAAGCATAAAAATTGCTTTACTGTGTAGAATAGAGTGAGTGCAGTATGATGGGTAGTCAGCTAGTGGTTGTTTAAAATTCATCTAATCCCATGCCATAAAACTTTAATTGCATCTCATGTCTTTTGAATGTGCAGCACCCTCTGCTGGAACTAATCCATATTACCTATTTTAGCTAAACCTGAATTATAATAATGAATATAACACACAGTAGGCATGGTAGTGCATTGCCATTGTGCACTGTAACAGGGCGCTGGGGCCTGTGTGGAACCTAATCAATAAAAAAAGGTAAAACAAACACACGTAGTAATATGCCACAAATTATTCTGTGCTCTTTTAACAGCATTATACTTGTATATTTGAATATGTTAAATATTCTCTGTAAAGTATAAATAATATCATTCTTCTTAATATTTTGTCCAGGCCAATATGATCTGTCCAGGATATGCCAGGATATGTTTAAGGCCTGAGGTGTAGCAACCTCATCCTTGGCATCAATGTGGTCAGAGGAATGGCACCAGCAGTAATGTATATGCTTCTCCAAATAACATGCCTTGCACTGTTTGGTTGCCCGCACCTCTTGTGTCTACTGTATATCCTGTTGCCTCATTGTATCTGTGAAGCACCCAAATATTTTGGCAGAAATGCCTCTGAGACGTTGTAACAATACCCCAACAGATGATTCTTATACCAATTTGTATTCAGTTGTAACAACAAATGGCTTGATCCAGAGCGGAATGTATGTCTGATGGCATAGGTTTTGTCTGTGTACCTACGCATTGCAAAGGGCCAAAGTTAATGTGCAGGCAATTACAGAGACCCACTCCCAAACAGAAGTCACTGTTGTGACTGCTTGCAATCAGAGGGGTGTTTCACAGAAGGGAAAGGGTAGAGGGACATAGTCAATTAACAGTATGGATGCCCATAAACTTCAGTGATTATCAATCCAATCATCCAATTATCAGCTGATTGGGCCAATAATCGCTATAATGAGTGGTCGGGATGGTTTTTCCAAATGGCCAATAATCGTACCATGATCTCGGATATGATTATTTGATTTCATGTTCTGCAGAAAAATATTGGGTGCTAGTTCCCGCTATTTCATGCAGAGCCAACCTCACTACACCTCACTACACCTCACCACACCTCACCACACCTCACTAAACCTCACTAAACCTCACTACACCTCACTACACCTCACTACACCTCACTAAACAAGGGCCTCCCTTTTCTGCCAAGATTACCACAGTCCCAGCATCTTCATTTACAATGCGTTGATCGCCATGAAAATCACGATGATCATTAGCATTAGCACCCCCAATCCCCGGCCCCGACTAATCGCTATATTTACTAAGTGTCGCAGGGTGGCGTTACAGTATTTCAGCAGTATCCCAATATACCCCCCCACCTTTCCTCCCCCTAATAGCTGTTATTGGGTGGAGGAAATGGGGGTATGTATAGGGAGACCGCTGGAATACACAGTGTCCATGTAGAAAAAGTAAAAATAATAATTAAACATATATATACATATTTTAATAATTAATAAATAA
>WWET01000010.1:852250-864119 GCA_011038615.1 Limnodynastes dumerilii
TCTGTCCCTCCGGCAGTTTCAGGCTCTCTCCCCGCGGCTGTGACTCAGACTCTCTCCCTCGCGTCGTGCAGTGCACATAGACGTTGCGTGACCTTAAGTCACATCAACGTCATTGTACAGTGCGCACCGCGAGGGAGAGAGTCTGAGTCAGAGCTGCATGGGAGAGAGCCTGAAACTGCCGGAGGGACAGAAAAGGTAAGTTCAGTGTTACATCCACTGATCCCCTGTATAAGATGCACCCCATTTTTTATTAAATAATGCTTAAAATAATAGAAAAAAATACATTTAAAACATTTTTTTTTTAATTTAGGCTCCAAAAACAGGGTGCGTCTTATACAAGGGAGCGTCTTATACGTGGGGAAATACGGTAATTTGAATGAGTTAAAACGCTGATTAATTATGGTTCTTAATTTTTAAATTTTTTAGTTTTAAAGGCTATAGTAGTTTAGTAATATGTATAGTTGACAATGCTTGTGTTCTTATAAGGTAGACATAGACAACCTTTGGCACTCCAGGTTCTGTGAACCTATAACTTCCAACAGAATAAGCATAGTTGATAGCCAAAGAAGGATGATTGTTAGTTAAGAAAAGAAACATACATTTTCTTGTGCCTTATAATATATTAACATATATGTATACATAAACGCACATATTCTGTTCAGAGCGCAGTGTAAAAAAATATTTTATATAAGGCCAATGAGTCACAGGAGCATTGACTGAATAAGCCCTGACTGGAAGAACCTGCTGGAAGAATCTCTAGTTCTGTAACTATCTGGTTTTGAAGAGCTGTTTATTAAACAGACACAAAATAAAATGAAAATAATTGTTCATTATTGACAGACAATTTCACTTCTATTTCAAAACCATTGTGCATATGGGCAGTAAGCTCTCCAGGAATTTTAGTAAAATCAAGTAGCCTGGGGGTGATTTTTAAGAAGCTTTAGCAGAGCTGACAACAGCTTACACATACAATTTACAGTCACAGTACAGTAGTACGAATAAGCACCTTGTCATGTATGTATTCCCCACTTGTCTACAAAAGCAAAATAGTTCTTGGCAATAGTGACTAAGATTAAGATTCCATTTGCCTATGACAAATCCTGTGCAGTTTAAAAATTCACTGACGTCTTTGCATTTCAGCCTGCGTTCATTACCTGCAAAAGTTCAGGTAGAGTGACTTAAAACAGGCTTTGGAATCTTATGGACGTCATTAGCTTAGGCAGAGATCTGTAATGCATAGGGCTCACTATAAGTCACAGGATGCATGTACCCACCACACTTCCAGCTGTACTTTCATGTATCAGCATGCTACTAGTTTCCAGGAATCATTTGTGTCTTTTTTATCTTCTAACAATTACCAAATACAAATATAACACTGCCACCATGGTTAAATAGTTTTCAGCCCCAATTAAGAATATTTATAGTAAAATATAGTTGACATTTTGCATAGGATTTTCTAAATGGCATTAAATATATGCACATTCCTATGATTCCTATGTTGGCCTCATCTATCTTAATCTGCCCAGCACATTCTATGATGCTTTATTGTCTCAATGAAATAAATTATATCTTAAAACACACCTGTTCAGCCAAATGCCCCCACAGTGGGGCTTTTAATATGGCCCCATAAAGCTATTATGGTGGCATATTAAGCCCTACTGTGGGGGCACACAGAATGCTATTATTACTACTAAGGCTACATATAACAGTCTATTATGGGGGAGGGGACGGAGCTATGGAGATAATTTGATTTGATTTTATTAAGATTTAATATGGAGCACCTATTTGCCACTGTGTAGACAAGATAATATTCAGATGCAAGTGAGCTGCTAGACCGTTTCTCAATTAAAACAACAATTATCTGTCAAAAAGTAAACATAGACTTGAATATCTTGGGATATACTTAATTAAACATCACAATCATTGTGTCTACCTAACTCATATGCCAGCCCTGCTAGACAAAAAACCCCTGCAAGCAAGTGTTAGAATTACACGTACAACCTTCAGTACATTCATACTTCCTGCAAAATCTCTATTTCATGTACTCAAAATATCATGCACTGACTATTGCAATGCATTTTATACCCACTGTAAGTTTCACCCCTAAAGCAAACACAGCAGCTGGATGATTTTCCATTCAAAATGCACTTCTACTGTTGCACCACTCTGCCAAATGTTACAATGGTATATAATACATTTAGTATCCAACAAAACTGCACCCACATTTATGCACCTCTCATCCACATCCATTACCTGCTCTCTCTTTCCTGGTTACAGGACCTTTTCTGGACCGCACCCACTCTGTGGAACTCCCTTCCTTGCACAACACATTCCTCCAAAACATCAAGCCCTCATCTCTATAGACAAGCTCATATTCCTTAAACTCTCATGTTTTTTTTCTACCTTATCAACAACCTCTGTCCTTATTTTCCCTTCCCTTTACATGGTTTACATAAAACTTTTATTTTCTCTTACTCCTATTAGTCGTCAGTCTCCAAACCAAAGCTGTTTACACACTGGGGCTTTTTCTGCCATAATCATGCAAGGGGAGGGGGTTCCAATGCGTGTAATACATGTGGGGTATATTAGCATACCTCCCAACATTTTGGAGCCCAAATATGGGACAAATAAGTCCCGCCCCATCATGCTCACCACCCCCACTGTCATGCCACAGCGGGCAAAAATTACACCTAGCCTGTGAGTGTGTGTATGTTAGGGAATTAGACTGTAATGCAACAGAGGTTGATGTGACGGATTGTTAAAATTGTAAAGAGCTACTTAATATGGCACATATCTCTCTCTTTGTGACTCCTGTCTCTGGGCAACCAGAACCCCCCCACACCCCTTGAGTGCACCACTGGATCACACAATCAAACTTGTTACTGTTCGTCAGTAGTTGTTAGTTAGTTACTGTCCAACGATGTTAAAATATCATATGAAACAGTAACTGATCATTTTTTGGATTTCTACTCTACAATCTTTCAAGCGTTCCCTTAAAACTCATCTCTTCAGACAAGCTTATCAAATTCCACAACTACCCTAAGCATTAAATACCATATTATCAACCACTTCTACAATTTAACACATTACGAACACAAACCCGCACGCTCTCTGTTCTACAATTCCCTCCTCTCTGCTACTAGCACTGCTGTGTGACTGGAGCATACAGAGCATTGAGCACTTTTGTCATACACCCAAAATGGGACAAATAAGCCCCGCCCCATCATGCTACCACCCTGCCCCACCCCGTCATGCCACAGCGGGCAAAAATTACACCTAGCCTGTGAGTGTGTTTATGTTAGGGAATTAGACTGTAATGCAACAGAGGTTGATGTGACGGATTGTTGAAATTGTAAAGAGCTACTTAATATGGCACATATCTCTCTCTTTGTGACACCTGTTTCTGGGCAACCAGAACCCCCCCTTCCCCTGGGGGCGCCACTGCATATAATTATTTTTTTTAGGTGCACCACTGGATTACACAATCCAACTTGTTACTGTTAGTCAGTAGTTGTTAGTTACTGTCCAACGATGTTAAAATATCATATGAAACAGTAACTGATCATTTGATTGGATTTTTTGGAGCTCCTAATTTTTGTCATGAACAATGTTCAGATGTCTGTAGAAATCTTCAGGTGTACTGACACACGATCTTCACTACAAATAAGTCCCATTCATATTTCTGCATATCGCCATCTTGTGGGCAACAATATCATTACAGCAAAGATTTATTTGTGATTCATAAATAAGGGATTTGAGCAGAACCATAAAAATCTCGTCGGTTTATGTTTTCTAGCTACCCAAGCCCTTTCCCCTCTGTACTTTCTACAACAATCTGATTAAACGCCTATTTGTAGTAGAGACCTGGAATAGCATTGGACAGTATTAAAGTTGATGTTATCTACAAAGTCTGTCTATCATCATAATGGGAGACTCATTCTCACTCATACACAATATATAATGAAACTGAATCCTTGGTGACCCAGTACTCCTCTTTCCCCATTATTTTTATGTTTTCCTTATTTACCCTCTTCCCAATTTTCCTTTTGTTCCACCCCAGCTAAAAACACTTAAAGAATACAACAAACAAACCATGAAGTGACAAAGTAAGGCAGTCTTATCATTAATATTTACCTTTTCACTTTTGTAATTTTCCATTTATATTCCACCTATAATTTGCTCTTTATAGAACCTGACTCCTCTCCTGCAGAATCATGCTCCCAGTGTTCTGCATAACCCAGCTGTTGCTACTAGCATCATGTGGCCGAGGAGAAGAGGAATTCCAGTGGACACAGAATGAGCGTGGATCATTTTATTATGGAACATTCCCTCCCAGTAAGTTTATACTGGAGTTTGGGCCTCTGTGACTCACACAACATCCACAACCTTTCTTTCTTTTACCTACAGCTTTCACCTGGGGTGTGGGCAGCTCTGCTTACCAGACAGAAGGTGCATGGGACAAGGATGGCAAAGGAGAAAGTATCTGGGACGCCTTCACTCATAAGAAAGGCAGAGTATTTATGAACCATACCGCAGACTCCTCATGCGATGGGTATCACAAGGTCAAGGTAAGAATAGCAGCTTTGTAAATGGTTTATGACCCAATGACAGAAATTTTCTACAGTTATTTCATGGGGCTTTTACCTGTTACAGGAGGACTTAGATCTGCTGAAGCAATTAAATGTTTCCCATTACCGTCTTTCTATCTCTTGGCCTCGTTTAATTCCGTCTGGTATTAAAGGTGAGAGCTCAAATACTGACACTACAAATGTAAGGATCAACAGTTAGTCAAGTGATATTAGAAGACATAACTAGAGCTATTAAGTGATTATCATACAGTACACAAAATGTTTCTACACCACCTGTATTATTATGTAGTGCATTAACTCTATTGTAAATGTGTAGATTCTACAGAAATTAGTGAAATAGAATAAAGAAAATAATGCTACACATCTGCTTTATCCTCCTGTTGTTTCTGTGATTATGTCTAGTTTGAGGAACATGTCTGTAAGACATAATATTTCTGCTATCCCTCAGTCTAGAGGCAATGGTCCAGATGATAAACTACGTGCAGATCCGCATTGGAGGCTAGCCTATGGAATTTGCTATCCTAAATGCAGCACGTAGGAGAACAGGGCCTCCACCACACTGCACCTTACCTTAAGTATCCACACAGAAGTCAGTCTATGCAGAATAATGAAACATACGGAAGGGCTTAGCCAAGCCCTTACTGTACCATTAGCTTGCCTATGGCCACCCACCATGTGTATTTGCTCACATGGTGTATGGGCACGCCCCCCCCTTGTGGAGGATGAATTCTGCACAGAATGCAGCATGGGTCAGCTGTGTTCCGATATGGGATTGCATGTACTGCACATGTACAGTACATGCTGATCAGAAACTAACACATCTAATTTATGTAAGTGGCCTGACGTTATTAGTTCTAGTTCTGGCAAAACGTTACAATCTCACCTGTGATTCCTCTTTCTTATTGTTCCTCTAACAACCCATAAGAGGCTCATCAGACAGCAACAAATACACTTTTATAAAGACCATGTGCAGCTTTGCATCAGGAATATTATCATTTATGTTAAGTCCCAATGTTTGCTGATCTGAATGTTATTTAATAAAGTACTGATGATTGTAACCGAAGATTATTTGATAGTTGTTTTCACATTGCTCTTATATTACGCAAAAACTGCCTAAAGGGGACAGGCAGACATATAGAAGTGATAGAGGGGAGAGACGGTAAGCAATGAGCATAGGGCCGTGGGTTAGAATGGGCGTTGGAAGACTTTGATTAACCAGCGGGTCTATTTGAAGTTTTATAGAGAGGTGGAGAGTCTGATAGGGAGAGAGCTCAAGAGAAAAGGTGCAGCACGGGCAAAATCTTGGAAGCGAGAGTGGGATGAAGTAATCAGATCTCCAGCTCCCCAATCTCTCCCTATCACACTAATGGTCCCCTTTTTAACTCCATCTCCCCCAATGTCGCTCTCAAGCTCCACTGCTTTCTGCAGCTACCTCAGTTGTTACACATCTCTCCCGATAGTTTTTTTTTTTTTAAATATGTTTTATTGAGTTTTTCAAATAGTTATGGGGGAAGGGGTACAGAAAAAAAGAAAGAAAGGTTACGGGAACATGTTAATCCCATGCAGCATATGTAGAACCAAACATATAAGTATAAACAAGGAGAAAATCCAACAACATGAGAACACCACATTCACATTGAAGCATTGTTACTATCAAGTTAACCTTGGGATTCTGAGATCCCAGAAGTTAGGGATCGTCAATAGAGTGGCAAGACGGGTTAGAGGTTTAGATGGGAAAAGGGGAATGAAGGAAAACCTGAAGGAGGTGACCACTGTCCATATATGAGTGTTGTCATGGGAAGTTAACGGTTAGTCATGAAGACCCAGGGTAATCTGAAAATGGGCAAGCCATGGGGACCAAACCCCAGAGAAGCGCTTGGAAGAGTTATGAAGAATACCGGAAATATATTCTAGTTATGGGGACACCCGTGACAGAGGAGATCAAGTGATGGACCTCCTGCCAGAGGGCCACCACTTTTGGACAAGTCCACCATATATGATACAGGGTGCCCTATTCACCACAGTGTCGCCAGCATGCCGCAGAGGTAGAAGGAAAAATTACACTCAACCTTTTGGGAGTCAGATACCAACGATAGTAAACTTGCGCATTTTCGTTAATTCGACCACATATGGAGCTTTGGGAGTTTAGATTGAGACACCACTGTGTTTTGGTGAGATTTTCTCTAATTGATGTCCAGTCCTCCTCGTCCAATGACTCCCCAAGATCTCGCTCCCACTGCAGCTCAGAGGGTCTTTTGAAGGGCGTTTGTGACGGAGGAACAACTGATAAAGTGTCGAAATAAGTTTAGTCGGAGGAGAACGCAGGGCACATAACGACTCTAGAGTGGAAGAGCTGGAGGTATAGAATTGTGGAGGAGCAAGGGAATTATAGAAATGGCGCAGCTGGAGATACTGAAAAAAGCAGGTATGGGGAAGATGGAGTCTGGTCTGAAGCTCCGCAAATGAGGGAAAAAAACGGAGAGGGGACAAGTCCGCGAAATGGCAGATGCCACTAGCTATCCATGGCGAGGAGGAGTGTCTATCAAATCCGGGTTGGAATAGCGGATTGTTCCAAAGGGAGTATAGACGCCAGGGTTGAGCTAAAAGCTCGTATGTTTTGGTAAGTTTGTCCCAAATAGAAATGGAAAAGGCTATAGTGGGCAGGAGAGAAGATAAAGTGGGTCTGTGACGTGGCAGTAGCCAGAGAAAGAAAGAGGCAGAGATGGTATCAGAGAAATTCTCCCGATAGTTTTTAAAGACCCAAATAACTTTCTTCAGCTCCTGCAATTTTAAGCTCCAACTCTCCTACCATTGTTCTCCATCTCCAGTACTAGTCATCTTACCGCAGAGCTTTTCCTGCTTCTCTTGCTGACTCCCCTGAGTGCCATGATGTCATTAAACACACCAATGCTGCAAGGTAAAGGGAGACATCACTGCTCTGTCTTCCTAATAGTTGTTGACATCACTGCTCTGTCTTCCTATTAGTTGATGACATCACTGCTCTGTCTTCCTATTAGTTGATGACATCACTGCTCTGTCTTCCTATTACTTGCCTTTATTTTCTGCATCAGTAATCCCACCAGATAAAATTACAAGTGGCTGTTGCGATCTTATTGTTGAAAATAATTGTTGACCCTAATGAAGAGTTTCTAGAAAAGCCCCTCTATACCAACACCCTTTATAAAACAGCACTGTTTAAATTTTAGTAACCAAATTTATTATGCAAATTAAAAATCACACGTGCCATTAAAGACTGTCTTGTATATCTCTCTACTCTGCTAAAATAATTATATATTGTAATGCTCTATAATTTGCTTCCACAGCTGAAAATGTTAATGAAAAAGGAATAAAATACTACAATGATTTAATCAATGTCCTTATGGAACAGAAAATTACACCAGTGGTCACCTTATATCACTGGGACTTGCCACAGGTACGTTTACTATCACCTGTGCTACATAACCTCAAAAAACACTAATTGGACTGGATACAGACTTCTGTGCGGGTGAGGGGAGGCTTCTCTTCTTGCTTGTACAGACTTACGTTCCCTGGTCCCTACCTCAAAACATCTGCACCGTTCTCATGTATAATAGGGAAGACATGGAAGTCTGGGTGGTACAGAGGGCGCTTAACATGCCCTCAGTGACATAATCTAGCAACCTGCACCCCGCTCCGCCACTGGAAACACTCCTAAGATGGAATTCTGAGTCCAGATTCTTTCTAGGAATGCAGCACATGTGCTTTTTAACAAACAGCAGGCAATCCTAGCTATCAGAAAACGTCCCCTTTACAGGCGACGGGATCCAGTCCATCATTAATATATTTAATACATATCCTCCCACACTGCTAAACTGAAGTATTATTCCCTATCTACTGCATCATCACTAGGCCAGGAATTCTACTCCCACCACTTACCACACTGCTAAACTGGAGTATTATTCTCACCTACTGCATCACCAGGCCAGGAATTATACTGTACCACTTACCACACTGCTAAACTGGAGTATTATTCCCCACCTACTGCATCACTAGGCCAGGAATTATCCTCCACCTCTTACCACACTGCTAAACTGGAGTATTATTCTCACCTACTGCATCACCAGGCCAGGAATTATACTCCACCACTTACCACACTGCTAAACTGGAGTATTATTCTCACCTACTGCATCACCAGGCCAGGGATTATACTCCACCACTTACCACACTGCTAAAATGGAGTATTATTCCACACCTACTGCATCACCAGGCCAGAAATTATACTCCATCACTTACCACACTGCTAAACTATTATTCTACACCTACTGCATCACCAGGCCCAAGACAGATACAATCTACCAGATTGCTACGTTGAAGCATTACTTAACACATTTTACCAAACAACATTTGAAGAATGTAAAATGTTCACAGTGGTGGCTGATTTGTATATGCTATTTAATTAATTGCATGATGCAATTAATCTGTATATGTGTGCTATTTATCCTGTTCTTGAAAAACCTTAATAAAAATTGTTTAACACAAAACAACATTTGAAGATGTAAAATGTAAAATATAGATAAAATTCTTTCAAACCTGCATAATCCTCTTGTCCAACATTTGCTCAGATCCACTCACAATGCCCATTACACTCAGTCCTCCTTATAATGTGCAGGATGCAGACTTAAGACTGTCCATAGAATAGATGAAAAAAATCATGAGAATTTTGCTACTGACCACAATGCCATCATTCATGTGTTACTTTGCATTCAAATGTCACATTAAACTGAAAATTTTATCTGTAACACAATAGCACTAAATGCTATTCAGGATCCAGCATTTCTTCCAGTCCATCGAATGTCTCATTGGGCTGGATCCAGACTTAAGTAAGTGCTTGAAATTAAGGACCTGATTCACACTTAAGAATCTTCTTAAAATAAGAACTTAAAGTCACTCCTGGGCAAAACCATGTTGATTACAGGGGGAATAAATTTAATTGTATTCTTTGCATGCAGGGATATATCTTTGAATTGCTTACTGCACACAGATACTGACCAGCTTTACTATTACACTGTTATTTAGACTTGGGCTGGGAAATATCACCTCTCAACACTAGTACTGTTTGCAGCAGATGAAAAATGACTCCCCTGCAATCAACATGGTTTAGTCCAGGTGACTTTAAGTTCTTATTTTAAGAAGATTCTTAAGTGTGAATCAGGTCCTTAGAGAGGAAAGTTACTCCTGGGCTAAACCATGTTGATTGCAGGAGAGTCATATTTCATCGGTTGAAACATTATTAGTGTTGAGAGGTGATGTTTCATATCCCAAGTCTAAATAACAGTGTGATAGTAAAGCTGGTCAGTATCTGTGTGCAGTAAGCAATTCAAAGATATATCCCTGCATGCAAAGAATACAATTTACTTGACTCCCCCTGCAATCACCATGGTTTAGCCCAGGTGTAACCTTCCTCTCCCAATTTCAAGCACGTACTTAAGTCTGGATCCAGCCCATTGTTCCTGCAGAGATGGACTTTCTTCAGACACTGTGCTGACCCTTGCAGTACACTTTATTACAGGGCCCTAGTGAGGATTCAGTATACTCCTAAGCACACAATTAATGCTCCTCTGCCATGTACACTAACCTTCTGCCAAGCCCAATACATTCACCCCCCCTTGTACCCCCCAGCAAGTGACCCTATTCAGTTGCCTCGTGGGAAAGGCAGCACTACTTTAGATATGATCTTTGCATTTGCATGTATAGAGGGGCTTTTTCCACATTGTTTTATAAACAGGAACTTATAGTTCTAAAGAACTTAACTTTGCAAAAGTTTGCTGGTTTTCCCTGTAATGTTTTGTGTGTGACCTTTCAGACGCTGCAGGAAAAATTTGGTGGCTGGCAGAACATCAGCATGGTCACATACTTTAATGATTACGCCAACCTGTGCTTTGAGAGATTTGGAGACCGAGTGAAATACTGGATCACATTCAGCAATCCCTGGGTGAGTGCGTCCTACAGGAAATGACAATATTGCCAAAGGCTGCAAATTATTCAAGTGTACTTGTTGCTTACACCAGAGAACTGGCAGACGCTCTGTGGGCTGAACAAATTCTCATGAGAATTCAGCCCTTCGAGCTGTACTCTGCCTTGTTATAAATAATCCTTTTTTTTTCTTAAATCAATGATCACGTATAAGAGATTATGAGTATTCAGATAAAATATTTAAAGATCACAACCTCTGGTATAATAGGGTTTGAAAATGATGGACCGTGTTCAGAGTACCGGACGTATAACATCTTTCAGACCGCATTTACGCAATCTACGTAAGAAAAAGATACGTGGATTACGTAAAAAAATTACTACGCATGCGCAGTAGTAAAAATCTTTAAACATCGGACGTATATGTTATATGTTAAGATAATTGGGGTGTTGTACATGAAGGTTTCATACCATGTGCTACATGGAAAATCCATCCATATTTAATTCTTTATGACGTCTCAGAGAATATAAATAAAGCATTCCCATGTGTGGAAGCATGGTTCAACCATGTATCTTTTTGCAGGGCAGACTCTATGGAAAAATGATACCATGTTTTTGGAATGAAGAGGGATGTGGGGGGTAGGTGAGGTCTGGATACAGACCTAAAGGATACTTTTATGCTTCCAAGTGGTTGCATAAACAATATGCAAATTACCATATTCCATCTCAAAAAGTAATATAGTGTGACAGTATGTTCCTCTAAGAGAAGCACTATGCGGTTTATCTTCCCAGCATAACCAAGCCCTTTTAATGTAAAAAAAATAACCCACATAACCCCCCCTCCCCTTTTTATTAATTAAAAAATGCATTCATTTTTCTTGTTTTATCTTCTAGTCTGTGGCTGTAGAAGGGTATGAGACAGGAGAACATGCTCCAGGCTTGAAACTAAGAGGGACCGGAGCATATAAGGCAGCCCATCACCTCATTAAGGTAAGTGACATTTTGGGAATACACAATCTTTTTGATAGAACGTATTACTCTGCAAACAATTCCTTCAAATAATTTGATTAGCACCATAATGCTCTAGTCAGAGGGGAGTGCCCTGACTAAAGCAGGAGTTATGGTGCTTTCTTTGATGATAACACATTCGGCCTGATTCAATTAGCCTTGCAACCGTGTATTTTGCGGTGCGAAGCAAATTGTGCAATTTTTTTATAGATGCGCATAAAAATCAGCTACCGTAATAGCCGGGAAAATGCACACCGCGAACATATTCCCGTCTATTGAGGCTCGTATTGCTAATTGAATCAGGCCCTAAGCGTCATCCCGTT
>WWET01000010.1:864166-875529 GCA_011038615.1 Limnodynastes dumerilii
GGGGGGTCATCTGGACGTCACTGCACTAAAGCATATCATCCATTAGGCAAACTAGGCCAATGCCTACATTTTAGCGGACATTTAGGGGAATGATGGGAGCACAAATGCAGTATTTTCCACCCTCTGTTTTAATCTGGTCGGCTTTTTCCCCAAGTGATGTCTTGGAACTCTGGGGATTACACCCAATACATAGTTGCCAAGACTACCTAGCTTAGGCCTGTGTATATGTAGCATGGCCTGTCATTGAGTTTATCCAGCCTTTTATATAATCTATGTAAATTACCCCATGCTATTCAAGCACCTGTTTATTAACCTATACATTGACTGATCAACCACCTTTTTGTGTAACGTTTATCTTCACCTTCTGTTTGTCTTATAGGCACATGCCAGGGTGTGGCACAGTTATGGAAAGCATTGGCGCAACAAGCAGAAAGGTATGAACACCTTTGCTAGTAGTAAGATGTTTACATGATTTAGTTGGGCTTCTATGTAGAACTGCAAATCTAAAATGAAAACTCTGCATCACATTTACATCTCCCTGTCCACACTTGCCATAAAATGAGCAGTAATGTGTTCAGATGTTGTTCTTCAGTTACTAGGCGGGATAGCCACACAATGAGGAGATCAGACACGAACTACAGACAGATTTTTTTTCTTCTTTTTACACTTCTATAGTTTTGTCATTTTGGAAGTGGCAGAAAGGACAACATAGGACTATAAGTCCGTATTCAGTTACGCAGGTTTCGTCTTACGTACTTTGTTTTAAGAATTGAGCTACTACGCATGTGTGGTAGCTTATATACGCTATCTACGTACGTAAATAGCATAAATAAGCTACTACGCATGTGTAGTAGCTCAATTCTTAAAACAACGTACGCAAGACGAAAGCTACGTAACTGAATCCGGACCATAATTTCTATCTAGCATCAATGGCAAGTACTTTTCCTCATAAATATAATAATATACAGTAATATTTGTTATCTATCTTTGTTCCATTAGTATGTAAAATAGAATACAAATGCCAGTAAACATTTTGGCATACATTATATAATGCCTTTCAATCTATTTACATTATGAAAACAGAATGCGACACTCCAAATAAAGGGCCGTATTCAGAGATCCGTTATTTCTCCGTGCGTATTTTTAAGTACGTTTCAACTGCGCATGCGTAGTAACTTTTTATACGCTGTCCACGTAGACTCTACACGTGGAAGTGCCTCACGGATGGACTTGTGATTCGGACGTGAGTAAATACGCACGGATCTCCCATGGAAAAATACGCACAGAGGAATTTACATAGAAATGGACGGAAGGAGGCATTTAAATGAAGGAAAGTGGGCGCGATTATAAAGATACGCGCGGACGGAGGACACATATGCGCTCGGAAAAGGCCACGGAAAGTTACAGCTGGTCTATGGAGGCGGAAGTCTCCGTGGGTGCGGATTAGCAAGGGGAGTGACTGGGGTTTTGGTGGGTGTTACTTGCTCCGTCCGTGCGTATATTTGCAGACCGATTGCCAGACGGATCTCTGAATACGGCCCAAAATTATTATTTAGATAGAGAAAATACCTACATCAGGGAACCACATAGAACTCACTAAAAATATAAACACTACATTGTGTCTGCCAGCTATATCAGTATAACCTCTGCTTTATAGGGATGGTAGGAATCTCACTGACTACGGAGTGGGGAGAACCCGTGGACATCTCCAGTCAGAAGGATATCGAGGCTGCTGAGAGATTTGTTCAGTTTAATTTTGGATGGTTTGCTAATCCTCTCTACAATGGAGACTACCCACAGATCATGAAAGAATATATAGGCAAGTGCTCGTATTCACAATAAAGCACAATTTAGCTTTTTTTTGGTGTATGGTTGAAAAGGGATATACTATTTATATATGTATCAGAATAACTGATGATTATTAACAGGTTTTTATATAGCGCTATTGACTATAGTCATAACATTTGTTTGCAGGTCCATGTACCAAATTATGTAACACTGTTCATGAACCGATGCTTAGCACTGTCACGATATAAACTACCTGTTGTCATATAGCATGTACAATACAAAAGCAAGATATGGTCTATATCTTTTATTTACAGGACAGAAAAGTGCTCAACAGGGTCTAGGTATGTCAAGACTTCCCACCTTCACTTCTCAGGAGAAGGGATACATCAAAGGCACAAGTGACTTTCTTGGAGTCGGCCACTTTACCACCAGATACATTACAAGTAGGAACTACCCATTTACCCAAGGGCCAAGTTACTTCACTGACCGAGACCTGAGAGAACTGGTAGATCCCAAGTGGCCAGAGCCGGAATCTAAGTGGCTGTATTCTGTTCCATGGGGCTTCCGTAGACTACTTAATTTTGTTAAGGTAACTTGTAGGACATGAAAAGAGCTCACTTCATGCACTAGTTACAATAAGAACACTTACATTGCTGTATCATTTCTTAAATAAATAAAAGGTTCCTACATTTCTTTAACTAATCAATGCACATTTATTGCGATGAGACAGCATCATTCAGATGGGGATCTAAGCTAAATGTATAAGCTACACTCCTTTCTCATAACCCGTTCACAGAGCCAAAAACCCGGGATATTGCCAGGGCAAGCCCTGACGACCCGGGTCGGGGCTCAGTGTGAACGGGTGCACCGGCTGCTGCCCGGGTCTGCTGACCTGGGACATTTGCAGGGTTATTCCTGGGTCCAACCTGGGTAGCTGCCACTGTCCCACTGACACTTCAGGATTGGTGTAATTTATTTACTACTGCCTGGCAACAAGTGTTGCCAGAGCAACAATAAACAAATTACGCAGTGTGATGACTCACACTACTGACAGGGCAGACCCGGGTCCCGGAATTTCCCGGGTCTGCCCTACAACCCTAAACAGGGTCTGTGACCCAGCGATATCCTGAGTTCACAGATTCGGGCTATTGACAGGGCGGCAGTGTGAGCACGGTATAACAAAAGGAAATCTACCCATATTTAAGAACACTTCACTGAGCAACAGAGAAAGTTGGGAATTGGCAAATATTTCTACATCTATGAATTAAATTGTGGTTACACTCTCACTCACTATTCATGATAATATTTATACAAAACACTAAAAACCTAGACTACCACAGAACATATAGTAATGGTGCCATTATTCATTTTGGAAAACTGTAATTAATATAAAGCTCCCAAGTAACGTTTTTACCTTTCCTAGACCCAGTATGGAAACCCCCTGGTGCTGGTTACAGAGAATGGCTTATCTGAGAAGATGCAATGTGCACAGCTGTGTGACGAGTGGAGGATACAGTACCTCAAAGGTTACATCAATGAGATGTTAAAAGGTCAGATAATCACACATGTTGCCTTGTATGTGAAGTGGAAAACCAATCTGACATTAAAATGTATTTTCTATACAATAGAGGAGTACTTTAAAGCATCTTACAAGCCTCAGCAACTGCTATACCAATGCTTACTTCACTCCTGAACTGAACATACACAGGGAGCAAATTCATCTCTTAAAAATACTTAAAGATTACGCCAATTTACACAAATGTAAATGATCTTTTTTTTCTTTCCATTGTGGCAGCAATAAAAGATGGTGTTCAAATCCAGGGATACACAGCCTGGTCTTTGATGGATAAGTTTGAGTGGGATGAAGGCTTCTCAGAAAGATTTGGACTCTTCTATGTGGAGTTCAAAAGCAGAAACAAACCTCGATATCCAAAGGCTTCTGTCCAGTTCTACAAAAAGATCATTAGAGCCAATGGCTTTCCTAACATACGAGAGGTAAGCACACACAAAGAGTATATAAGAAGGACATTGCAGTAAATAACAAGTCGGCCTTTTCCAAATGAGTGGTGGAAAATATACAGGATAACTAACAAGGTTACTTAACATGGAGAACTATGAACAACATGAGTTTAGAAGTAATCTTTAGCGTGCATTAAAAAGATATGACAAGATGCTGTATAAGCAACTGTAAGGATCATTTTTAAAATTGAAAAAAAATAATGAATGTTCACAGTTCCTACTGGAAATAAGTATGTCTAACTCTAAAAAACCCTATAAAAACAAATCTCCACTTAGTAGTGTCATTTAGGCTTATTTAGATTAGCAATTACACAGCACATTTCCAAAGTGCATAATACACTTTGTATGTCCTGAAACAATTGCCTAAGAGACAGCACTGAATATCTATTCTTTCAGTGTCAAGTGTAATCTGCAGAGATGAACTATTTGTAAAACAATGGTTGTGATGTAAGAGAAAACCACTTATCTCCATAAAGCACATAAACAGGTACTATCCTCTCCCAGACTGTATAATGCACAATATACCATGCCAACATTTGTTACAACAGTTTTCTGAAGCACTAACAAGACCCTACACCTTGTTTTGTTGGCTTTGTTCTCTTGATGGCATAATTTTTTATACAAACCTGTAAGGGATCTTTGTGAACAACACAACTTGATTTTGTTAGGTAGAAAACTGGCATCGTCTGTCTACAGAAAGCTGCTCTACTACCAACCAGCTCCTGGCTGCAGGTAAAAAGACATTAACTGCATATGTCTACGTTTGCTGTGTAACTAACCTACAATGTGTGGGGCAATAATGCCAAATTACTTACTGCAGTGGTCACTCTGATGTTTATATAGGGTGTGCCTGGTAGATAAACGTTAGATTATTACCTGGTAATCTGGTTTCCTGGACTCCTGCATGGCAGCAGTTAGACATGGGTTAATATCCCTCTCTCCTTGGAGCCCACAGGAAATTAGAAGACACCGTACGCTATATAGGACCTCCTCCTCCGTCCCCCTGTGTCTTCTTTTACTTACAAAGCTTTGGCTGCAGGTAAAAAGTGCAACTGCATATGTCTACGTTTGCTGTGCAACTAACCTACAACGTGTGGGGCAATAATGCCAAATTACTTACTGCAGTGGTCACTCTGATGTCTACGTGTACTTTATATAGGGTGTGCCTGGTAGATAAAATACTTTGCTATATTCTAATTCTAATATTCAGCCACTAACCATGAAAGTTAGCTCTCTAGCAGGTGGGGCACAGAAATGATGGAGCATATGTGCTGGCTGGGTAGTATATGTAAGTCCCAATTCTACATTCTGCAGTCACCTCCGCATAAACAGAAAACAAAAACCCTGCTAATCTTTATTACTATAGTAATACAACATTACATGTGGCGAAAGGAAAGCAGTAATATGACTACAAACAGTATAATGAAAGCTTTTATTCAATGAAATCCTAGTATAGACAAGAATCTAAATAATAGTAAGAAAAGTACATATACATAGTTTATATAAATATAAATGCTTTGTAATAATCCTTATGGAGCTTTAGCTATATACATTACATTTTTAAACAAATGAAACCATTTCAGGTAGGGAATGAATTCTCATATATCTGGTAAGCAGGGATGGCCGACATGTGACTGTCTAGGTTGTTTAGAATGACAAACTTAAAGTATCCTGTGCATTGTAGTTTCAATAGATCTGTAGAACCAGAGGGTGGCCAACCCTGTTCTGATATTTAGAGTGTCAAAAAAAGAGCACAGGACAGACTGATCAGTCATGAAAAAACTAAGACCTGCAATGTAGCAGTAGCATAGTGTGCAAACATTTATTCACTGGTTATATCTGCGCATTTCACTTTAAATGCACTGGCTTCCTATAGCAGACACTTCTCCCACTATCCTCATAGAAATAGAAAATTACATATTTGTAAAATTGTTTTAAAGTAATTGAATGTTTTGTTTCAGTTCTGTAATAGTAATATCCATATACTAGTTTTTCCACTGGAGCCAGCACTCACTGGTGTAACTCTAAGTTCCAAATTCTAACAGTTCAGGTGGGAATACCACCAATCCATGCTGTATGGAGCTGTCCTCTGTACTCTCTCAGGCCACTCCAAGGGCTAGATTTATAAAAAGTGTGGAAAAGGAAAAGTGGAGATGTTGACCATAGCAACCAATCAGATTCTAGCTCTCACTTTGATATTGCATACTAGAGAATGTCAGCTAGAATCTGATTGGTTGCTATGGACAACATCTCCACTTTTCTGCAGTTTAGTAAATCTAGACCCAAGAGAGCAGGTTATCGTGGTATCCTCACAGGAGCACAGGTGAAACAGTCAGTGGCGCTACTGTGAGAAGATGCCCAGAGTGTGCACTGCTGATATAGCTAGAGATAATGCTTACGAGCAACTGTTATAGCTAGTGGCATTCCCAGCTGTGTCTTCATGGAACTGTACTAACCTAGGATCGTGCCGGATTTCATCTCATCAGATTTTCACCCTCACTTCCCTTTTGCCTGTTTTTTTCCCTT
This sequence comes from Limnodynastes dumerilii, assembly GCA_011038615.1. Classification (NCBI taxonomy): domain Eukaryota; kingdom Metazoa; phylum Chordata; class Amphibia; order Anura; family Limnodynastidae; genus Limnodynastes; species Limnodynastes dumerilii. Next base: position 870,500 of record WWET01000010.1, read on the forward strand.
GAATAACCAGAAGAACAGAGGAATGCGGCTGCAAATTTACTGCGGCTTATTTATGGTAAGAAACTAAGTATCAGAAACTAAGTATCTAAAGTGGTGAAAGATGGGCCTATGTCAAACGAACATCTCATGTTTGCAAGGGCTTCTGAAGAAAGTGCACAACTTCAAACTATGCTGATACAAAAAAATAAAAAGGAATAACATACATGTTAATCATGGCAGCAAAATACCATGCACCATGGTCTCCTTTGAATTGCAACTATGGAAGAAAGAATGGTACCTTTTTGCATCTACTGTAATAACATTGACAAACTGACCAATTATAGCAGCAGTCCCTCACCTCAACCTGGACATTGCCATTAAGTCCATCTTTCTCCGCTGCACTTACTTTCTTCTTCTTTTTTTTGTAAACACAATATTATCATTTGACTTTATCCCAGGCTAAATATACACACACACAATATAAACACTCTCCATTAATAAAGACAAATGTTTGGCTTTTTTTTTTACATCCTAGACCCACTGACCAGACATATGGAAATGGTGACCGAGATTGTGGTGCCTACAGTCTGCACACTGTGTATCCTAATCAGCGCTGTGCTCCTGATGCGTAGTTCTGGATCCGGCCCAATATTATCATTTGACTTTATCCCAGGCTAAATATACACACACATAATATAAACACTCTCCATGACTAAAGACAAATGTTTGGCTTTTTTTGACATCCTAGACCCACTGACCAGACATATGGAAATGGTGACCGAGATTGTGGTGCCTACAGTCTGCACACTGTGTATCCTAATAAGCGCTGTGCTCCTGATGATTCTCCTGCGCAAACAGAGCTAGTACACGATAGAATCACCACCTGACTTCACCTCCGCCCAGAACAAAGACTTTCACCGAAGACTTGTGTGATCTTCTTTTCTGTTTCTCTGCTAAAGAAAGGATGTGCTGTGTTAGAAGCATCTGCTATGTCATGGTGCTCATAGAGGATTGTGGGTAAACAGACTTGATTTGGTAGTGATTTTTTTACATGCTGAAATATTGTGTGATATCAAATGTCAACATATACATTAGACCATAGGTCTGCAAATAAGGAAGCCCATAATGGCATTATGCATTGTTTAAAATAGAGCATTCTTATAACATACTGTCATAGTTGCAGTAGCCTATTACAAAATAGCATCTATGTTTTGAATTCAAATGTTCCAAATGTAAATACCTCCATTTGGTTCTAGCAATTTTTCCACATATAAATACCATTTCTGGTGTAAAAACTCTGGTGTATTCAGGAATATAGTAATTACTGAACGATACACTACAAAAACAGATCATATGCATATTCTGATATATACCCGAACCTGTTAAAGAATAGGACTCCTTATAGGATTACCGTACACCAACATTAACATCCGTCTTTACATGGCCACATGTCATTCTGTGGCACACAGAGGCTAGAAATTGTTACTGGCCATACACTAGAGCGATTACTGGCCCGATCATCCAATTATTGAGGGATGGGGCAAATAATCACTCTAGTTAGTGGCCAGGATAAATTTTTAAAACATCAGAGAGGACACAATGGCCTCTCTCTCTCCCTCTCGGTGTACCGTGTATAGCCTGTCACTGTGCTGCAAAACCTCTCGCACTATCTTTCATTCCCAAAAATAGTTGCAGTCTTCTCCGATTGACAAGAGACCCAGTCAATGAGAGAAGACTGCAGCAATAGGCTAGCTGCAAGATTCTCCTGCTAGGATGATCAATCCCAGCAGGGGAAGTGTATGGTGCCGATATCAGGACCTTTCCCCAGGGGAAAATCGTTCTGTTTTTTGGGCCATCCCCTGCTGGGGGATCGATCATCTTCCTAGTATATGGCCAGCTTTAGTATAAGCAGATCTAGCACTAAATCCAAGTTTCAGTATGTTTCATATAACACTGTTACAGAGAAGCGCCACCTAGTGGATTCATTCAATAGTCTAAGTAAAAATTATTCATCACTAGCTGTGACTATGAAAAGAAAGTACTAGGTTGTTGAAATTCATTACATTTTAACTGATCTCTGCAACTCCAAACTCTAAAAAGGTAACACTCTTAAAGAATCACTATAAATGAACACAGACATAATGGTTTTAGGAGAAAAAACAATGATCCCATGAAATTATTTTGCATATTGCCAGTGATTTTACTGAAGCACTGCTGGAGTGCCGATAGATACAACTGGAAATAATCTGAACTTTTATGTTGTTTCTTTCTCACTGTACAAAGACTCCGTTTTAAATTAAATAAATATGTATTTTACAATAATAAAAAATAAAATTGGGAGTGCAGCTCCTTCAACATGAGCAGATTCACTTTCATAAGACATGTTGTAAACAAATTATAGAAATAAAATGAAAGCAAAAGACACTAAAGATAAGACATAGCATAATACAGTACCTGAGAGTCAGCAGTCAGTAGAAGAGTACTTGGCTGCAGCTGACCTGTGATTGGTAATAAAGAACCTCTTCACTCTCCGCGCTCATGGTCATGTCAATCTGTAAGTCTAAGGACAATAAAATATTAGCAAATATGCTGTAAGGGTAACATTTCCAAACACAAAATAAGTGACAAACTTCAGTCACCAGCTTTGATAAAATCATTTATAAATGTTTTTATTGGTTCAATAATCATTTTTAATTAGTATGTTTCCTCTTCCCAGTACAGTAAATTAAACATGTCAGAAAAATTAAAAAGCACCTAATGTACATAGATAAACTAACACTGCTGTCAAGACTAAGAATAGATTTTGAAGACATGTAACCTACATGCAGCCATTTTGTATGCTACAGCATTTAGCGTAATCAATTACACGAGCTTGGTGATGTAACTTCGCTAGCAGCAAAGAAAAGGCTATATTCTATATTTACGCCATCTGGTGAATCTTCTGCCTTTCATTTACTATGCTGATCTCGTCATTCTATTCTATATATCTTTATCTAGTAAGAGGCCATAAATAGTTGCACGTTAGGTTGGACTTCATACCTGGCACGTCAAACGAGATGTGGTCTACAGGAGGCCTGGTGCTCAGCTGCCACATAGTCTTCACTTCCTTCTGTCCGTGTCCACTCAGGATCTCCACTCTCCATGTTTGTGGATGTGAACTGAAGGAAGACACAGAATATTTATTTGTAAATATATATTTCCAAGTGACATTTTCTATATACATTAACTTAGGGCTCGACAAATACAGACCTGGTGACTGAATTCACATAAATGAGCAAACACTGGTTTATTCATGGGGTGACCAGTGCTGGCTGTCCCTGTAGTTTCAGCATCAGTGGCCATAGGGGAAGGGAGGGGGGAATCTCCCACATGGATAAACTGCAGTGGTTGCTCATCCTGCGACATCAGCCAGACAGCGTGAGCTGCAGTGGTTAAACAGAAAGTCCAAGAAGACTTTGGAAGGTAAGTAAACACATTACAAGGCAACTCACATGCACACATTATACCAGTATATCGGAGATCATCATCTCTCCTGACCATCTGCTGAAACAATTGTGTAGCCATACACTGTGCAGATTTCTGCCTATGCTGCACAGAAGACTTACAGAAGTAGGACAGACAGCCCACCGGCGTACACACTAGTTACAGCTGTCTGACATCATACAGAATTTTGAAGTTTATAAAATCAAATCAGATGTGACTTCTCCTATCACAACTGATACAGACTGTGGGAGTGCACTCTCTTGCATCATTCCAAATGATCTAGATTCAAATGATTAGCCTGTTTACTGCATAGGTGTGCACCCAACTCATGCCTCTGCTTACTTCTGAAAGAAGCTGCTGATGACACTGGGCCGGATTGGAAGCTGAAACACATGCTGCTCATTCCAGGGGTTCTCTCTGTAATATTTTAAACATGTCCTGGAAAGAAGGAAAGACATTGCTCCTCAGTATCAGCTCATAGAATATAATCACAAACACACATAACTATGTTAAACTCTACTTGTAGCTTATTTGTTTCTAATTAAATATTCCCTCTAAAGTACAGCAAACAACCCCTTCTTTAACCAAAGGCAGATATATATGCCAGAAGACTATTGCACCTCAGGGAAAGTCAGTGATAGAAGAGGGACTCCTAACTAGTAGCTGAATATAGGGGCATACTTATATCCTTGTCACTAGGGGCATTCTATAACTGCCCCTGTAGAGATACTGGTCGCATAGAGAGGACTCACTGCGTGAGGGGGAAGAGGTTCTCATGCTCCAGGCTGAGGAAGGCATTGCAGTTTACAACAACCTCCAGCATGTGGTGCAGTTTCTTGACACGGTGCACCTGCTCCTGCAGATCTACCGATGCACTGACAAAGTAATCCTGAGGAAGAGAACACAAGCACAAGCTTTAGTATTACAAACCCCCACAAGCTGTATAAATATAGAATAATGGGATATACTATTTTCCAGTACAGTGCACTAACGTCACACATGATACATATGGTCTGTGCTACACTTCTGTAATCTTCCTATAGTAACTCATGTACTCATGTAGGATACTATGGTTAAGATCAATGCTTCTAACAGAAGGGCTGGATTAAGATGGTTAGTGGCCCTTTACAGCAGGAGGCAATAATTGCATTAGAATGATATGATGTGAGGAGAAAGGCAAGTCAGATGCTCGATTGCACAGGTAGAGAGGCAGTAAGGACACTTTATAGGCCATTGGTACGGCCTCCCCTGGAATATTGTGTAGAGTTCTGGAGGCCATTTTTTCAGGACATAAATACATTAGAGTATGTACAAAGAAGAGTAATTAAAACGGAGTATGGCATGTGTCACTAACATAGCAAGAAAGGCTAGAGGAAATAAACACACAAAGCTTGGGGCAGAGAAGGGATATGATAGCAACTTGGAAATATATCAAGGGGCAGGACCGGCCCAACCTATAGGCATAGGGTGGCGACACAGCACTGGTCTGATCTTAGCATGCAAGCCCCCTCTCTACAAGCCCTGTCCCCAATTGGCCATGATTTGGGGGGGGGGGGGGGGGTGGGGTC
>WWET01000010.1:895602-925327 GCA_011038615.1 Limnodynastes dumerilii
AGGGAAAGACTAAATGAATAGCTTTCACTTGTGTCAGTTTCTCCCTGTATATCTTCCTCTGGTTTGAATGGCTGCAAAAAAAGAAATTAAAAGTTATGTGTAGGTGTGTATGTATACACACATATACATAAACACACACACGTATACACACATATACATAAACACACACACGTATACATAAACACACACAATATTTGGCCATTAGTAAGTATACCTTTCTCTCCATGATGAAAGCTATTCCACTGGCACTCCAAAGGTTCTCCAATGACTTGCACTGGCCCAGATTAACTATATGAACCTGCAGGTCATCCTTGGGTAGAGAACGTAAAGCTTTTGAAACACAAACCGGTTACATTTTTCATGCCTCGTTAACCATATATGCCACTTTCTAAAAATCCCTATTTTAAAATGGTATGTTTTGTTTATTAGGCAAATCAGATGAAATTATTATGTTTGCTGGCATTCTTAAGTGTTATTTTTTGTTTATATTCCAAAATAGCAGAGAAACACCCAAAACTTTCCAAGACCATCTTTGAAAGAAAACAACCGTTCAATATTATCTGGCTCACACAACAGAACAGACCGACCTCCCAATATACCGTGCCTATCTTAATATGTACATTTAATATTTGGGACACTACTCAAACTAAATGTGGGCTAACTACATTCCCTTCTCTTACTTTATCTTCCAGGTTCATGCAACTGTACAGCAGATCCTTGGATGTCAAAGATCTTAGACCACTTTATTGATGTACTGGGTCAATTTGACCATCAAACCTTTACAGATTTTAGAGCTTAATAAAATCTCCCACACTCCTCCCTCTATTTATACCTTGAGATTTGTAAGTTTATTCAGATGCAAGCTCATATCGCTTTGGAGGCTGACATAATTTGAGAGTACATGTATATATTCAGTGGGAAGTAGGAGCTTGATCTCTGAACTTTACCATACTATCCTCCAGTGCCTTTCAACAGAAAACCCCATGAGAAAGCATAGGAAGAAGACCTGGGGACAAGGAATGGTCACCCATAAGGTTGACAATTTTAAAGGGATATATTAATACATATATTAAGGAAACCGCTTACAAAGTCTACACACACACTGGCATTTATATCCAGCGAAATTACAATGCATGTTTACATCTGTTTCCAACTTCTGCTAGAGAAACTGTGGCATTGTTGGGTCATTGCTCCACATCTGGTGGAGCTACCCTTTAATTGAATAATTTTGGAAAAACCATACATTTTTTTACAGAAGATTTTGGAAGTAAGTCTCCCATAGCATACAGCTGTTTTCTTACTGAGCAAAAATCTTAATTCCCTACCTAAGTCTACTGATAAACGTCTAATACACTGTAGCAACACAGCTAAATCAATCATAGCCAAGGATTGGAATGTCCACTACCACCTACTCAGTCAGCATTGATTAATAAAATATGGTTTATCTCCTCTGTGGAATATATCACAGCAACGCTTCACGCTTCTATTAAATTGTTCCATAACGTCAGGAAGCCATTGTATAGTTTCTTTAGCTCACCATTGCTAGGCAGAACATAAATGGGCCCTCTTCCCTGTCAGCCAAGGTGGTCCCCCTTAAAGTTCCCCTTTAATTATTCGATATATTGTATTCCCTTTCCCCATTGTGTTTTTTTCTCCTTTAGTTTTTGTGTTTACTTGTATTTTACTCTATTATTGTTTATTGTGTAACATGGTTTTGGATGTATTTATTGTACTCCCCAGAACAAGGAGAAATATACTTATTGTTGACCTATATGTTGAATACACTGTTATGCTTCTCATAAAGTTCAAAAAAACAAAAACGTTCAGCTTATAAAGTCACACATATAAACACGGAAATAATGACTAGTGCACATATTCAATAAATCCCTGTGTGAGGGCAAATACAGAATAAGAGAAGTGATCCCCCCTTACTTTACATTATTAACTAGGCAAGTAATATGGTTGCAATGGAAGCAAAGTTTACCTTGTAAGGAAAAGGACCTTGTTGACCCTCCTTCTCCTTTCCATGGACACTAAAAGGCATAATATAGTGAAATCATTAGTTATCACTGAGGATTGACCAAATGGAACTTAAACGCAAAATATATTTATATTTTTTTAATTGTTTATAAATTATAGGTCAAAAGTTATTTCACGTTTACAGATAAAACTAATGTGTTTATGGAAAGAATATACTAATAGCAAATTCCCAGTTGACCTCTCCAGTACAAATATAAATAAAAACACTGTATGCAGTACAACTTTCGATCAGACCCGACAGTATGAGGAATGATAACCCAATACACAGGTCACACACCTGCTGAGGAAGAGCTGCAGCTCCTCGGCCACTTGGTGCCTTTCCTTCCACATCACTATCATGCAACCTGAAAACAAACTGCGCGGGCTGCGGCTGTCACCGGGGTCACCACCTCCGGAAGTAGTTACCAGACGCCAAACAGTCAGAGAAGTACAAAACACATTAAAATAGCATAATTTACTCACAACATAAATTCTACTTATCATAAACAAAGTCTAGTCGGTATTTTGAACGTTTTTAAGGTATTGTTAAAAAAGTCTAGTATCGTCATCATCTGTTCCGGTCGAAGTATCTAGATACATCCGCGACACAAAATAGTTCCTTCAGAATCTACTTCGTTATCGGCCTTTACTTCTGCGCAAGTGTCATGGCTTGCATTACGATGTGGTAATGGGATAATACCTATATTTACTGGGGTGTTAATTTATGTTTTGTTGATACTGTGTTCTGTTGGACCTTTTCATGATGTATCCAGTCGCCACTCCTCTTCCCGGCGGGAGGATATAGCGACGCGGCGCCGTGTCTCCTCCCTTTTCTCTCTGTGGCCGCCATCGGATAACAGGCAGGAGCCGGCGGTCAGCATGGTGAGACGGGGCTGGGGCGGTAGATTTATGCCGGTTGTGGGAAATCTCGGCACCAGCGGTAGCGTGACGTGACAGGCATTGCCCCGGTGTGTGCTGAGCTGGGGGCCGCTTTGTGTTCTCGGGGGCCGGGGCCACGCTGGTGCCGCATGTGAGCAGGCCTGGACGATGGCTGTGTATTTAGAGCCAGGCACAGCGTGTTACTGCCGGGATTCCCTCTTGTGCAGCCTGGCCCTGGTCTTATGATGTAGGGTAGAAGACTTTTCCAGTCTGTATAGTACCGATGCAATCCATGGCTTGAGGCCTATGTCATGTGCCTGTATCTAGTTTTTCATACAAGCTGAAAATGGACACTGAGATGCTTGGTATTTAAACTATAAACCGTGACTAACGAAATCCATTTAAGCTGTTTTGATTACCTATTAATACATTAAATACGCTTAATTGATAGTTACTATTCAAATGTACATTCGTTTATGTAAGTTTCTTGAAATGTTTAAATGATAAATGTATGCAATGATGGTGTAATTTGCGACTTACCATGTATTCAGCGACAGTTGCCTGCTGTCATATGCTAATACAATGGGCTGACGAAACCGGAGTCTGAGCATCGTTTATAAAGTTTTATTTAACAATAAGTAGCTGTGATTTGTCTTGACTGACTGTTTTGTTGTGCTGTGTTCCCAGGCCTGTGCTCGTCCTTTGATATCAGTGTACTCCGAAAAGGGGGAAGCTTCTGGCAAAAATGTGACTTTGCCAGCTGTGTTCAAGGCTCCTATTCGCCCAGATATTGTCAACTTTGTGCACACCAACCTGCGCAAGAACAGCAGACAGCCTTATGCAGTGAGCAAACTTGCTGGTATGTCTTGTACTGTACATATTGTGTATTAAAAGTATATGTAACATATCCACTTGTATTTTAAATTTCCTGTTTAAATCACTGAAATAGCTTTGTGGATACGTTCCACAGTGTCTTGTATTTGTATTACACCTTGTTTTACCATATGATGAGTTCCACTTCATTGGTCCGTGTTTCTGAAACTAATGATAAGCATGGAAGTTCTGATTAATCTGACTAATTGGTGTTTAATTTGTCTGCTTTTTACAAAATGATTGACTCTCCTCTATTTTCAGGCCACCAGACCAGTGCTGAATCATGGGGAACAGGTAGGGCAGTTGCCCGTATTCCCCGTGTTCGTGGGGGAGGAACTCACCGCTCCGGTCAAGGTGCATTTGGAAATGTATCCTTTGAGAACACTTAAAAAATTGTTTTGTCTTTTTTGCCTTTTGTGAAATCATTTTACATCTTCTGCATCTTGTGACACCAGCCTTGTGTAAATTTGATTACTTGAGTTGAGTCTAAGTACTGTTTTGCGTATCTTTACATACTGTATTCTAAAGTATTCCTTAGCAAGCATATTAGATGTGCCGTGGAGGACGTATGTTTGCTCCAACCAAAACATGGAGACGCTGGCATCGTAGGGTCAATATAACCCAGAAAAGATATGCTGTTTGCTCTGCATTGGCTGCTACTGCCTTGCCTGCTCTTGTCATGTCTAAAGGTAAGTGTAAAATGTTTAGTTTAACAATTAATATCTGTATTAAACAGCCATATGATGAGTTCCACTTCTGGTCCGTGTTTCTGATATTCATGATTTTTGTGGAAGTTCTGAGGTGACTATAACGTACAATAATTAAGTTAGTTTACCCTTTGGTACTAAACCTGTTCCTTTAAGACTTTTTATTGCTTACTTTATTCAGGTCACCGTATTGAGGAGATCCCAGAGGTTCCATTGGTGGTTGAAGATAAAGTAGAAAGCTACAAAAAAACAAAGGAGGCTGTCTTGTTGCTGAAGAAACTGAAAGCTTGGAATGACATCAAGAAGGTTAGTGTATTTCATCTGAGTCCATTGCACTGATCATGTAGAATTCACCTAATGCACTGGCTAATTCTGTAGGCTACATCAGTATTGCCTACAATGCGAATGTATGAGCTGTTTCTTCTCTTGTCAAGTTGTTTGACTCTTACTCTGACCACTTGTGTGTTATATAGGGTAGCTCAGACCTCTTTAGCTGTCTCTTGGCTAATTTAGCTTCTGATTTCAAAACACTTGTACATAACGCTGAGATTTAAAAAATGTTTAATATCTCAGTTGCATTTAGCAGTATTAGAACTAGCTTCATGCTGGTATGAGTTTACTACTTCATTGACCTTTAACCATTACATTTAATGCTCTGCTTGGTATAATGAATTTACTAACATTGTGGTATAAACGGCATAATAAATACTCCATTTTAAATGGCATTCTTGTGTGCAGGTCTATGCTTCTCAGCGTATGCGTGCTGGTAAGGGTAAAATGAGAAACCGTCGTCGCATCCAACGCAAAGGACCATGCATCATCTACAATGAAGATAATGGCATTGTCAAAGCCTTCAGAAATATCCCAGGTACTGAGTGTGTGTATACACAAACCCAGGAATGATGATCTTCCACTTCATTGGTCCGTGTTTCTGAAACCTGTGATTTTTATGGAAGTTCTGACCCCAAATTCTTCATTTTGATCTTTATAACTACTTGACGTTTTTTACTTTGTGTATGGCTAATTGTTGTTTCTCTCTAGGAATTACTCTTCTCAATGTAAATAAACTGAACCTTTTGAGGTTGGCACCTGGTGGGCATGTTGGGCGCTTCTGTATCTGGACAGAATGTGCTTTCCGCAAGCTGGATGATCTCTATGGAACCTGGCGTAAATCTGCTACCCTCAAAGCAGACTACAAGTATGTGTATCATGTTTTTCAGTCTGCTGTGAATTTTTTATAATTTTATAGTTGGTTTAGTTTAAATTTAAGTTGTAATTTAAAGTTTCAGTAGTTATGCAGTATTAAAAGGTACGATAGTGCTACACTTACCAGGGTCTGTTTTATTTGTGGAAGTCATATATTTGAGTTGCAATGAATCCTGGTATAGTTGTAGTCTGTTACAGACTTGCACTTGCTCAATAATATAAATCCTCTTTTTACAGCCTTCCCATGCACAAAATGTCAAACACAGATCTTAGCAGAATTCTGAAGAGCCAGGAGATCCAGAAGGCTCTGCGTGCACCAATGTAAGTAGATTGTGTTTTAGCCACTGCCTAGAATACTTGTTTGCTACAGTGCTTATGATGAATTTCACTTCATTGGTCCGTGTTTCTGAGCCTTTGTGATTTGAATGGAAGTTCTGATTATATAATGGAAAGAAAACCAGGTTGCTTTGCAGTTGAATATTTGCATTTAAACCTATACGTATATAATTACAGCAAAAAGGTGAAGCGCAGAGAACTCAAGAAGAACCCACTGAAGAACTTGAGAATCATGATGAGACTGAATCCATATGCAAAGACAGCAAGACGCAATGCCATCCTGCGCCAGGCTGAGAATGTGAGTATCGCGGCTCTGTACTCAACATGCTGGCAGTGCTAGGCACTTACCTCTATGTACCTGTTACTAGGGTAGCATTTAGAGGTTTGTTAATGTTGGACTGTGGTTTCTAGAAACCTATTATAAATTCACCTTTACCAGAGAAATGTTTGACCAAAAGTGTAAAATAACGACCACCTTGTGATCACTGTGATGCTGTAATTTGCGTCTCACTCAATCCACTCCTTGCGACAGTTGCCTGCTGTCATATGCTGGTGTGGATGGCTGATGAAAATCTAACTTCTGAGCTGATCAGATTACTGTTTTCAGAGTACAATATGTACAGTGATTTCTAAATGTTGTTGTTTACAATAAAGTTCTGCAAATCACAATATCACTTGATTGATTGTTTTGTATCTTGATGCATCTGGTATGGAAACATGATTTATTTAACAGACAATAGCTTGGTTACCCAAACCGATAACAATTTTATAAATTGTCTCAAAATACATCAAATCATTTTCATCTTCTGTGCCCTCAGAAGCACAACTCATTAATGGCTTTAATTGTCTGCCTTTCCAGATTTCTGAAAAACAGAAGAAGAAAGAAGCTGTGGCTGCTGCAGCGGCTGCAAAGAAATCTTAAATCTGATTTTGGGTTCAGCGCTATGGCTTTATTCTCAATAAATGCTGTTTAATATGAAGCCCTGCGTATTCTTTTCCTCTACAGACCATATAAAATTCACTACAGAAAAGGATTACTTGGGTTTTCTTTTTACTACACGGATATGGTTTCAGCAGTTTTGGATATAAACTAAATTACAATATTGTTAAAATCTATGAACCTTTGTTAACTGGGGGTTTGAAACAATACATTTTGAAGTAATGCGGAGGTCCGAGATCATGCAAGGTACATGTCCTGTAATTGTGCAACACTTAATTGATTTGGGTTCATTGCAAAAGTAAAACTGCACCTTATCAAAACTATTGCTATAGAGCTTAACACCCACTGAGCCACAGGCAGAGGTGTAGCATGGATTAATGGCACCTGGAGTAAGTAAACACCAGAGTGCCCCTCCAAGCCTGCCCTCCTGTAGTGCATTGAGCCAGGGAGTGGGGTGAGCATGTTCCTTGACATTTGCTGGCTAAAGGGTAGTGTTGTCTTAAATGAATATTCATTACTGGATTTTTCTTCACATTAATTCCCAGACCCCCTAATACAGTGTTTCCCAACCTCAGCCCTCAGGGACCACTAACAGTGCATGTTTTCCAGGTGTCACTGCTGGAGCACAGGTGTGTTCATCACCAACTGTCACATTTTAAAAGCTCCACAGGTGCTGCTCATTATATCACTTGTGATTCTTTAAGGAAACCTAGAAAATATGGACTGTTAGTGGTTCCTGAGGACTGGGGTTGGGGAACACTGGGCTAATATACCCCACATATATTATTGCATGTGTCACTCCCAGACTCAAGTTATTCCCCACTTGTATATTATATAGTGTTCAATATACTAATGTCCCACATGTAATACTAGTATACTAGGGATCTGGAGGTGCTACTTGCCTGTGCTCTTCAACACCCCTTTTGGTCTGCCAGTGCCCGGAGCACAAGCTCCACTGGCTCCATCCTGGCTACAGGTTAGACAGGCCTGTATGCCGCATAGTCCACTGCAGAAATCTTGAGGACAAAAAAAAAAAAAAAGCTGGCCATACACTGGGATGATTGATCCCAGCAGGAAGTGGCCCAATAAACTGGTTGATTTCCCAACAAGAAAAGGTCCTGTTGTTGGTGCCATATATCGCCTGCTGGGACTGAGAATCCTAGCAGAAGAGGGAGCTGTTCAGTGAATAAATTGACTCAGCTTATAGAATGATGGGCTAGATAATCGTTCTAGTGTATGGCCAGCTTAAGAAGCAGTAGGTGCTCTCACCATATACATTACATATGCTTGCAAATATATAATAAGCCTGTTATAGTGGGCCTAACTAAAACTTTCAGAGTCCCAATGTTTGGCCATATGGCCCATTGACCTAGGAGGGTCCCTAAGTCTCTTGTTTTAACCTGAACATAACTCTCTGATAGGGTGTGACATCCCTATGCAAGCTGAATATATGCATTGTGGGCAGAGGATATTTGAATGGTACAGTATAGGCTGGGTTAGGCATGTCTGTGCACCAAGTTATTATGTATAACCAGAGATGTGCAAGGTAAAGTTAAAGCAAAGTTCTGAGCATGTAAGTCAGCTTCATCAGAGGGGAGTGCATTATCCTTACTTGTGCGTAACTTAGGTATGCTTGCGTATATGAAACAATCTAAGTCTGGATCAGACCCCATGTCAATAAACCTTTCATGTCCAATGGTTAACTAGAAAGGATAATAGAAAATAGTATCTCTGTTGGGTGCTGTGTAAACAAACTAAACATGATAAAATCTAAAAAATAATATAAAACAAACAGGTAAATAATCTCCTAAAAAATTTATCAAGTCCTTCTTAAGATATAAATGTGATGACTAAAAGGCAATGTTCCACATATGTTGATTGTAGTTCTCATTCATATCCCATAAACAGCATGAATGGGAAGAAGGGGAAATAAATAAATTAAAATACAATTTATTCAAAACAAAACCAATAACTGGCAGCTGAAATCAAAAGCCAGCATCACATAAAATACAATGGAACACAAAAACATACAAAGTAAAAAGTTCCCCCACAGGATGGTAACAATCCTTAATGGGAGTGAGGACACTCACTAGTAAAAGTCCATACCCGGCATGCAGATAAAGCTGGAAACGAGAGTCCCGTCGTAGCTGTGAAGGAGTTACCAGCTGACGCGTTTCGAGGGACGAAGCCTCTTTCCCACTTTGAGAAAGAGGCTTCGTCCCTCGAAACGAGACTAACTCCTGGACCTCCCAGCGTGATCTTCTGTCCACGGCTCCCTGCAGAATCCCGACCGCCGGCTGTTAACACCATCTGGACATCTCCCGGGCACTTCACGTCCTTCACAGCTACGACGGGACTCTCGTTTCCAGCTTTATCTGCATGCCGGGTATGGACTTTTACTAGTGAGTGTCCTCACTCCCATTAAGGATTGTTACCATCCTTTGGGGGAACTTTTTACTTTGTATATCTTTGTGTTCCATTGTATTTTATGTGATGCTGGCTTTCGTTTTCAGCTGCCAGTTATTGGTTTTGTTTTGAATAAATTGTATTGTAATTTATTTATTTTCCCTTCTTCCCATTTATGCTGTTTATGGGATATGAATGAGAACTACAATCAATCAGCTGCCAGTTATTGGTTTTGTTTTGAATAAATTTTGTTTTAATTTATTTATTTCCCCTTCTTCCCATTCATGCTGTTTATGGGATATGAATGAGAACTACAATCAACACATGTGGAACATTGCCTTTTAGTCATCACATTTATATCTTAAGAAGGACTTGATTAAATTTTAAGGAGATTATTTACCTGTTTGTTTTTTATTATTATTTTTTAGATTTTATCACCTTTAGTTTGTTTACACAGCGCCCAACAGAGATACTATTTTCTATTATTATCCGTTCTCTTTTTCAGAGAGTGTAGGACTCTGTTGGTATCAGTCAGGCAGCAGTGGCATTGGCGCGACTGATCCTGTTTTTTCACATTTCTTTAAGTTAACAAGAAGGATCTACTTCAATGATCATGAAGGTGTAGAGTCAAGCCACTTTTGGGCCTCTATAACCTTAGCTATAAAAATAAGCCCAAAAAATATATAAATAAGAGCCTAAAAGGTTTCTTCTTTCTATAGTCTATTGAGACATTGATAGCCCAAACTTGCTTCTGATATGCCAGTACCGGAGGACACAGCCAAAGCATGTGCCAAAAGGCTGCTCGGGAGAATTTACACCATGTGCAACTCTGCACCATGCAATGGTGACCAATAATTTGCCCCTGGTTCCTTGACTGAAGTAGTGGAGTGACCGGTGCACATTATTCTTCAGTTACACCTCACACCTTTCCCTGCCTGTGGTACAGAAGATGGTAGCATTGCTCTTTTGGCAGTTTTAGCAAGCAGGTGTGTATAGGAGCCATGGAGTGACCTGAGGATAAAGCACCAAAGTTGTTCACTCTGATCAATCCTGCTTAAGCCAAGTCAGAAGACTTTAATAGGGAAATGAATAGAGGGTTTTGTGAGGGAGGGGATGGACAGAGGTAAACATTTATATTTATTACACGCTATGTTATATATAACACATTTGACTGACCATATAAATCTGTTTGATAAAAACCTGACTCTGGCTCTTAGATTATAAAAAGTTTAATGAAGCCCAGATGTATATTTTATAGATATGTTCTGTATAACAGAACATGTTCACACCACTGAGTGTATCGTGTATACAAAGTGAATTCTGTGTTGTACATATGTGTTCCTTATCATTTGTAGTGTGCATCCATTATTGTGAAAGGTTGTACATAGAATAAATTCCCCAGAATGCTCTCCTCAACCTCTGTAATAGAAGTAAATAAAGACTGTACTTCACCTCATTAAAATTTAGACCTTTCTTTTGTGGCTTCTCATCAAAGATAGTGTAGTGCCGTGAAACCATTTTTTTGTGCTACTTCTGGGAACTGGATATGTTTGGTTGTGTAGCGATACTTATTAGAAAGCCTTGACTATTTATAATAGCAATAAATAAACAGACAGCTCGTAAAAAGCAAATAACACAAACATTATTCTTGCTAGAGAGGCAATTCAAACAACATTAGCTATATGTTTGCTGTCGGGTATAATAACACTAATGAAGAAAACAAGATTTATTTATTTTATGTTAGAAGGACAAAACAATATAGGACACCAAATAAGCCCCCTGGCAGAGAGAGAAAGAAAGAAAGAAAATAAAGGAGGAACAAAAGTGGGGGATTTGTGGTGATGTGAAAACTTTGTAATACCTCATAAATAAAAAATAATAATAGCATGGAGGGTGGAGGAACAATGCAACACTGGTTACATGAAAGGGAGAATGAGGGAATTGTAGCAAATAAAGCAGTGAAAGGAGTTAATAAAGGCCAAGCAGCAAGGCAGATTTCCCGCAAGGTAACCTAGACACCGGCCTAGGGCCCAAGAGGCCAACGGGAGCATGGTGGCTGAGTGAGTAGCACTTTTGTCTCACATCACTGAGGTTATGAGTTTGATTCCTGGGCTAGGTCTTATCTGTGTGGAGTTTCTATGTTCTCCCCGTGTCTGCATGGGTTTCCTCTCACACACCAATAACTTGCTGGTAGGTTAATTGGCTGCTGAATAAATTAACCCTAATGTCTGTGTATGTGTTAGGTACCTTAGTATGTATCTCCAATGTGACAGGGACTGAAGGGAATGTGAAATATTCTCTGTAAAGTGCTACATAATCTGATAGCACTATATAAAAACCTGTTAATAAATATAGACGTGCCAACAACACAATTCCTATGTCCGTCCACTGAGTAATAGCTGCTCTATAAAGGTAAAGTAGAGCTGGCCAGTATCTGTGTGCAATAAGTAAAGCATTCTCCCTGCAAGCAAGACAAAATAATTTGACTCCCCTTGAGTTCAGGAATGGGTTTTTTCCGGGTGTGGATTTCTACTTGTTTTTGGACTCGGTACATTACGGGTGTTTGTTAACCATACCTATTTTAATGGCTTGACCCACTAATGAACCAGTTTGCTACTTCATGATACACTTGTCAATTCTTTTTTGAACAACATTAAATTCAGTCTGCAATAAAAATGACAGCAAAATACTTACACGTGGTAGTAAGAGCCTCTATAGAATCAGAACAGGTTAAATCGAATCATTCAGAGCTGTGCTATAGGGGCGGCCTCCCAGGGCACCAAGCTTAAGGGGGGCACCAGTAAGTTATAATTTAATGTTAAATTGGTTTGGAATTCAGGGTTGGGGGCACCATATTTCCTAATATTTCTTGTTCTAGCTCTGTAATAATTTACATAACATAATACATTTTATATCTAATAGTCCCGGTTTAAGTAGAGCCCAAACAGCAACAAGAAGTCTTTACCGTGTATTTAGTATATTATTATTACTATTTCAGGTAGCAATAATTAGTTTGATAATTAGCCAAACTAAGCCAGTCTGACTTAATAAAGGGATTTTACAGTGTGACCTATCCTTACAGTGTACCATATAAGAATAGGTGCTGTGCGGTAGGGAGATAGCACGGATTACATTGGTAAACAATGATTTAAAGAAGGCAATGAACATGGCTAACGGTGCAACCAGGAAATTTCCATTATTGAAAAACAGAATCAGGTTAAGTGATGTTCAAGTATCTGGCTGACTACTGTTGGACATTAAAAGGGATGTTCCTGAGATAAGTCAAGAAAGAAAATCTTGTGCATCAACATTTTAAGTGTGTTAATCATTTACTATGTCTGCGTTAATAAAGTTAATGTTGTAAAATTCTACAACACTTGCTTGAATTCAGCACATATGTGATGCTATGTAATGCACTCATGTATTCTAGTGACATAAAGCTACATGAAGCCATATGCTACATTTTACAGTGAAAGGAACAGAGGACCTGATTCTCACTTGAGAGAGAGTAAGGTGTGGACAGATCCGCACCTATATCAGTTGTCCAGCCCCTAACCTGCCACCTGTTTTAGGTACCTTATGGCACTTAAGAGACCTTCTTAAGAGGGAAACTACGCACGGAGAATGGCCCTCCCCGCCTCCCCCCGGCTAATCTAAATCCCTCCCCCTCCCACTTCTAACTAAAATCTCCCTAAGGTGGCATTAGCATGCGTCCTTATTCTTAGACTACTCCATGTGGTCTCAATCAATTGGTATGTAGACTGCATAAATAACCCACCATGCATGCGTAGTAGGTCATTTCCGTAGATTTCGCACTTAAGAAGCAGAAGCTTCTTAAGTGTGAATCAGATTCAGAGTGCTCAGCAGCATAGAGTATATCAGGAGATAAGAGGACAGGGCTGCGTGTGACAGTTGCAATGATACGATGGACTGGATTCAGACGTTTATCTATAGTGTTTTCCGAGTCCCACATCTGGACTGATATGGATTCTCTGGATTGAGAGTTCTGTCCTTGGACTACTCCCTTCAACAGGGCGAAAAGCACTTCTCCAATGTGTGGGGGTGGGGGCAAGCTGTCCCAGCATGCACCTTCTATGTTATAAGGCTACTAACAGGTCTGTGCTGTCACATGAACCTCTGTGAACTATCTACCCAGTAGTGCAACAGACACATCATGCCAGTGCCCTCACCCCCCTGCTTCATGTGATCCTGCCACCTGACTGCTAGAGCAATAGAAGGGCACCTAAAAAAAAAAGTATTGGTTAAATATTAAATGCAGGTACGTCATTCTGCCTTTAAGTTTATTACTTAATTACTGTTTATTATTAATTACTGTTAATTGTACTTACTGTGTTTCTGCCGGGCAGAGTTACAATCACAGCACCGTCTATGACAATTTCAACATTTATTTTTATATATAAAGTGACAGATGTTGGACACAGGACGAGTCTATTTTGCGTTCCTGGAATAGTTCAAAAAAATAATAAACTAAAAATGTCCAATATTGCAATATGTGGACAGTTTTATAATATTATTTTAGATGGGTGTCTAGGTCGTTGCGAGTCCCCACTGCGTTAGATAACATTGAGAAATAGGGACAGCCGAAAGTTGATCCAGGGATCAATTGCTATCGTTTGCTATCATCGAGGCATCAGCAATCGATATCCCAGGAGCGAACAGCACTATCAAAATAGGACTGTTCGCAACGGGGACCCACACTTGTCTAGGTTGCCAAGTGGGGAATCTGTCCCCCTACCCCCAAATTGGTATCTTGTCTACATATTTGATACATAAGTAAGAAATTTGATCATCCTATCTCCTAGTTCAGGGCAGATCTGAACCTAAAGTCACATGACGCCCAAAGAGCCTTCCCTTGTACCCCTAGATCCATTCTGTGTTAGCGTCACGCTTATTTGTTATAGCTTGAAACGCTTGCTTAGGATGCACAGACTTAAAATTACATATAACTAACTCTTCCCAGTATTTTCTTTCTGTATTTTAAGACAAGATGCAGAACTTTGCTTGCTTAAAGGACATCCCTATACAGAGGGCAAATTTAATACGCATACCCTCCAACATAACCCCCCTCCATTCGGTACAAAATACTCTGCTCCTGCTCTTCCTTCCTAATCTCTGATTGCAGTCACCTGTGTTACACACCTTTCTATTCAAATAACTAGTATAACACAGGTGACTGCAATCAGAGATTAGGAAGGAAGAGCAGGAGCAGAGTATTACGTACCGAATGGAGGAACGTTGGAGGGTCTGAATACGCTTGTTGCTTGCCCATTACATGCTGTGCTGCTGTGGGCAGCCCCACAGTAATACTCATGGAGGAGGATCAGAATACACCACACCCAAATTATATATCCCCGCCCGTTTTTCTCCTTTACCGGGGGAGTATATAAGGACACGTGGCCCGGCTTCCGTCCTCTCTCCTCTGTGGTCTGCAATGTGTTTCGGGCAGCGCTGTGAGGCGGGTAGGTGGCTGTACGGTCACGTGTCGCTGTTATGCCGCGTGTCTAAGGCCGCGCTGGCGCTGCACGGGGTCAGGCCTGGCTCTATGTACATAGGCGCAGACAGTTCCTGCCGCTCACTGCGTGTTCTGCTGTGAGTCTCTCCTGTGGAGCCCGGCTCGCGTGGTATCCTGCAGCATTTGTCATATAGGTAGGGCATGTGCCGCAACGTGTGGACGTTTGATTTTATGCTTAGTCTGTCTTGGTAATTAAGGTGTTTCATCCATTGCTTTATAGGGAAAACTAAATGATCCATGATATCCTGTGTGAGGGTGGCATATTCCTTTGTATTGTGTAGCTTCACCCCTCTATGGGATGCACCGATGCAGGATACAATATGGTGTAGCTTTGTTTTGTTGATTACGTGTAACTTTCCCACAAAAAAATAGGAATGACCTTTCTTTAAAAAAAAAAACCTTGCGATGATGGTGTAATTTGCGTCTTACCATGTATTCAGCGACAGATGCCTACTGTCATTATGCTAATACAACGGGCTGACGAAAAATGAGTCTGAGCATCATGTATAAGAGTGTAACTGTTGCTATTCTTTTACCTTTACACTGACTGACTGTATTGTGCTGTGTTCCTAGGTCTGTGCTCATGCATTGGTGTTGGTGTTCAAGAAGCTCCTGGCAAAAATGTGACTGGTGAAAGTGTTCAAGGCTCTTAAATGTCAGGATGTATTCTGCTATATGCATGCTGACCTGTGCGAACAGAAGACCACCTTAAGCAGTGAACGAACTTGCTGGTAAGTTTGTGGACTACATATAGGGCTTCCACTGATATTTTGGTGTGAGGCTCTTAAGGTTTTGGATGTATGTATTCTCTGCTGCAGATCTATGTGTTCTCTGCTGCATATCTATGTATTATGCTGCACTGACGCCTTTGAAATATTCTTCAAAGGTGTCTGCAGCATTTTACATAGATCTGCAGCAGCATCCAGTGTGTATGTATATGCCTTTCTGTTCGCTGATTTGTTCCCTTTAAAATATTGGGTGCTAGCATGTGATATATATTAAACGGGTCTAAAAATCCAATGATTGTACCAGAGCGATTCTGGTGCATTTATTGGATATATTAAAAACTGATCCTGGCCACCAACTAGTGCAATTTTTGGCTTGATCCATGATACTTGTAAGTGCATGTGTTCAATGCATATTAGAAATGGAAGAAAATGCGTCTCCACAAGTGATGGCTAGAAGCTGATCGGATTGCTAAAACCCCTACTAAAGTTTTATAATGCAAAATAACATATGAAAAATCACAAATTCCATGCTGGTTATAAGATGAGAAACTTACTGCAGCCGTCAAAGTCTGAGGTGTGAAGCTAATTCCGCACTTTTTTTGGGTGACTTTTATGTGCACTCCATAGAGTTGTGCAAAAATTTGCCAATTTTTCATACTGTATATGACTGAGAAAGCATAGTGTGTAATTTTTCTTGTCATCGTGGCTAATTGAATCAGACCCAGTCTTTTATTTTATTTTTTCATGTGCAAATATGTAGAGTATTAATGGAAGTATTCAGGTGTCATAAAGTTCATTTTGAGATGAAATAACTCCTGCCTAATGGCAAATACAATAGAATATACTCTGGAATGATGATCTTCCACTTCATTGGTCCGTGTTTCTGAAATCTGTGATCTCTATGGAAGTTCTGACCTAGATCCAACCTGTGGCTATAGAATGCATTGTGAATAATGTGCTAATACTTTAACTTACCACTGTAATCTTTGTTACATTTCTAATCCTAACTTTATTTTAACACTTTAGGAATTGCATGTCTTAAGTCATGGTAATGAAGCTGGTACCAGATGGTGGTGAAGGTTTCAGTAGTGAAAAGCATATTTTCCTCTATAAAGATGACCTCTCTACTTCTATTGGACTCTGTAGATCACAGGTATGATCCTATGATTGTTCTGGCCAATGTGGCAGTGTTTTGGAAGGGTCCATTTTAAAATATCTACCCTGTAGTTGATTGAATTTTTACCACTTTCCCTTTTTGCAACTCTATCAACTCCTAGATTTTGCATTGATGCGTTTATTTTGGGTGGTTTCTGGCATTTTATCTTTAAATGTGCTTTTACTAGAAGTTCTACCTGCCTAATTGTACAATGTTTTGTACTTAATGCAAATAAATATTTTAACAGGCTCTCCATTCACAAACTGAAACTGCCATGAGAAATGAAGCTCTGACCTGGGTTCTCTGCATGCAGAAATGTAAGTGGAATGGCTTTTATTTAATTTTGACCTTTCATTTTCCTTAATGATGAATTCCACTTCATTGGTCCGTGTTTCTGAATCTTTGTGACTTGATGGGAAGTTCTGATCAAGGAATGGAAATAAAACAAGTTCTAATGGCAGTCAAAGTGTAAATATAACATTGTACATAATTAATTACAGAAAACCATGGACTGCAGAGATCTTGGGAACCCATGTAGAACAGAAGAATCTAGATGATTCTGACCCAGATGCATAGATGGCGAGGAGTAAAGCATGCTGACTGTAAGTATAAATTGAAGTACTGATCCATCTCTGTATACTTGTAATGAAGTAGCATAGAGTTTAAATTGGGAGTTGTGCACTGCCCTGATGAGGGTGTAGTTTAAAGGAGCCGATCTAGAAATCAAGGCTACCAACAAACTATAGTGTTGTAATTTGTGGTTCACTCCACATTGTGACTTTTGCTTGTTATGCTGGTGTGACTGAGAAGCTATGAACAGCTTTAAGTTTCTTCAAAGTTAGAAACCTAATTCTGTTTTGTTTGGTTTTTATTTTATAATGCTTTTGTTAACGAAAGTGCAGTTAATCTTTCAATATACTCTTATAGGCAAAATGAAATCTAAAAAAAAACTTACCATCTGATGTGTTTAAGGAGCTTGTCAGTTAACATATTAACAAATGTCTTCTTCATTTCAGATAAAGGAAAACAGCTGTCAAGAACTTCATGCTAACTTTGTATTTTGTATAACATTATTTTTATTACGTTATGTGTAAATTTTCATGTATTGCACTTTATGAATATAAATATTAGTTATTCAAAAATGTGTGTGATTTCTGTCAACTCAGCTGAGTTTTCTTAGGCTTATCAATACATTAGGAACAATTAATCAAACACTTTGTCTTGATTTTGATTAATCTTTTAATATAGTAAGAATGCTGTGCCATTGCTCGCTTGTGTGGCAACCAAACAGTGTATTATGCAGAAAATAATTTGTCATTCTGTGCTCTACATTGTATTCTACTATGGCCAAATGGATCGGGTCTTCCTGATGTTACAACGCCGCTTCTCTGTATTCAGACTTTTCTCATAAGAATTTAAATTGTTTCTTGGTAATGTTGCAGTTCACAAAATGAGCTGTTTGTTGCTTTTCCAGCCTTGGGAGGTCCCTGCTTTTACAGTATCAGAATGCTTGGGTCTCCATGGGTACCTGCCATCTCATTACATCATGAAAGTTATGGTATATTACTGGACATAGCACAAGAAAATAAATGTAGAATTAGTGCCAATTGCACATATAGCACTAGAGAAATGTGCAGACAAAAAACCATTGGACAGGTGCATTATATTATGGACAAAGTCTCAACAGCTCACAATTCATAGTAATATCAGTTAAAGGATCTCCTGGGAAAGCTATTGCAGATCCTGGGAACAGTTAAATAAAGTCCTGTGTCCTTATCCCCACTCTTCCTTTTAGATATTGAGTCAAGCCTTGATTCAATATAATAGGGTGAAAGGAAGGGAGGTGGCAGTTTCACTCTGCCTAGAAAGTCGCATTTAAAAGGAACATTTAAAAGTTCCTTTTCGAATGTCCCTTTTTCCTATAGTTACCACTCTATATTTTTTTTTTTTTAATTAATGGGTGAGTATGCTGTTCTCATACAAAGCCTATTCACTTTTGCAATGTGTGATCACCTGCTGCAGCTATTGCCGGACCTGGAACAGGTAAGTAAATGATCGCTGCAGGGGAGGGAGTATTAGGATTAGAATTAGGGAAAAGAGTAGGGACTATTTTTACTCACTGTTTTGGAGCACGGAGCTTTCAGTGCTTTGTGGATTGGTTATTTCTTAGACATATGCAATTGAAATCCCAGCCAGTTCATAACTGGCTGGGAGGAATCTATTTTTGAAAATGGTATTTTCTAGGCAGTGACCCGCACCTGGAAGGTGGTGGGGGGCCCAATAATGTAGAATACCTGCTGTTTATTTAAGACGTTCATAAAATGGAATACTCAGATGTATATGATCTAAATGTCAGTAAGTGCAAGGATGACATCCATGATATACTGCTGTGCTAATCCCTGTGTAGCATACAGGTAACACTGGAAGGTTATTTTATTATTCTGTGCTGTACTATGATGCTGCTGAATAATCCACCTGTGTTATGAAAATTGATTTTTGTGCTCCTAGTTTTTGCAGAAAGTATTGCATTGTCTGGAAAAGCTTCAGAGCAAGGATTCCAGTTCATATTTTTGCATAGTGCTTCCATGTGTGTTTGCATAATCTTGCTATTATGGTTAATTGAAGTGTGCATGGGGGTGTCATGCAGCTCTGGGCTTAAATTCATATGAATGTTTATAAGGCACCACACGGTATCTACAGTGCTGTACGAAGGCAGTGGCCACATCTACAACGCAATTAATAGATGGTTTAAAATCATGTAAATAAGGAATACAATGCAAAAATAAAATACAGTACAAAAATAGCAGAACAATATGTATGGAAGATAAAGATGCAGAATATACAAGTAGAAGAGGGATACAGTGGAGAAAGAAAGCTGGTAATTAATGAGGGCAGGGTAGAGGGGTGATGGCAGGAGATAGGAGGCCCTGCTCCCAAGAGCTAACATTTTAAATGGGAGGGGATGAACAAACTACTTTGACAAGATGATGGATCAGCAATTATAACTTTGTGTGTACCCAGCTTAACTTGTGGCTTCATTTATAAGGTGCTGTAATAACAATAGTATATCATGCACATAAATCATAACAAGCAAAACAAAAACTGGCAATAAGATGTTTGTAAATACTCTAGATCTATAAAACAAGTGTAAGATCATAGACCTAGGTGGATGTGACTGTGACTGTGACAGAGATGCTGAAGATAATGGACAGAACATTGTGACAGGCAGGAGATGAAGGGTACACAAGGGCAGGTCAAAATAAACACTTAACATTTTTAAATAAGATATGTACCCAAGGGACAGGTACAGGACATAGCTTATGATAGATTTGAAGGAAAATGAAGGGCAGGGAAGAGGTAGGAGGGTAGGGAAAGGAAATCAAAGCCATATACAGTATCCTATCACAAACTCAGAGATAGGGGTATTAAAGAAATGAAATCATGCTTCCCATGTGGACTGATAGGCTGTTATTCAATAAAGCTGTAATATATTCCATTGATAAGTGCCAAATTCTATTCAGCAGAGCTGCTTGTGGAGGTGCAAGAGGGTTCTTCCAGTGTTTAGCTATTAACGATTTAGCTGCATTGCAACACTAGAAGTAATTTGTCTGATGATTTAGATATCGAGGGCAATGGCCTGCACAGTAAGAACACAGCAGGGTCATATGGGAGATCTTCCAAAACTTGGTTTATGAAACAAATAGTTTCCCTCCAAAAATGGGCTATAATGGGACAGCTCCACCATATGTGGGAAAAAAGGTCCAACCTCCCCACAGTTTCTCCCAACAGATTAGATACAGATGAAAAAAAAAAAAGATGTAACTTTGATGGAACTAAGTACCAACGTTTATATACCTTATAAGCTGTTTCTCTGACTCCTACATTGAGAGATGCTTTAGCAGTGCGGCGCCTAATATCCGACCATACCTCATCCTCCACAGATATCCCCAAATCTTCCTCCCAGGCAGTTTTATGGAGTTCACGTTCCGTGGATGGAGGTTGCAGGACCATGTGATATATTTGAGAAATCAGTCCTCGCTGCCCTGCCGTATCAATACAAAAACGCTCGGACTGTTTGGCGCCTTAGTGACTTAGAACGGGTCTGAGTTTGAATAAATTTATGGGTTTGTAGATATAAGTAGTAATCTGAATCTGGGTGGTTGTATTTGACCCTGAAATCTGCAAACGTCT
Organism: Limnodynastes dumerilii; assembly: GCA_011038615.1. NCBI lineage: Eukaryota > Metazoa > Chordata > Amphibia > Anura > Limnodynastidae > Limnodynastes > Limnodynastes dumerilii. The sequence continues at coordinate 916,577 of WWET01000010.1, forward strand.
GGGGGGCGAACTGACCCAGGATATGAAGAAAACGATCAATGCCCTTTCGTGACCAAGAATTTGTGGTTTGCTGACTAACACTCGTGGGGAATAATGGATGTAACCAAATTGGGGTTAGAGGAGAGGGGTGTGAGGTGAGATCATATTTGGCGTGTATCGTGTCCCATTTTTTAAGAGTAAACTCTGGTGGGTATTTCATATGCTTTTGTTAGCCAAAGAAGATAATCATCCTTACCTACGTTAAGAAGTCCATTCTCAATGTCCACCCATGTTTTAATTCCTGGTTTAGTGTGCCATGTGACCATGTGGTTCAACTGTCCCGCCAGATAGTAATTATGTAATAAGGGTAACCCCAGGCCGCCATTAACAGGATTTAGTATTGATCTACGCAATCTAGGTTTCTTCCCTTCCCCAAAAAATGTCATACATGACGATTGTCACAGAGGTAGGAACAATTATTGGGAGGGTCTGAAACAGATACAACAGACATGGTAGGAGGTTCATTTTGACAGCATTTATATGACCTATCCATGAAGTTTTCATATCTTTTAAGAGGTATCACATCACCACCCTTGAAAAACCCTGATTTTTCCTGGGCGAAATGCGTAACAATATTATACATTGACAGAAGAAGAAAAATTCTCAGCTGAGAATCTGGTTCTTAATGGTCAAATAAAACAAATCATAACTTTGCTTCTGATTGTGGTAGAACTTTCATGTTGCTCTTATTTTGAAGCTAATTTTCACATTGTCCCAAAAACCTGGGTTATTGACAGGGGCAAGCCGCAACAACCTGGGTTGAGACGCAGTGTGAAATGGTCCGGATGCCTCTTCCCAGGTCTAATGTTTTATTTAATTTTTGTATTATAGTTATTATTATTATTTTTTTTTCCTTAAGCTCCCCTGCTCAGCCCACTCCTGCCCAGCCCCCCCAACTGCATTAAACAGGGAGTGAAGGTGTGGAGCTTAAAAAAATATTATAGCCATCAGAGTAAGGAGCCTTGCCCTATTTAAATGACTTAATGGCTTCTCAGACTGGGTCATTTTATGCCAAATTATCACAATAAAATATTTTCTCCTGCCAACAAAGGCTACCCATTCATTCATGCACTCTCATCTGTGTTTCTGAAATACCATTCAAATGTAGGAATCTCGTTGATTAATATATTGACCTATTACAACATAGTGACATTTTCTTTACAACCATCTTGTTTGATGTGTAGGCTTAATTGTGTCTTTTTTTTATTCTATGAATATAATTGCAGTAAACCAGCCTGTCCTTTGTGTGATTTTTTCTGTAGGGCTAAAAAATTATCAGGCTTGGTTAAATCTCTGTAACATTTATTAATTTTTTTAAAATGATTTTTAATGATTTTTCTTGCAGCAGCATCTACATGTGAACTGCTAATAGACTTGTGCTGATAAAGCAACCAGTCTGTATATTAGGTCTTATTCAATTAACAATTCGCACCGCAATAGACGGGAACCTGTTTGTGGTGCGCATTTTCCCGTCTATTACAGTAGCTGATTTTTATGCGCATCATGTGACCTTGAAATGTAAAAGTCAATATATAAATATAAATTTTTTTTAATGAAAACTATGGTCCCTTAGCTTCAAAATAAGAGCAACATGAAAGTTCTACCGCAATCAGAAGCAAAGTTATGATTCGTTTTAGTTGACCATTAAACCCCTTTCACATCACCACCTAATTCCAAACACGGGTCTCGGCAAAAATCCGGGTATTTGGTGGTGAACAAAGTCTACCCACCCAGTCTCTCTATTTCCCTACTCATCAAGCTCGCTGCCTAGGTGTTACATTTGACTTTGAACTGTCCTTTGTGCCCCACATACAATCTGTTTCTAAATCCTGTTATATACCCCTTAAAAAACATTTCCAAAATAGGAAAGTATCTCTCACAAGACACTGATAAAACTCTCATTCATGCACTAATCATGTCTCACATTGATTACTGCAATGCTCTCCTTATTGGACTCCCACAATATAAAATGACCCCTCTACAGTCTATATTACATACAGCAGCAAAACTGATAAATTTCCACCTGCATACATATCCTCACTTGTCTCAAGATATATTCCAGCTTGTTCTTTCAGATCATCACAAGTTTTACTACTTCAACATTAATGCTGGTCATTCCATGCCAAATTATCACAGAAAAAGTAACTTTTCAACCCAACCATCTCAGATTTTCATGAAATTTGCTAGGTCGTCTACCATCCTACCAATTTGGCATGGAATGATGCTGCTCTGATTTCCTGTTACAGAACTTCTCCCGGGCTGCACCCACTTTCTGGACTAACCTTCCTCGCCCATTAAGACTATTCTCTACCCTCCAAGTTTTCAAGCGCTCTCTTAAAACGCACTTTTTTAGGCAAGCTTTATTGGGTTCTTCAACCTTCTGAAGCTTTATTTATCATATTAACAACCACTTTGCCTTTCTATTACATTATTAACACAAACCCGCACACACTGTTGAGTGACTGGATTATACAGAGCACTGAGCACTTTTACCATACACCCTCGCTGTTCCATTGTGTGATATAAAGCACCAAGGCCGGCCCTAGCTATAGGCGGTATAGGCGAGTCGCCTATAGCGGCATCTTGTCAGGGGGAGGCACCCCAGAGCAGAAAAGGAAACGCAACACGTGTAGCAGCTCTTCCCCCTTGTAAAGTGCAGATCTTCAGTCAGCTGATTGCACATTGCCCATTGGCACCATTCTACCTCCACTGTGACCCTCTAATAGCAGAGTCAATTTTTTGCTAGAAGGCACCAACCAAATCTTGCCTAGGGCATCAAATTGGCTAGGAGCGGCCCTGTAAAGCACTTGTCCTTATGTATCAAACCCACTGTCCTATAGAGTGTAAGCTTGTAAGCAGGGCCCTTTTACCCACCCAGTCTGTCTGTTATTACCCAGTCTTGTTTATACTGATTGTTAAAATTGTAAAGCGCTACGTAATCTGCTGGTGCTATATAAAAACCTGTTAATAGATAAAAATAATAATTAAAAAAAAATTGAATTGCCATTGTAATTGCTTACACAGAGGAATGGGTGAGGAATCATAACATGCAACATACAGATTCATTTATTTCCTGACTATTACCAGAATACAAGACTGAAATAAACTACCCTATAAAAAAAACTTCATATTTTAAAGTTATAAAATTCTGGTATACGCAATCTACGTTGCAAAAAGTAACGTAGATGTCGTAACAAAATTACTGTGCATGCACAGTAGCTCATATCGGTAAACTCCGGCCGCATATGCAATGTGGCCGGAGGTCTGCATACGGCCACATATGTTTATTACTACACAGTGTTGTTTTATAATCATTGTATTAAATGATAAACTGCTTCATAATATGATGGTGCTTTATAAAAACTTTAAATAATAATAATAATAATAAATATAAATTACCCAAGCTTTACATATTTTATAAAACTCTGATAATAAGCAAACAAAAACAATATCTAAGCAATTAATTACTTTTAACACCGTATAATAAACTTTTTTTTTTTTTTTTAATTGTTTATTGAATCACATAAACTTTTACTATAAAAGTGACCACAACAGGTCAATTTTGTTGCTGTTGGAATTGTAAGTACTAACACAAAATGGAAGTTGCTCAATCAATTTATAGGTAAATGCAAACAGGTGCATGAAAGGCAGGGGTTAATCTGTTAGCCACAGAAACAAAAGAAAGAATTTCCCAGGAGTAACTTTCCTCTCAATCTCTGAATCTGGTCTTATGTTACCTGAAATAGGAATAGGAATAAAATAGAAATAGGAATAGAAATAGGAACTAGCTGCAGATTCATACAGAGCATTGCACCTATTAGTGCATAATTATTTTTTTTTTATCTCTTTAAATAACTTTTCAGAATGAATAGATTTCCTAATAGATAACACTATAAGAAAATCTCTGTGCGAATAAAAAACATTGGGCCTGAACCAGACTTAACAACAGCTAATTTATGCATGCTGTGGGAATGCGTTGTGCTTCAGATGTTACTCACTGTAACTCTGATCGTACGTAACTCCATCTGATAGGGCATGGCATCCCTACGCAAGCCGAATATACTCATTGTAGGCAGAGGGAGGCATTTAAATGGTACAGTAAGGGCTGGGTTAGGCACTTACAGGCACATACATCAAGGCATTACGTACGATCAGAGATATGCAAGTAAAAGTTAAGGTAGGGTTCTAAATACTACAAACACAGAATGGAAGTTACTCAATCAATTTATAGGTAAATGTAAACAGGTGCATGAAAGGCAGGGGTTAATCTGCAAGCCACAGAAACAAAGGGAAAAAATTGCCTCAGCAACACTGCCATTAACATGTAACAGACTATACTGTTCTATATGTTAAATAAAAGGCAGAAATGTCCGTTAGACATATTTGCGCAAATATATGATAAGCCACCAGCCACTGTCAAGGCCTTTCTGCATTTGGTGGTCCTAACTCTAACAATGAGAGTCCCAATGTCATAGATATATGTTTTTAAATTGAGAGCCAAACTTACCTCTGGAGACACCCCTTAAGGCCTCCAAAATGGCTGCTGTGGAACAACACCCCCTCTCAGCTGATGCTCCCAGACAAGCCCACAAACAGTACTAACACAAAATGGAAGTTGTAAGTAGTATTTATTTCAGGGTTGCCAACTTTCTATCTCTTTCCTCCGGGACATCTCGGAGGGAAGAGATAAATTCTGGCATGGGGCGGGACTTAACAATGTGATTAATGCAAATTGCGTCAATAAACCCTGTCCCTTGTCAATCAAATCTCTTGGACCTTGTCATCAAGGATCCAGCATCCCCTACTAGCACGAAGATTGAAAGACAGAGGGCAGTTTGTGGCCTCAAGCCAGGTCTTGGAGATTTGTCGGCTCTCCCGGGATACCAGGAGAAATGTCTGACTTGCGGGAGTCTCCCGAATATTCTGGGAGAGTCGGCAACCCTAATTTATTTTTTCATGTCAAGGGTCTAGAGTTTCCAAACATCTCAAATGTAAAAATGGAGATGTTACCCCTAGCAACCATTCAGATTCTAGCTCTCACTTATCACATTAGAGAATGTCAGGCAGAATCTGATTGGTTGCTATGGCCAACATCTTAATTTTTCCTTTGCAGAAGTGATACTGGATACTACAAGAACGCTGCTGGGAGAATTGATAGCTTCATCTTTACAACCAGAAGGTGCCGTACGTACTCCTCACCCTCATATGACAAACATACCCTGTCATGCCCTAATGTGACATCAGAGCTGGCTGCCAGTAGTAAAGATGGGGGCCCATCAAGCTGCGGCTCGCAAAGACTGACGTCACGGGATTCCGCGCGGTGAAATGACGTCCCGAGCTTCGTGACAGGCAATGTGAGTGGTTGGATCCTCCGGTGATGAGGTGCTGTAGTCGGTGACCCGATTAAGGGTGCAGGATGCTGAGTCGCCTGCAGGAGCTAAAGAAGGAGGAGGAGACCCTGCTGAAGATCAAGGCGGCTCTGCACGACCAGCTCAACAGGTTAAAGGTCAGAGGGTGGCCGGGGATATAATACTGTCCATACGTTTTACAAAGTGTGGAAGCAATCTCCTTTGTCACATCGTGCTCTAAGAAGAGATCATGTCAAGCAAAAAGTTGCAGAAAATTAATATAAGCGTTATCTTTTTGTCCCCCAGGATAAGGTGCTAAATATGTCACATACTGTCAGAATATGCTGACTCTCATGTGTGGTGGTACCTCTGTATATCTAATATAACTGAAGTGCCCCATCAGTGTTAGTTGGAAGATGAATGTGGGCTTTAATTGTGGCCTGAAGTCTATCTGCTATGCTTAGGACACCACTGATTTATTATTTTAGTATAATGTTTGCGCTATGAAGGGGTCCAAATAAAAAGTCGGGTCCCAAACCCTAAATAAGCAAAGCTTTCCAATGCCCTAAAGTGCCTTGTTTTCTATTGTGTATATATATTTCAAAGCTTGTTATGGACTTTATCAAAGTTCATTAAATGCAATTGAATTCATATATTGGGTCAGTATCTCCCTTGTGTTTTTTGTCATTGATTATTTAATATTCTGCCAGTGTAATTAGTTTTGTTCTTTACACCAATATGATATTTTCAGTTTCATTTTAAACAGAAATATTTTTTTCAAAATAGATCATTTTAATTTTAAAATAGTTTTATAATACAGTGCATATTATGAAAAATAGTTGAAGGCTCAGGCATCATTCTTTCACCAGCAGGTGGTTCACATGTATTAGATTTGCAGAAATCCATTCATTGGTACAGAAATTCATTTAATCCAAATTTTCACCCTTGTAATAGCTTTTGTTAGCTATTAATACCATATGAAATCAGAGATCTGAATAGACTTTTACTTATTGAGACACTTATTAACAACATGTATTCTAGTTACCAAAATTTACAATGAACCACATTGCAGTGCATTTTCTTACCTTTTAAAGGATAACTATAACATCCTGAATTTGCAGAACAGTCATTGATGCCCTGCCAATTTTATGCAAAGTGGAGTAGGCTAAGGGGCTGCCTAGCACTATTAGAGTGTCCCTGTGGATATGGCCCTTTAGTAACATTAACAAGCACTTTTTCCTAATGTTGGAAGCTATACTAAATTAGCTGACAGCCTAACTATGAGTGAACACTCTTTGCCTATTTTCTATAGCCAACCCTTATTATAAATCAACTACTACCAAGTTTAATCATACATTAAGTTAATAAGTTATAAATATAATACATAGGCTAGTTCACTGAGACCCAACAATAAAGCAAATCTACCACAACAATTGGAGCTCCTTCCCCTATCCAAAGGCAACATTAACTTAGTAGCATTAACAATCCTAAATAGATCCATTCCTGCATAAACAGCACATTGTTATATAGCATTCATGTTTAGTAAACAGAACTACCCCTCCTGCTAAGTCCATCAGTAAAGAATAGGCTTTAGGTTTCAATTAATATTCCAAAACTAACATCAATTATTAGTGCACACAACCGAATCAACAGCTCCTAACATTACCACACCAATTCATTGATAGCCCCCACTTTCTTTTAATCTATTTGTAGGTATCATTCTCTGCAGGTTGCCTGTACCTGCATTGTAGTTATAGTCTACCAGGGACTCTGTGTGAACAAGTCACCACGAATTACTATCTCAGTGTAATGCTTTATTATGCTATCTTATATTGTATATTTCAAAACCCCTAAATTAAATGTTTGAGTCAGCTTTATGCACACAGGGCCGGATCCAGATTTACGCAAAGGGGGCATTTTCCGAAAACGCCTTCTTTTGGTAATGCAGTGCATGTGTGAGCTCCGCAGTACCAAGTTGTAATTCTGGCAGCAGAGGATATACATCTGAGCTGGAACTAAATCTAACGGCAGGGCGGTACAGTGAAGGAAGTAGCAGTGCTTTGTTCTGTGGAAGAGGGGCGGTATGTAGATTGTACAGTAGAGGCTGGCATCAGTTTCAGCACTACCTCCATTATGTGTGAAGATGGTGCAGATATCTTAAGAAAGGGGTGAGCTGGTGTAACCACTGTGGCCTTCCCTCGCCTCTGCTGCGGTCTGGATCTTGTCCATAGTTGAGGTTTCTTATTGGTCCTTGCGGCCACACCTATGTTCCAGCTTGGACTTGCATCAGGAAATAATACTCTATATGCATGCAGTTTAAATTCCCTCCGTCCAACTCCACAAACTTCTACTAACACTACTCTTCTACATCCAAGTGACGTTCTAAATATACATTATTTATGCTATACATACGCTAACCCTTTTGAGGCATGCAGCAAGTTTGATTTGAAATAATTAAATTACATTATAATTCAACAGGTTGAGGAACTAGCTCTTCAATCCATGATAAATGCTGGGGCATGTCAGGATTTCCAGTCTCATGCTGAGGAGCAGGTGGAGGTGAGTGTCATATAAAGAATTTACCACCATTATAAAGATGTTGCACTTTTATTCATATAATAGATGTGATTAAATGTGACATTGTAGTAACTGGAATCTTTATGTAATCATATGTAGTGTGCATAAATCATACTCCAGAATGTTATATATGCCATACATTTTACACAAGGCCAGTGCTAGGGTGTTCGGCACCCCACTGCAAACTTAACATTTGCACCCACCTGTTTAACAATGGGTAGGATTTGTACTAGTACTTTAATCAGGTGCTACACTATAATCCATGCAGCTCTCTATATGCTTAATAAAATATCTGGAGGGCTAAAATGTACTTTAATACAACTGCAAGGAGAAAGGAAAAAAAAATTGTGTGTCTACATGATCTGCAAAGTGGCACTTGACCTGATTCCATAGCGGCTGACTGGTATTCCACCCAAAAAAGTAGACTACCGCTGGATTATCGTATAAATAGTTTTAAACACAATCTTGTCACCACAATAAAAGAAAGCAAATCATATTCACTACTATATAATACAGACAGCGTCCTAGTATCCGCTACACAATTCCCACTTCATCCTAATCATTGCTACACAATATAGACTATATATCTTAGTGACAGCCATACCATATACAGGCCGCCATACAATACAGATTGCATCCTTCTGACAATAAATTCCACATTCTTGTAACCACAATGCAGTTTAAAAAAGGCCTCCTAGTGTCATAAAAAACAGTAAACATTTGTAACCACAATTCCAAAGAAGCACAGCCTTCTAAGCGCTTCTTGTTATCCAATTTATGTGTGTGT
>WWET01000010.1:925507-959120 GCA_011038615.1 Limnodynastes dumerilii
TCATGTGTCTCCAGTCTCCCAATATTCCCTATCATGAGTCTTCATCCTCCCAATATTCCCTATCATGTGTCTCCAGTCTCCCAATATTCCCTATCATGAGTCTTCATCCTCCCAATATTCCCTATCATGTGTCTCCAGTCTCCCAATATTCCCTATCATGAGTCTTCATCCTCCCAATATTCCCTATCATGTGTCTCCAGTCTCCCAATATTCCCTATCATGAGTCTTCATCCTCCCAATATTCCCTATCACGTGTCTCCAGTCTCCCAATAATCCCTATCATGTGTTCTCCCCGCCCCCCGTATCCCCATTACGTGTCTCCAGTATCCCCATTACGTGTCTCCAGAATGGTCCTCCAGACCTTCTGTATCCCCATCATGTGTCTCCAGCCCCTCAATATCCCCTATCATGTCTCTCCAGCCTTTCTCCTTTTACTTTACTATCCTTTGCTGTGTCCCTGTTCCTCCGCAGTGCTCTTTCTGTCTTCTTCCTTGTCCATACAGGAACATGAGTATGAGCATGAATCATATGATTCACATGACACAAACAATGTAAAATCTAAGGGTTATCACAGTAAAGCACATGGTGACATTTAAATAATACAAGCTACACAGGCATGTTGTATTGCCAGTGGGGATAAGAAGCTAGAACTGTCACGTGGATTCTTCTAATTCCACATGGACCAGCAAACACGAGGAAAAGCTGCACTATATTTTTCCTGTTAGGGTTGGGTGATAGTCGGGAAATTAGCTTCCACCAGTCTTGAAGAAGCTGCACTGGCACCAAAACCATCTAAGTGAGATGTTGAAAATGAACCTATTTTTGAGCTAACTACTTTCCATTATACCTCAGATGTGCTTGGTAGACTCCCAGCTAAGTATTAAGCAAACACTAGTACAACAAATGTACCCTAAATCAAAAGGTTCTATCTTACTGCATTTATATGGTTAATGCAATTGGCTAGATACAGATGTACGCCAAGGGGGCGTTTTCCGATTGCTGTGATTGAAAAATGCCCTTTTCTGGTACTGCAGCGCATGCATGGCCCACGGTACCAGAATGGACCAGGACGGAATCCTGGACCCAGATCCGTCCTGGAAAGCATTCTAACAGCGGGATGGGCCGGAGCTGGAAGCATAAGTTCTTCCGCTGGCTTCAGTACTGGCTTCAGCCCTTATGTACAGTTTACACGTTTCCCACTGCCCCCATTTTATACGGAAAAGTTAATGTAGGGGCCTTGGAGCGTTACTTCATACAGGTGAGGGGAGTGGCCTCCCCTGGCTTGTGCGCAGTTTAGGGTACACCAGGGATCTGGCTGCTGCAGTTGGAGCTCCGACCACAGCAGTAGTGGAGGTTTGGGTCTGTAACTATATTAAGTTGGCCATTATGTAGTAACATCTTGCAACTTTCCACTGTATTTTGGCTGCTTACCATGCTGTAGATTATCACTATCCTGTCCTGCTTCTGCATGAGTAGAGGGGAAAGTGATTGCGTAGGCCAGTGGGGCCAATCTTGACATATACTTGTCTTAGGAAGGTTAAGGAGTCATTGAATAAACCTATGATCTGACATATTAAACCACTGTAACAAGTGTGGAGGCTTTTAACATTCCTGCGATTTATCATTTTGAATTTAGTTTTCAGCTGTGATTTAGAGAAACAGAATGGTATTTCCTAATAGAATATCCCGATATGTCAGAACACCCACTCGTGTGCATAAGGTAGAGTATGTTGAGATAAGCTGTTAAAGGAGGCGGTTGTGGGTCTTTGCTTTCCTCCACTGGTGCAGAATTGTCTCCATCTGCACATGTTCGTGGTCCATATTCACACTTAAGTGCAGAATCTCTGTGCATATTTTTATGAGCCGATATACTGCACATGCCCAGAACTCAAGCATACGCACGGAAAGGGACTGATCCACGGATTGGCACTGAATGAGTCCCGCATGTGTGGCTAGAGGGGCAAGACTCTTAGTGCAAATGAGCTGCACACGGGCTACTAATGTACAGACGGGGCGTTCCTCTTAAGTAAGGACTGATTCACAAGTGCGAGTGCCTTGTGGAAATATACATACACACAGAAAAAGATACGGTAGCCCTCTAGCACTCTCAAGTTTATTAATGGATGGTTTGGTGCTTGGTTATGCATATTGTTTATAGGTTATTGATGCCATTAGACCTTAAACACTGTAGGAAACATTTCTATTTACATTAAATTGAACTTTTTTTTAATTTTGTGTAATGTTAATATAATTAACATAAAAAAAATAATAATGAATAAAATATTGGAGCTAAAAAAAGTTAAAAAACGACCAGAATTGTTCAAACACATATAATTAGCATTTAGCATACATTACACAGGTAGCTTGTTGCTCCAATGGGTAAAATGACAATGTGGCATTATTAGTAGAATGATAGTAAAAAAAATTTAGTAATAGTAAAAAAAAAAAAATCTCAAAAATCATTTCATAGTCACATAATTGTATAGAGAAATATAAAGACATTTTCAGTTAGCAGTTGTTAACATTTGCGTTTAGTTGCAGTTGAATGAATGCTGATTAACATTAAGTACCTAGATGGCCTCCATGTGGTTCATAATAAAGAAACACATTCGCCCTTAAATCCACACACCTACAGAACCATCCATACATGACAGTCCCAAGACTGGGGAAATTCGCAAATCCCTAAGTGTGAATTGGGTCCACTCTGATTTTATGTTCTATCAATTCTCAGATATAAAAATACTTCAAAATGTGATTTTTAATTTTTTTTTGTAAATCCCCCTTCAGAGAAAAGCAAAGTAACTATTGTGACTGTCTTATGTTTCTCCAGATGTACTTTTGCACCTATTAGATAGCATTACTTTACATATACATTTCCAATAAGCATCACAAGTCACATTTTCCTTGCTAGCTTTTAATGATGATGAGATTGGTAACGCTTCCCAGCTTATTGTGGTATGGGAACACTTAGTGCCAAAGTGTAACATTGTTTAAACACCATTGTCATTTATGAGATGGAATAATGATGCCATTGTGATAGGACATTTGCACTTTGTGGCATTCTGAGCTGTGCAGAAAATATGTTAACGTATGGCAACTGCTGGAAATATAAACTAACCTGTTGTCTTGAGATCGTATAAATAGTCTTTTATTTTTCTTCAACACACCAGGATGCCGTCAATGTGGATGATGAAGTGGTAATAAACCAAACAGAACTGCAGCTTAGCACACTAGAATACAATCCGGAAGAGATGGAGGAGGAGGAGGAAGAGGAAGAAGAAGAGGAGGAAGAAGAAGAGGATTCAGAAACCTAGAACATGCTATAAAACATATTGTAGAGAAATTCCCATTAGCCAAGCTGTGTTCTTGTATAAGTCAAAGGACTTCATATCATTCCCTCCTATATGGGAAATGCTGTAATGTAATTTCTTGCATGTATCCCAATTGTAGCACCCTTTCGGTCAGGGAAATCGACAATGCCTAGCAATTATAAAGGGTTTGATGTCTGTAAATGCTGCCATTAGATTTATAACGGTACATTGCAAGTTTACACCAGTTACTGAAGAGATTCTTTCACAAGGTCATCATTCCGTGCCCGGGATTGAGGACCACTCAAAGTGCACTGAACCGTTAGTGTGTTGCTGTGACTTATGAGAAGCACTGGTAGGGGCATGGCCAACAGTGGTTGGTAGGACTGGAACAAGCTTCTCTAGGATTGTCTAACTTTTTGGTTGAATTTTTTTTTTCCATTAAGAACTTAAAGCACAATCTTTGTAGCAAAGACAAGGGTCCTTTTAACTGTGAATCCATTAGAAGCTGAGCAATGATGCCCATAATAGATGGGTAGTCTATACTGAGAGGATAATATCTAACATCCAGCACTGAACACTTCAACATGACCTCTGCAATGTAAATAAAATGTGTACTGAGATTCCTTTGTAGCTTGTGTGGAATGTATGAAGTGTTACAAGCACAGATTGCTTAATACTGGCATGGAAAACATCATCGTTATTCTCTGGGAGTTGGCATTGGATTGCAGGTGTAGGTGTGCCTTTACATTATAATGTAGAGCACATCCTCTCTCTGTGTCCTAGTCCAGACGTTTGTACTATCGTCATTTTATGTCTACAGGAGTCAGAAAAGCTGAGGTAGGTTCTGGCTATGGCAAATCTGTGCAGGGAGATTGATTAGGTATGAGATAACAATAAGGGATCTGATCGCCTTGAAGGAGGATCCAATCTTATATAGGATTACACTGAAAGTGGACATGTAAATTAGATATTGAAAACTAGCATTTTTTTTAGGATAGCTACTTTCTATTACACCTCAGATGTGCGTGGTAGATTTCAATATTAATCAAACACTAAGACCATAAAGATGCAACTATACTGACCTTCTAAATTAGTGTAAGTGTATTTGTATTGGGAAGCACAGTGGTCAAGTGGTTAGCACTTCTACCTCAGAGCTTTTCATGATTAACACCAGTTTGTGCTTAATAGTTCTTTGAAAATCCTTAAGGTGTATACCACACACAGGCAGGACTTCAGCGGCCAGTAACAGGAGAACCCTGGTCACTTCCTTCTTCCACTGCTTGATATCTGTCTGTCTCAGACTTATGCAGCGGAAATAAACATTCAGCAAAGATTGATGTAGCAGCTGTAATAATAAGCAAGGATCAGGCAAACTCCTTTATTATATATTTATTATAGTCAAAGATAATACATCTGAAGATTCCAGGTACAGGTTATAAGGACTAAAGGCTTCTCATGGTAAAGAACCAGGTGCTAGATTGAGGCTCTCCACTGTTACCTTGGCAAGGTGGTAACACACACTCTCTATAGGAAATGAATGAGGTGGAGAAGCCAGACACAGCAAGAGGTTGCTGATGGATCACATCACATTCAGATATAAAATAAATATGAAGTCAGAGGCACAGACAGGAGGCAAAACCACTTCCCCTTCCTATGGGAGAACATGCATGACTGCTCATTGAGAGCCTCCTTTACAGTTGTGAGGAAAGTAAAACAATTAAAAAGAGCAAATTTGCCCTTGATCAAATCACATTGCAATGTGCACAAATGTGTTTATTTTTTATTATTACATGGAGGGGCAGAGCTGACTTCTGCATGTAACTCACACCTACAGGACAGCTCTGTCTACATTGCAATACAGACAGACTCTAGTGAAGGCCCCACACTCATTTGTTCATATATTTTGGATCCTCTCTTGCAATTCAACATGATTTTTCCAAGGTGCAGATTTGCTCCATTAATTTATGTTTGTTACAACATTTCACATTTTTTTTTAAATATATATATATTTTATCCTTGACTTTAGCAAAAATGCAGACAGTGAGTGGTTTGTACCAATGGTGATTAAGAACAGACATGTCAGTGCTCCGGCAGAGAGGGGGCAACTGCTCCAGAGTCAATCCCCACAAAAGGCAAATTCTTGAAAGAAGACCTGGGCTATGGCTTTGGGTGCTAGTTTCAACATGTTAACTAGCGACATGGAACACAATGGCTCATTTTGTCAGATGGCACAGATAACAAGCTACAGTCTGGTAAGTAATCAAAGCATGCTGGGACGTCTCATGTGCAACCAGTATAAAAAGACATTTTAATTTGGAATGTGGAAAAAATAGCAGGCTAATTATTGTTACAAAGTAAACCATAATGAATCTGTGTATGATTTGGATTGTCTGACCTGGATAGAAATAATTTGTAATTCAGCTGAGACCGGTTCCACATGTGAATGACCCACTGAATCATTAAAATGGACAGTATATTCACCTCCTAAAACAGACTGGGGTTTCTCCTGAAAGCGTCACAGGTACCACAAAGCATCATGGGGGTAAAAGCAGGTGAAGCCCACGAGAGACACTGGGATACATCTATTTTTGACCCTTGCCCTACAGACCCTTCTCTGAATGAAGGGGTAACAAGAATGAAAATAAACCGTTTGTTTTTGGCACATTCTGCAGGGGGGCAGGATCAGGATATGTTGGCGCTGACTCTCTGTCTGACTCAACTTCTTCTCTCATTCTGCTCACACACCTGCAGCATGAGTGGGGGTGCTGGGTTGTTTGAGGCCCATGGTAGAACAGAGCCATCCAGCAAAATCCACCTCTTCCAACTCTGCTGTCTTAATGAAACTGTGAACCTGAAGGAGAGAACAGATACAAGGAGTTTATGAGAACATCATTTTACTAACACAACATGCCAGAAACAGCATTGCCAAATGAAAAGACATGTTACATCCCCTCTGCAAAAGGTTATTCAGGAAATCTTTAATTGCCTTGTATTACTAACACAAAGGACTCCATACACAATAACCTGCAGCTTCCCACGGACTAATCAGTGCTGCCCTGTTCTGTACAGTTACTATCCAGCACTGAGCATACAGTTTGAGTTCATTGGAAAGCAGGACTTTGAGAAAGGGCTAAGGATAGCCGAAACGCGTGAGTCGAGCCGGCAGCATCTCTCAGTATCCAGTCTAGGACCTTAAGCAGCAGAGAGCAGTTCCGTTTCTTTCCCGGGTTTTTATACATCTTTTGCAGCTACCACAGATTCTTGCTTATTACATCTTCCTGGTATGGATTCCTGATTGAGTTTCAGTGTTTTTAAGTGTTTATAATTTATTTATTGTAATTAATAAATTGTTATTTTGTCCACTCTTGTTTCTTTTTTTCCCTGCCAGGGGAAAAGTCTCTCTTAGGCTGAAGCTAAAGACTCTTTGTTGTATTTTTTTATGAGTGGAAAGGACTGGCAAAAAAGGCACTGGTATTGTCTTATATTTAATAGATTGTGACACTTCCCCTCTGTGGATTCCCCCAGCGCTTTTAAACCCACCTCCATTCTTTGTTTTTCAGTGGAAAAGTAACAGTACAGTAAAGACCTACAAACATTGGACCAGTTAACACCAATTAATAGATTGAACTGATGTGTCCTATATATATACGCTGCTTCCCACCAATACTGCTAGGTGGGAAGTGGCCTGCTGATCTGGTTTACTGATCAATATCATATCATCTCCTGGGTCTCGCATCGGCTTCTTTACCAACACAGCATATCCCTAAGCCTGAAAATATTTGTTTACCTTTTGCGATTTATCATTTATATCTTTATTCAATAATTAGCGATTTTATTTTTTATTTACAACCAATGCTGATCGGTGATTGGCTCTTCTCTCTATTTTGCTGGTCCCTGATAACGGCTGTGGGGAACCTGCAGTGAGCTATTAATTATCAGCATTATATTCTCTTTGCATTTCAAATGATTATTCTTTCTGGTCTTGTATTGAAACTTTTTGCTGCTAATTATGGATTGTCTTCCAACGTGAGCTGCTATCTTTTGGACATGTTATCCTTCAAGCTGCTATTGTTGATAACATTAATTTTTTTTATCTTTGTTTTGTGAGCATTTCATGCAATTTGTGCATTTTTTTGCAAATTTTTAGCTGTGTAACTCATATGGTGCTGTGGCGTCCTGTACCCAGAGTGGAGCTAATAAACTATTATTGATTAACTGAATTTATGCATTTAGGGGCAGATCCTAAATGAAGTCTGACAGGGGAATTACCATCAGCAAGATCTTAATTCCCCTGTTCTGTAGGTTGTGCGTATGCACACAACCTACTTACAATATCATAGCAGCTGGCGTACCTAACAAAATTACGTATGCCAGTGAGTACGATAAAGAGGTGTTAACCCTATTCTACGATGGTTATATGTCCGTTATAGAGGTGGAAATAGCCATGTAAAACAGGGTTAGGGGCGGGGGAAGCCCCGTTATGATCAGGTATGCGGGCGTAAGGTCGCATACGTGATCGTAGGAGTTAAGGTAGGAATCTGGACACGTAAGTCAAGGAAGAGGACGGCTGTAATGACCTCGGGCGCCCATAGGTCTGCATCCGGCCCTCAGAGTGCTGACTTCGTTGGAACTTGTTGTTCTCTCTATACTTGGGTATATCTATGCCGAGTATAAATGAATAAAAAAAAAAATATACTAAAAATCTTAAAACAGCAACCAAAGAAAAAGACACATTGCTTCTATAAAAATGTTTTAATTTTCTTTAATGATTATAAAAATCATCAGGAGATTAAGAAACCCCTTGATATATAGATGATGTATGATCAATACAAGCAATTTTTGATGGCTTTTTCAGCCTCCTCTCAGACTAAAGACTGAGTGTCAGCGCTACAATCAATCAATTGCCTGTGACTTTACTGGCCTCTAGGATGAAGAAAACAGACAACGCATCTACAAACTGTGAGCTCTTTATTTTATTTCACTCCTGTCACATGTTTTATTGATATGTATTCTATTTATGTTGAATGTTGTAACACTTGTTTTCAACATTATTGCTGGTGGCTCAGAAAGTTCCTGAGCACCTTCTAAACCTTGTATATACTTTGTGTTTTCTGTCTAGAGCACTATAATTATGGAAAGGAACACTTTTGTGTTTCTGCTTATATTATAAAAGATTTGTTGCACTTGCCATTTTAGAAGTTCCACCAGGGCCAATCATTTGTGTGACCTCTTACCTATGTTCCTACCTTTATATTAGCACACAATATAAGGCTGCTGGGAAAGTTTACACTTCAGGCCACTGGAGTACCTTCAGTTTTTTTTCCACTATCGTCTATTACACAATCATGTATTATATAGTATATGAGAGCAGTGTCCATACTGATCCTGCATCCCATGTCGCTTGCTTGTCTTTGCAACAACTGTGTACAGGTCTCATCTGGTGGTGGCTTTTCATGCACTAAATACGCGACTCGGGTACAGATAATGAGCCAGATCCAGATCTCTGCAAGCTTTATGTGAATGCAGGGATCCGTAGTTACACTGCCGTATAGGGGAGTGGACGCCCCAGACTCCCCGCTTTTGGTAGTAAATCTGGACTTGCAAGTAGCTACTATAACTTTTACAACCAGATCTGTGTCTGTACGGACGTAGATCTAGCCATAACGAGGCTCCCCCCTCATTTAAATAGCTATTCTCTCCTGTATGGTGCAAATATGGCCCTGGTAAATGAAGGGTCAGCCCCTTCAGCGTACTCACACATGTACATAACTTGGTTACGTATGTCTGTAGGTATGCTATCAGAACATCTAGTGCGCGCATGCACTGATGTTTCAAGACGGAGCCTACACAAATGACTTGCGTAAGTCCACCGTCGTACTCGTCTGTCTGGATCTGGCCTAACGTGTATATTATGTAGATAGTGGGGAGAATAGTAATTTGCTTTTCTATGCTTTTGCTCAGGTGTAAACTTCCACCAGTTTTCCTCTTATATTCAAACACTGAATCTGGTCCCAGGTAAAGAAAAAGTATTAATGTTATCTCTCTCTATCTCAAAGCACATTAGAGGTGGATTGCTGCTAAGTGAATAAGTAAGAGTGCTGTAAGAACGCGCGGAATAGCAAAAGTCCGCACCTATCAGGCAAATGCACTGCCGTGACACTCCCCTTATGGGCGTAGCTGACTTTCACGCCCCATAGCTCTACCTTATCTTCTCTGTGTATCGTTGTGCACACGTAGCAAACGTACTTGCAGAAGTGCCTCACTCACATTACGTATCCTCCCACAAAGGGAGTATCGTCACGTCTTATCATATGGAGTCGTGTATATGCAGAAACTCGGTAGGTAGTAAGATCCGATGCATAACATCTGCTGAGCACATGTTATTAATGTTTGTGAACGTTACAGAGTCTGAACATGGTCCATGGAACCACAATTTGACAGCAGACCCATGGAGTCTGCCCATTTTATTTATTCATTTACTTATTTAATGCTTGGTTTTGTTTTAGATTTAGGAAACCTTTATGTTTATCCCAATCACTTAAAATTTTCTACTATATTAGCCGCTATCGCTTTTGATGAAAGGCTATTCCATTTATCAACCACAACTTCAGTGAAGTCATGTTTCCTCATATTTCTCCAGTATCCGTGTTGCCCTCATGTTCTCTCCCTTTGAAGAATGCCACCTTCCTGTACAGTACCTGGTTAAACCCCTTGATATACTTGAAAGCTTCTATCATGTCCTTCAATTACTCATTAATGTTCTTCCACCTTCCAATGTTGATTAATGCAACGAGACTCAACCCTCAATACCCTTCAATGCGCTGCAGAAGAATGTGTCTAAAAGGGCTCTTTGCACCTCTTTCAGAAATAGAAGTGTAAGAAAAGTTATTACCATAAGTTGTTTGAGATCCGCTCTCTCTGCTGGATTTTTCACCAAGCTGCAAAACAAAAATACACAAAAGATCAGAAGACTGTAGAATTTTTTTTTGGAGGAGGTGGAGGTTTGTATAAAGTTTTGGTTTTTGGTAATTTTGGTCTGCATCCACGGAATAGTGAATTTCTGTATAAAATCAAAGTAATTAAAAAGAGGATTGATGATAGTCGGCTTTAAAGGATAGGTTATGTTGTTTTTGGTTTTATTTTCAAGTTTTTCTATATCATCCAGTACCATTTTGGTGAAGGTCTCTATAAAATTCCCTTTCACATGCTTAGGGTAAAATGTTGAGGGCCCTTTAAAGGAGGAATGGAATTCTTCTGTCTGATTGAGGGATTGATCTTTGTTCTGTATGAGAAAGAACTTCTTTAGTGTCAATTTCCGGATGTATTTCTGAACGTCTATGAAAAGATCAAACGAGTTCAGTTTGTTGGTAGGGGCAAATTTTTGTCCTTTTTCCAGGACTGTGGTTTCTGCTGGGGTGAGGATTCTGTTACTGAGATTAAAGATCTTACATTCTTCTGTTTTTTTTGGGCGTGGGTGTGACTTTTCTCAACTTCTTTTGAGTTTTTTTGCTTTTTCTTTTTAGTTGGTTTTTGATTTTCTTCTGTTTTCCACCTCTTTTGCCTCTTTTAAACGGAAAGGTTATTTTCTTCTTGGGTCTTGAAACCAGCCCTGTCCTAAAAAATGATGCTGGTGTGGATCTTCATGGTTGTGATAGTCTTCCTCATGTTGGAATCTGTGTTTTATGGTCAAGAGTGTGGCAACTGCAGTTTAATGGCAAAAAATGCAAAATCATGCACTTAGGACATAAAAACCCAAAGGCTCAATATTTCCTTAATGGCATTACATTAGAATCTACCGTGGAGGAAAGGGATCTAGGAGTCATTATTTCCAGTAACTTGACGGTAGCCAATCAATGTAACAAAGCAATGAAAAAGGCAAGTCAGATGCTTGGTTGCATAGGGAGAGGAATTAGTAGCAGAAAGAGAGAAGTAGTGATGCCCCTTTATAGATCATTGGTACGCCCTCACCTAGAATACTGCGTTCAGTTCTGGAGGCCATATCTCCAGAAAGACATAAATACATTAGAGACTGTGCAAAGAAGAGCAACTAAAATGATCCATGGCCTTTGTAACAAATCATACCAAGAATGGCTAGAGAAACTAAACATGTATAGCTTGGAGCAGAGAAGGTAGAGGGGGAATATGATAGCAGCTTTCAAATATATCAAATGTTGTGACCGGCTAGAAGAGGGGGCATTTTTTTAAAGGAAGAGGTGTAATAGAACATGAGGGCATGAATATAAACTGGAGGGTGGTAGATTCAGAGGAAATGTGCGGAAAAATTACTTCACTGAAAGGGTGATAGATAAGTGGAATAACCTCCCGTCTGAGGTGGTAGAAGTAACACAGTAGAAAGGTTTAAACATGCATGGGATAAATATAGGGATATCCTAAATTTCAAACTAAATTGAGGGTAAATAGGGTATAGGGTCAGTATAGTTTTAAATAAACAACTGGGCAGACTGGATGGGCGATGTGGCTCTTATCTGCCGTCACCTTCTATGTTTCTATGTTACATAATGATTTCGCTGATCTGTCCAATTATTGGGCAGTGTATGGCAGGGACCAATTTTTCAGACTGCTGACAAAATCTGCCTGAACAGTCTGGTAGCCGCAGTGCGCAGGATATAGTACCCCGACTATCAGACAGTGTTGGCACAATACGATGTCCCCAGGCTATTGGAGCATTATGTCAGTCTTAGGAAATATCATATAGTGTGTGGCTTGCCGTAATATTTGTTGCCAAGCAGTAGCTGGCATCTATGTAAAACTGCATTACGGATGAACGGAAGACACAGAAGAGCAGGTCAAAGTCGGGCAAATAGGACTTGAACTTCTATAGGCACATGCTCTTCCCTCCCCCAGATCCTCCTGCCTCACAATTAAAAGGAGGTGTGTATGTTCCTTTTTTTTCCTCTTTATTAACAATCAACAAGTTACTGCACCCTGCTTTACATTTTTTATTTGTACATTTATTAGTCAATAACTTTTCTGCCAGTTTATCAATAGATGAGCAGCATCCTTAACCACTCTAGCTGAGCTAATATATGGTAATATCAGAACTACCATCTGGACACTAGAAATAATTCACATGTATAAATAAAACAGCACAGGGAAAGCTGCCAACTGCTTTATGCACTTGTCAATCAGAGCGCTATGTGGGGAAACTCACCATTTATTCACAAAGTCCTGGAATTCTGTTCCAAACACTCTGCTTGGTAACTTAGGAGGGGGCTGTAAATGAAGAATAATACAAGAAACACAGAATTATGTAAAGTATGATCAAAGAATAATAAAATGTACAAAAGAACCTGTAATAAAATATGGAGAACGTTGTACACAGTATGTAAAAAGAGAGACTGCACCAGATTTATTACCCATGTTTACTATGTACAATAAATATACAAAACAAACGTTGAGATATAGAAAATATAGAAGACTGCAGTACATAGCTATATAACACATGGATGAGGCATTGTTGTGTATGTATTCTATGTATTCTCATAGATATTGAGGTTTGGAAAATAGAAAACAGTTAACTATATGGATTTCTAAGTAGAATAACCAGAGGGAGGAAGCCATTCTGCATAGGGGACGTTGAAAGATATTTACCTCATTCACAATATAATCCAGCAACTCAAATATGGCCATGGGAGGTCGACTGTCTTGACCATAGGCTGAGATAAGATAGAAAAGAAGATGTATTATTTTATAAGTAAACAACAGCACCCTCACACAATCTATGTACCAAGTTAAAGACACTGACTTTCGCCAAGTAAAACATGGGCAGAGGGGCATACCACTAGCTAACCTCTACTCCATGTTGTACTACATTAGGCCTGGCTTACTCCCAGAATGCTTTGTCAGGTATCAGCTATGTGACAGGTTGGCCATGTCTGCATAACAGAAAGCATGTAAGGCTGACCATGTTTTAGCATTATAGTCTGAGTTAATGCATCTGTCAGTACAGGGGAAGCAGTGTAATATCATGGTCCCAGGACCATAAGAGCTTGGCTAAGGGGGTGCAAGAGATAACTGCTGGGGTTGTCACAATTTCACTAAATAGTCAAACAAATCATTATTTTCTAATTATTATATTCTTCATTTTATATTGATGATAAAAGTCTTGGTCCCCATATTATAATTACCCCATTCTAAATTTGTTATAGTAGAGTGTCCCCAGGCTTAAACCTGGCTCATCTTACCTAAAGTTAACAAATTAGCTTTGTGTTGGTCACATGGTTATCAGAAATAAATGAATCTGATATATTTTCCATCCCACACAGTCATACTTTAGACTCATACCCCACAACCAAAATAAAGGAAAATAAAGGGCTTTCTGACAGCCTTCAAAATCATGCAGGTCATGCAGGTCCTAGACTGTCCAATGGAAAGGTTACGCATTCCTACAATTTATTTCCATGCATACAATTTTTCAGGGGCAAATGGTAAAACAGAACATTATGTTTTCATCTGGTCTCCTCCTTTTATTCTGATTAATATACATTCTACTATGCTGATAAATCACACAGCCCTCTAAGCTGCTACTCACAGCTAATGGGTCGTCCTGGTGGCCTGGGACGAGGAGATAGTTCTGATGATGCAGGGTCTCCTTCCACAGAGCAGCCAAAGATCAGCTCCAGCTCCTTAGCATCAGGAGGGGGAATTGGGTAGCGCCCAATGGCCATTTCCACCAGTGAGAGTCCCATACTCCAGATATCAGACTGCACGGAGTAGTGCGTTCCCTGTAGGCGTTCAGGCTACGGGAAGAAAAAAAAACCAAACATACTTGGATTTTTAGATTGGATTAATGTTTGCGATGCTGAAAATAATGGATAATGCCCATGTTATACAATGTTATTGACATTAGCCAATCACCGTACTCCTAACTTCATACAAGGCTCTAGAAGATGCTACTACCATACATCTGATTAAACTCGCATAGCACAGAGCAGGCCCAGGCAACATACAGCACTCCAGTGTTGTAAAACTACTAGCCTCATCATGCTTTGCCATGTATCAGCTATGCTATGCTACTAGACCATGCTGGGAGTTGTAGTTTTACCTAGAGTGCTGAAGGTTGGCTATGGAATAGAACATGCTCACACAAACACTCCGGCAATGCAGCGTTAATAAGTTTTAAGTCAGAATGTCTGTAAGAGACACAAAGCAAATGACATCTTCTCCCCCAGAATGTATTGCAGAGCTGTTATTACACACAAACAGCCACAGTGTGGGAGGACAATCTAAAGCTCCATCTGCTGCGTGACACACAACGTGAGCAAATGTGATCCAGCGTGCAGGGAAAATACAGCTTGTACGCTACATGGCAATTTGAGAAAATGACATAATTCACAGAAGTAACAAAGTGTTTACACTCTGCATGCAATGTAATGGCTCTGTATAGGCGAGTGCACATCCCCAAGGTCACAGAGAGGAGACTCTACATAACCACACTGCTAAAAGGGAATCTCGTCCAGGCAACACAGGACACTCACAGACATGTAGGATCTTGTTCCCACAAAGGAATTGGCCATGGAGTCAATGAGCTGTCCGCTGACCCCAAAGTCACACAGTTTGATTTCACCTCTGGAGTTC
The DNA here is from genome assembly GCA_011038615.1 of Limnodynastes dumerilii. Classification (NCBI taxonomy): domain Eukaryota; kingdom Metazoa; phylum Chordata; class Amphibia; order Anura; family Limnodynastidae; genus Limnodynastes; species Limnodynastes dumerilii. The sequence goes on from WWET01000010.1 coordinate 940,417, forward strand.
ACAAGGATATTTGATGGCTTCACATCTGCAATAAGTAAAAATGAGGGAAAATATAGCTGCTTTGACATCTTTTGATGATTTTCAAGGCTGCACTGGTAAAGAGAGCTCTCAGATCGCAGTATGCTTCCTATAAGGCCCTGTGTAAACCCTGTGTTTAGTTTGTTCTCTTTTATAACAATATGTCTCAGTTACTAGGAGACAGATGTTTGAAAAGATCCTCCCATGGGCGCAATTAAAGCACTTGTGGTTAACGTGACGGCAATGAGACGTCCCACTGTCAACCTCTTTGGTTTTCTACAGTGAAACAATTACAAGAGACAAAGCAGTATATTAATAAAAGGCGATTATACTCTACTAACAAAATCTAGAGCAACAAGAAAACGGCAGGCTGTGTATCCTTAATGGGGATGGGCTTTGCCAGAACGAAGGTCTTTATGAAAAAACAGCAGCTGAACATAAACTGCCACCAATTGCCAGCAGTCTGCATTGTAATAAGTGGCGGTGATGCCACTCCTAGAATCTCAAAGAGAGACTCTACCCTTACCCAACTCTACCCTTAACCCATTCCTAACCATTACCCTCCATTCCCCACAGCCTAACCCGAACCTTCCCCTTCTTCATGCCCTGAAGCCTACCGCTAACCTTCCCCTTAAGTTCTAACCCTAACCTATTACCCGCCACCCGGCCGGCAACCGCATCCCCCTTAATAGTGTGTTCCACAGAAGCATTTTTAACAGATCAGTGGGGATGAAAGTAAATAATGAAACATATAATAATCACATATTGGGCCAGATCCAGACCTACCTTCCTATTACGTTTCATCGCGTAGCATATTTACACTAGCGTATTTTCTATGCACTCCCCTCGCTTGTATGTACTTTGGCCATTCTACGCTTGCCAAATCCTACCTTAACTTTTCAAAGCGTAACTACTGACGTACGTACAGGCTTCACGTATGTAAGTGCCTAAGCACGCCCAGACTGTATGATTTAAATGCCTCACCCCACCTCCGAAGCGTAATTACATGTTGTATGGCTGTACCGCCCCTTCGTTCGTACTTACGCTGTTGATACTAGGCTGGTACGTATGTTCAGAGTTACGTGACGTAACATCTGCCACACACATGTGCAGTACATACAAAATAGCGTTTTTACGTCACCGGCTAGCGTGCTTAGTTCTGTATCTATCCCATTAACACTGCTGCCTTGGTAAAGGTGTATAGTAGTATTTTCTCCCCTTCCACAACCGTTATGGAAAGATTGCTTACATAGGACAAAGTAATGATATGTGAGGGACTCCTCCTGTCTGTACACAAAATTCCTGTTAGTTTGGACGATGAAAGAGTTTACCCAAATTATGTACAATACTAATGTTCGTCTTCACAGGATATCAACTGGACAGCTTGGAAAAGAAAACGCTAGTTTCATTTAGTTAAATATAAACAAATCAGTTTCCAATCTCAGAGATTATGGGCCAAACTGTAGCCTTACCTCTGTGCATGATTTTATGTTTCTCCCGCAGGTAAGTCAGGCCTTTTATCACCTAAAAACACAACTGAAAATCAATATCAACTCAAGTGACACCATTCACCCATTGAAAGAGGATTCGAGCGCCATGTTTACAGTGTTGTGGCATAAACATTATTGCTGTTTGATTACAATTGTTATACTGCGTGCTGTAACTTATTGGATTTATATTTGATTCTTTTAAAATGATTTACATTAGTGGTTTAAAACATTTGCGGCCATTTTATGTACAGATTGCAATTTTATTCTTAGAAATATAGGACAATTATTCAGGATTTGGGAGATAACCATGGATCAGATCCAGAGTTTTAACGTAAGAGGAAAACAGGGGTCATTACACCTGGGCAAAACCACTCAACTGAAGGGGAGGCAAATTTCAACTGCTGCAAACAGTATCAGACATGAGACATGATGTTTTCAAGTCTTAAGCTGACCACACACTACAGTGATTATTGGTCTGATCATCCATTATCGGACCAAAAATTGTTAGTGTATGACCAACTTTATTTTTGCCCAACAGGTATTTTTTTCCATGCAAAGAATAAAATTCATTTGACTACCACTGAAATTCAACATGGTTTTGCCTATGTGTAAATCTCCACTTGATTTCCTCCAATTTACAAACAAGGTTCAGTCCTATGTCAGATACTGTTGTAACATGATTTTAATTTAAAAAAATTCTATTTTATTACAAGAATTATTCAAGAAAGTTAATAATATCTAGTACAAGTGTATTCTTATTACACCATTTTTGTGTACAGTTTCTTTATAATTGTAAATACAATACAAATTATGTATTTTTGTTTAATAGGAACACCACTCTGTGTAAGTCACATGCTTACAATACTGGTTTAATACTCACTGCAATGCTGACTTTCCCCAAAATTTTCTCAGGAATTTTTCCAGCTTTCTTCAACACCTGATCAAGGGATCCACCATCCTGTTATAGAAACGTAAAACCTAAATAAGTAACCATTAAGTGCATGATGTCATTTATCAGCCAAGACAATACATTACTAAGTGACACCTCTATTCCAATAAAGCAAACTTGCTCAAACCCCTTTTCAAGATACTCCTCTCTTCCAACGACTTAACTCATACAGCCATGGGCTTATTTCCTGTTAATATGGCTTATATATCAGTTTCCTTCAACACTAAGCTTTGCAATATATCTAGAAGACTATGGGGCTGATCAAAGCTGAGAGAAACAGCAAGACAGGAGCAAACCCTGCTACAATGCAAGGAGAGCAAATTAATGTTATTTTTGTGCATGCTCAGAAAATACTGATTTATGTTTAATCTGTAGGTTAAAGTTGAAAAGAAAATGTGACCTCTCAGCTTTCATTCTGTTTTCCTCCCACTCCAGGTGTGTTTTCTGCTCTTATTCCCAATTCTGGATCAGCCCTTATAAATGTACCCGTTTTCTAAACACAGACATTGTGGAACCTTTGTCCCCAATCCCTTGCACAACATTTCCGATTCTACCACCCAACCTTCTCTATCTACTCACCATATGTTCCATGCAGATGCTGATCTCGCCGTCACTGTAGAAGGCCCCATAGAAGCCCACAATGTATGGGGAGTTACATTCATGCAGAACCTGCAGCTCTCTTATGATCTGGTTCCGGATTGCTGGCTTAATTTCCAGATGAATCAACTGCAGGAAGCAACAGAATGAGTGGGTTACAGTACAAGTGCTGATCATGGGTTTGAGTCATAATCTCCATTTTGTTTGTGCCTTTATCTGTACAGGGCACCATTGTCCAGAATGAGTGACTCTATACGTCTGTCTACTGATTTGACTTAACCATTACATTATCACACAACAGTATGTAATATGTGTGCAATATATTTACCATGTAGCAAATGCTAAGGGGCATTATTGTAAAAAATTGATGATGTTTATCCCACACAAGTAAGGAGCCCATTTATATTCAGCCCTCATTTCTAACAATAAGTGAATAAATGCCACTTTGCCCCATCTGATTTCACCCTTTAGTATCAGTTCTATTAGAATGTGTACAGCTTTCCTTGGCCCTCATAGAAACTACCGAGCCCATTTGATATACAGAAAAAGTCAATGTCTTACCTTTCTTGCCATGATTAAACTGGAGGGCTTGTGTGAAACCTTGAAGACCACTCCGCCATTGCCAGCACCGAGCTCTGACACTTTCTCAAAGTCATCGTCCTTTAACTCGCCGACTTTCTGCTTCTGCGTGAGGAAAGCTTCCAGGCGTTTTCTTTGCTGCTCATCTAGTTCCAGCTCCTCCAACTTCTTCTGAAGGGCCTCAAGGTTTGTCCTGATTGGATAGAAACATAATAGAAAATCATGAAAAAATTTCTCAAAAACAATATTTGGCTTCAACACTGCTTACAGCATAGGAGTTCTCAACCCACAGACACCAAGAAGAAGTGTTAGTACCCAATAAGATAGAAAACAGCGATCTCCATGCAGTCATTTCATAAAGTAATTCTGATACATGACTAATGCATGGGGCATACATTAAGTTGGTTATAACTAGCATGATGTAAACTCAAGATGTTTATAGAGGTGTGACAAAATCCTTAAAAAACACAATCCATATGGTTTAATTCAAAGTTACAGCACTCTATATAAATACCCAATAATAACAAGGGCCCAGATCCTCGTCTAATAGCAAACTGCGAACGTATAGGGGTTCCATACGTTTGTCCGCTACTAAGTTCCGTATATAAGTGGATAGGGCACTCCCCCACTCATGTACAGAAATACGTATCCAGAATCCCACATTGTCTTGTCCACATAAGTCTAAACGTGCGGACAAGACAATCATATGTAAGGACTAAAGCCAGCTCTTACTGTACGGTTTAAATAGAAAGTAATGGCCACACAGGTCTGGCACACCCTACGTACGGTACTACTGGACGTACAGAAATCGTGCGTCCAGTGTTCTGATGCGTGTCCCAGGGTTCTGAGCATGCACAGTATTGACGATAGCCGATTTCCAAATGCTGCATGCAGAAATCGGATGTCTCTCTTAATTGAGGATCTAGTAAAAGAAAGCCATCTCATGCAATTTACACACATTTTTATGTCTAATCGAATTACATCCAAAAGCAAATATAATTGGCAGAATGATGGCAAATACTCATTAGGTGCAAGAACAGCAACAGAAGAAGCAAATATGGCAACTGCTTCATTCAGCTGGCCTGGCGGTCGTTTACTTACCCATTACTTTCATCAAGAATTGGAATAGGCTAATCACTACGTATGCAGAGACATCCCATGATCCTTTTCTTTTATTTAATAAGGTATTGCTGTTATAACATCAACTGATATAGGGCATTTTAATACCACACATATTTTTGGTACTTCCCTAAGATACTTTCACAAACTAAACAAAATAAATATTTTCTCTGTAATTTGCACAATTATTGGCCTATTCTCTTTTTTGTGTGACTAATCATAAGAAATGAGTCATAGCAGTCTACAGGCAAAGAAACACAAACCGGTGCTACTCAAAGGGTTAAAACGTACATTCATACTTGCAGTATTTGAAGTTTTCAGGCACAGTAAAAGCCCTTATTTACACTTTTCAGTTTACACTTATTGCCACCTTTATGGCAATAGACAGGAAGTATTAGACTTAAAACATGTTGGAATATAGAGCATAATTACAATTATCCCTCTTATGTGTTTCAAAATCACTTCTATGTTCTGAACAGATCACGGGTATACAGTTTATTATTATATTTTAAGGACGCAAACATTCCGCGTACACTACAGCAGGCATACTCAACCTTTAGCACTCCAGGTGTTATGGTGCGCAGGTGAAACTACAACTCCCAACATACTCCAACAACACAGGCATAGCTAATAGAAAAGCACTTGTAATAAACCCTGGGGCCAGATTTACCAAGCTGCGGGTTTGGAAAAGTGGAGATGTTGCCCATTGCAACCAATTAGATTCTAACTGACATTCTCTAGTATGTACAGGTGTTATGGTGCGCAGGTGAAACTACAACTCCCAACATACTCCAACAACACAGGCATGGCGAATACCTAGAAAAGCACTTGTAATAAACCCTGGGGCCAGATTTACCAAGCTGCGGGTTTGGGAAAGTGGAGATGTTGCCCATTGCAACCAATTAGATTCTAACTGACATTCTCTAGTATGTAATAGTTAAATGAGATCTAGAATCTGATTGGTTGCAATGGGCAACATCTCCACTTTTCCCAACCCGCAGCTTGGTAAATCTGGCCCCTGGAGTGCCACAGATTGCCAATACCTGCGCTACAGTAATAGTTATCACATGTTAGAATGATGGATAGTTCCTCAAAGACAATGGTTCAAAAGAGCAATGAGCTGGAATAATGTAAATACAGGTAGTTCATGTGTAATTTGCAAGGAATGGTTTCATAATATATTATAAGATGACAAGAGATCAATATGGAAAATCATTGTTTAACAGTAGAATTATATATGGTGTTGTAATTCATTTTTGAGAGAGAAAGCTTGTGAGCAGGAACCTCTTACCCACCCAATCTATCTGTTACCACACAGTCTGATAATAACCAGCCTTATTTTATAATGATAACACGCTACATAATATGATGGCACTATATGAAAACCTGTTATTAAAGAAAACAAATAATAATAAAAGGGGAGATGACAGATGGAAAAATCTATATCCCAGTCTTTAAATACAAAGAACATTGTTATCCATAATACTTATCATTTATCCAACAGCTAAAATATGGATTCAGTATTTTCCCCTGCACTTGTAACTTTTAGAAAAGGTCTTACCTATTACATCCATATACCTGGTGCGTTCACAACGGGTCTAATTATTTATTTAGATTCCCTTTCTTAGTTGAAGAAAAGTTTAAAGCCATCCATACATGTGCATTATATGTACAAACCATGGACAACACGGCACAGATCAGATGACTGGTAGATTAAGCATTGGTTGCCACATTTGGCATACCGTGCCACTGTATTCTTTGTTTTACAGTAGTTACAGGCCAGATCCGGAAGTCCCCTGTCCGCAGTGGCATTCCATTTGCAGATTGCTCTGCAATGCGTAACTGAAAATCATACGTAAATCGTATGCAAGGGCTTAACCTAGCCCTTATTCTACGATTACCATACTGTCCCCGGCCCACCATGCATATACGCTGTACTTACGTTGGGTCGTTTCATCCCACTGTCAGAAAGGCATCCGGTGTAGATCTGTACCTTCACAAATGGACGCACAGTAGAGAAACGCGGGCGTATTCCACACACAAAGTGCAGAAAACGCCAGCATTTACTAATTTTGGATCTGGTCCTATGTCACTAAAGCAAACAGCAATGTACAAGTCAGCACATAGGAAATAATCTATTAGACAAGAAGGTTTACACAATAAGAGAACGTTTCCATGCAGGCCCATTTCTTTCTCTTGTTAACATGGCTTCTAACCAATCCATCCTGAATTGTATAACCTAAACTGAGGAATGCTAGTAATGTGATCTATCTGGCTGCTGCACTCATTAACAATAAGATTCCCTGGCACTTAGGTGTCAGTTCCAGCAATAGCCAATCTGCTGTTAAGGAGAGAAAGTTAACAAGATCTCTCACTGCATATGTCCAGACTCTGATCCAAAGGCATGGCACAATAGGAAAGTCCCTGGTGTGGAGGAGAACATGTGATAGCTGCAGAGCTTAAAGTTCAGTGAATAAACATTTTTATGAATTACTTGTTGGTGGATAATGAACTGCACAAATCATTGAGTGCCTTTGACATGCGTCCGCAGAGAGGTGTACAAAATGGATGTGCCACCGGAACATACCTGCGGATTCATATACTTAGTTGATGTCCTTCTTAATAAGGTTTTATTTTAATGTTATTGTGATAGAAAACCTGTAGTGTGTACCCAGCTTTGCTTGCCAGACACATTCCAAACAGCATGCCAATTGTGATCCGTCCTCCTAATATTCTGGATTATGGAGCAGCACTGATTTATGTGCATTTGTACCTATTTCTAATGGAATGAGGGACTTTGTGATCTAGGATGTCATGTATAGGAACAAGTTCATATCTGGGAGGAAGCTGTGTTTGTGTGTATGTCGTAGTCCAGTATCCCATGAAGAGCCACAGTATTTCTGCATGATTGTATTAGTGTCTAAAGCTAAACGCACACTGGAAAAAAATGTTCACAGCATAAAGTATTGATCTTGGTTCACACTACTTGCGTCTGTGAACAATAACAGACCCTTCAACATGACCCATTCCATTACGTGCAAAATAATTCTGGGCTTTCAACTATCCGTTACTATAGTAACCACCTATGATGAAGAGAAAAACATTTTTCAAACATCAGTTACTTTATTAAATCCAAGTGAGTGACAGATAGAACATCAGGAGCAGAGCACTGTGTACCTAATGTAGGGGGGTTTGCAATAATGGTAGCGTGGGTCTAATTTCTCTAGTTCATGGCCAGCTTAAGTCATCTTTTGGAAGTTTCAATTTAATTAATCCAATTCTACATAAATGATTTTTCCAACAAAATTTTATAAAAAGGGAGTTGAGCAAACCTTAGAGACTGCAAGAGACACAGTATACTGGGACCAGAGACCATTTAGATGTCCAGGTAGCAAAGCGAAGCCAGAGAAGACCTCATTTCTCAAAACTATGCTCATAGGTAATAATATCATAACCATATGGATAAATATTTGGTCATTTCTACCCCAGCGTAGTTAAAACTCCACTTGAGTGAAAGGAAACAAACTTATTCAGGTTTCAAATAAAAAGCTGTGGGTTTATACTCCTGAACACCCTCCAGTACAAGGGACAAAAAATCATAAGGACTTGAGATAGACAAGAAGGGCCGTATTCAGAGATCCGTCCAGCGATCGGGACGCAAATATACGCACGGACGGAGCAAGTTACACCCACCAAAACCCCAGTCACTTCCCTTGCTAATCCGTTCACACGGAGACTTCCGCCTCCATAGACCAGCTGTAACTTTCCGCAGCCATTTCCGAGCGTATGTGTCCTCCGTCCACGTGTATCTTTATAATCGCGCCCACTTCCCTTCATTTAAATGCCCCCACCCCACCCATTTCTATGCGTATTTTTCCACTGGAGTTCCGTACGTAGTTTCCCATGTCCGATTCACATGTCCATCCGCTAGGTACTTCTGCGCGTATAGTCTACTTTAACTGCATATGAAAAAAGTTACTACACATGCGCAGTTTAAACGTACTTAAAAACACGCACGGAAATCGGAGAAAATGCGGTTCTCTGAATACGGCCTTAATAACAGTCCCCGCTGAGGTCGGCCAATATTCTGGCACCATGCATGCACTTGCCAGATGTTCCGCTATAGAACTTCCTGAGCACGGAACTCAGTTATGTACGAAAGAAGTTCTGTGTGGATGGGGCATTAGCAGATATCCGGGACAGCCTTGCCTCGTGCCTCTGAATATTTCCCTTTCTATTAAGTAGCCAGCCACAAGTGGAAATACTAAAATTAGGCAAAAGATGGGTGGGCTAAGTGTCCTTGTGCAAACACTTTACACGAGTGGGGCCAAGTCAGCATTTAAGCCAAGAAGTACTCTTGGCAATTGGACAAGGTTGTTAGGAGCTAGCAGCTGTTCCAGGTGCGATACCAGATGGCAGAAGACATATTTAATGGAATATCTTGGGGGTTGAAAATAGAATATTAGGGAAAAAGTACCTCTAAACAATTGCGAATATAATATACATGTCTAGTGGTACTTGACCCGATAGTCCATAGTGGGTAACTGGTACTCCCTACCCCTCCACCCTAATTTACCTGCCCTTCCCGCCTACCTTCCGTAACTGCAGCGTAGTTATGGTACTCCCTGCCCCTTCCTCCGTAACTATGCTGCAGTTACGGAAGCATGATCCTCAATTAGTGTAACTGCTGGTTACGCCGGGCGCATACGGAGATTGGCTACACAGCCGTTCTTACGCATCCGCCTGCCGTAACTACGGCGGCGGGTGGAAGTCTGGATCAGGCCCAATGTGAGCACACCCGTATTGTATCTACTTTCTGATGCCCAATTTTACACACTAGGAATATATGTATACAGAGGTGAAATGAACTAATCACTACATCCTGCCATCCAGTTGCATCTTCAGTCAATAACGGTTTCCTCCAATGAGACCCAAAACCCCCATCGCCCCGACATGCACTGGTACACAATGAAGCCGGAGTAACACCCTAATATAGTGTAGCTGATGTAATAGGGTGATAAATCTACTATTAATAGAGCTGTGGGACACAAATCGTACATTGCTACAGGTATGTGCTATGCTCTGCAAGGCATTTTGTGCAATATTCAGCAGCTTAGTACTGTGCCTTTGCTCAGTTAGTATTTGGCGTGCAGTGAAACTAATACAATAGTATGCTGTATAAACAGTGGTGCACTGAGATGATATATGCAAGTACAAAATGGATGCAGCGTGGGTAGGCAATTCATACACCACACACTTACATATGTTAACCCTTGATATGCACCTGCTTTTGAAGACATGCAGTGAAATGATGGAGAAAGCCAGCTGCTAAGTACTATACTATACTATATTCTTTATTCACTATAAACAGATGCTGAGATTTTTCTTTAAAATAAAATTACACATGGTTTTATAGATAATCAAAAGAATGTTTTCAATGTACAGATAGATAGTGTTAATACGTTTTGTAGGTGGATACATATTTGAGAGCAGTATTTATAAGCATTCTGCTCTTTTGAAATGTTTTAGTTGCTAAGCAACCAGGAATAACAAGCACTCGGTTACACTATAGCCCCCCCTGTCAAATGCACCATCCCCCTTCTACACACGTTTGGAAACATACATTATATTGCTCTATCATTTCATCTGAAGTTTTTGGAGAGAACCTCCTGCAATACAGGAATCAGACACTCGCTAGGCTCAATCAACAAAATATAAAATAAAGTAACATTTATATTTTATTACTGCATAAGGACCAATGATTTATACACATGGAAAAGATTGAGTAATAGACTCACTTACCTCTACCAGACATATGGTAGATGTAAGTGGACATTTTATCAATAATTGCTGGTACACCTGATGCTCAAAGGAAAAAAAAACACCCTATAGAGACATTTTGGCAATAGTCATAATTAAGGTTCTTTTAATTAGATGTCAGAGTCTTGTAAACCCGTCCTCTCAGCTATTCAGTGTCCTGAGGGACAAGGTGAAAGAAGGATAACACAACCACAGGTGCTAGGCGTGGAAGAATAGAAAAAAGTTATATATTTGGTCTGTATTACACAGAAAAAAGGGCCAGATCTGAAGTACAATAAGTTCACATGAGGAATATAGTACAGATCAGTAGCTTTATGAAGTGATAAGGTTATATAGCAAGACTGAGAGCTATTCTAGGCCTCTATCCTCAAACAGTGCAGTGTTGGCACAGTATGCCCACAGGGTGCATTAAATGGGTTGGGCAGTAAAGGAGGCAGGGACCTCTAATAAGTACTTGCAGCTGCATCCTTTAACAGCCACTGTGTGTTTACACATTGTAAAAACAATTAGTGCTGTCACAATGCCCCATAACGGGACGTGATCTGGTAAGTACTCTGTTAGGGCTGAAAAGGACACAGATTGCAAGGCGTTCAGATGTGTCTTGGCAGACTAGCCATCCTTCTGTCTCATCAACCTATTATCACACTCATTTCAGTCCAGGGACATGTCTTAGCATGATGGGCAAAATCCACTGCATGGCTCAATACAGATTTTTAAAAAAAGCAAGCGAGACATAATCTGGAGTTTTTAAGATATTTGACCTGGTCACGTGGGATTAACTAAAGCTCCTGGATCCAATGGCCTTGAAAGAGGGTCCCAGCTCAGCATGTTTGAACACTTTCAAACCCGTAGCTGAGAGAAACTGCACTCTGCAAATTCCTGTCATGTCCTGGAGATTGCTCATTCCACACCTTCCAGTCCAGACACACCCAGCCAGGAGGGAGCGCCCGTTATGTACAGTACTACCAGGCACCACGGGGCAATTGACTAGCAGTCTTTTATTTAGCCTCAAGGGCTTTGCAGAGGTTATAGGGATTCTCTTTTCCCGTATTGCACTCCCATGTCATATTGCACATAGCTTTCATTCCTATCATTGTAAATTAATTATTATCTGTTGTGTGACCATCGCATTTTATTTACTATAAACAAAAAAAAATAAAAATAACACTGACCAGAATAAGATCATATTTAGCAAATCTGCCATATACCTACAATTCCCGAGGCAAAAAGTATACATGTAAATGTCTGGTTTACTAGGTTGCATAGGATAGCTTTCCTAGGATAACAAATGTACAATTTGAGAAATGGGACACTAAAAAGATTGAGTGAGACAAAAGCACATATGAGGAACTAGAAAATCACACCCCAGTGCAGAGTGTTATTGAACATCTCCATTGCTACATCTGTTTTGATTAGGAGGAGGTAAAAACGATGCCCCTTTGCACCTATACGGTGACATGTAATGTGCAGCCTGTGAGTAATTGTAATTGCTGTGGCTGGAAGCTGCTTCTGTCACTGTCCTGCAGTAAGATATATATCTCCGACAGCATCTGCAGAGGATACTGGCGATAAGTCACAATCTGTGTAGCAAGTGGCTCTCTGGTGTAATGCACTAACAATGACTGGTTAAAGTATCAGCACTAGAAATGAGAGTAAATGCAACAGGACAATGACTGATTCCATACAAGCAGTCTACACTAGGGCTGTAAGTAGTATGTCCCTTTGGTCACTTACTCTGCAGTTGGGGTCCCGTTCACAGCAGTGCCATCAGGGGTGGGGTTCAGCTGGATGGGCTCGGGCTTCTTCTTAGGCATGGTGAAGGTAACTACAGAGAGTGCTGCTTGCTCTGGTTGGAGTCCCGGTCCCCAGCGGCTGATGGAATGGGTGTCCCTGTCCCCGGGCTGTCACTCTCTCTCCCTCTGCATCCGGGGGGCGGAGACACTTGTTACATTGTTTCCCTGCTATCGGGCAGCCAATGGGAGGAGCAGCCGGGAGGAGAGAGGGAGCGCGGAAACGCGTCATGCAGCCTTGGAACACCAGCGCCCCCTGCCGCCTAGACGAAGGAACTGTTATGAGTAATAGTTACCCATGGATGGAACGAGGGTATGATAATATGTTGGAAGGGACACAAGTCCAGCTAACTCTCTGTGCCAGCCTGTTTTACTGGTTACACAGCCGTGAAGTGGCTTTGATCCTGGCTGAATGTTACTATGAGCTGATTCTGGAATAATAGGGAAGTAATTCAATATGAACTTTTTATTACAACTACTGGGTGAACTTTAGGTTATTGGAAAGGGACATAGTGCAAACAGTGAAGAACAAGGTAGGGGGAATTACTCAATGGGACACGTTCCAGGGCACCTCTATTTGCTACGAGTCCAAATATGTGAACTTTACAACAGTGGTTTCCAAACCAGTCCTCAAGGCTCCCCAACAGTGCATGTTTTCCAGATCTCCCTACAGAAAAAGGTATATAATTATACCACCCGTTGATCTTTTAAACAGTCAAAAATGAACACACCTGTGCTCCAGCAAGCAGATCTGGAAAACGTACTTTTTGGGGAGCCTTGAGGACAGGTTTGGAAAACTCTGCTTTACAACATGGATGCCGACTCGCCTGGAATTTGGGCATTTTTCCTGGTATAATGGGAGAGCTGGCAAATATCCCGCTATGGGCTTAAGGCTGTGATGTTATGCAAATCTCTCTATACTGTGAATTCTAGCGTTACTAGGGATTGGACATCATTGATGACATAATTTGCGTCATCAGGCCTGCCCCAATACCTAAATCTAGAATTAATGCATAAGGTCATGATGTGATTTGCATAAATTATGTCATCAAGCCCTGTGCTCATGTCAGCGTCTATCCCTTCCCTCCCGAGGAAGAAATGGAAAGTCGACAACCGTGCTTTACAATCTGCCCCTATCTTCCTATACTAGCTATTAAATTATATGGAGCATATTCGGTTGGTCTTATAGGTGTTTAGCTATGTCTATTATGGAAACTTAAAGTGTCCTAATTGATAAAGTGATGAGTAAATCCAAGGTGAAAAGTTTTGTTCTTATAAAGTTACATGGACTTCAGTAAATCAGACTGAGACCTACAATTATGGTAGCAGACTTATATCAGTTCTATGTTACTGGGCAGAATAGCATAGAGATGTTGATTTATGCAATACATATTTTTTTTGTTACGTCTACCCTGAATCACGTCTGGGACTTTTCATTGTTAGTCAGTAAGAGTGGCCTTGGGTTAATCTGTTAAAACATTTAGCAACTGTTTTTTTCTTGCCTCAAGCTAAAAATCACATGCAAAGTATTTTAAAGGGATATAGAACCAAAGTGTAACCATATACACAAGCAAAGCCGAATATTTATAGCAATGCTTCATCCAAATCCATTTATACCCCATGAAATACTCAGGATTTATGCCAAAATCCCGGGTATTTCATGGAGATGTGAAAGGGGTACTTCCGGTGGACCAGTGTCAGAAGACCCGGGAATTCAACCCGGGTGAAATGAAGGATTATTCCCGGGTCCAACACGGGTAGGGGTGCAGTGTGAAAGGTGGAACCCGGGTAGCAGCTAACGCACTTGATTGGTACAATTTTTTTTACTATTGCTCTGGCAACGGTAAACAAATTACGCATTGCTTTGACAACAGGGCAGACCCGGGTCTCTGAATTTCCCGGGTCTGCCCTGCAGTGTGAAACAGGGTCTGTGACCCTGGGATCCTCTGCTGCCCCGGCAATATCCCGGGTCTGTGAACCAGGACGGTGATCTGAAAGCGGTATTACCCTCAATCCATTCCTGTCGACCACTAAAACGTAAGGCTATTAGGCAATCTCCCTATTCATCGTTTTGCTGGGGGGACACAGCGATTTTTAAACCAGAAAAATTTGTGCAAGTATTATTAGAAAAAATGGAAACGTAAAATATAAAGTGAAAGATGCTGCTTACTTGCGCTGCTTGGTTGCAGGATCCTTTATGTGATGCTGCTAGGGTGCCGCTGTCCTGCGTTCCCTGTTGGAAGCTGTGAAGCTGCTCCTCCAAAGCCTCCAAGCAGTATTGTAAATAAGAGAAATCTAGCTTCCCCTGCTTCACATGAATCACGATCAGACACTTTTGATATAGTCAAATAAAACTCCAGTCTTTGTAGTGTTTGTAGTTTTTAATATTTTAGTTGAAGTAAATATAGCAGTGCCCTGGTGACTGCGGATCAGTAACTTTAGGTATTATATTTAACTTCCGGTTGATGCGATCACTCTGGGGACTTATATATAGAAATTGAAATCGTGCCTTTGAATAAAACGCTGTATAGTAAATAGGGCTCCGAGTCGAGACCCATTGACCACGGCTTCTGCTGGTTAGCACTCTAAGCACAGAATGTTCTCTGTTGCTTCGGTAACTGGGCAGAACAAGAATAGAAGCTCCTTGGGATTCTGCTCCACTGAGGCACATGGTAGGTGAGGGAGATCTCCGAATACCAGGACTATAAACCAACGCGTTTCACCCATGGGAATACTGGCTTCATCCGGGTAGTTGGTCTGAGAGTGGGGATTACCTGTGGTCAGAGGTATAAATAGAGTTTTCCGTTCTCAATTAAGTTGATTGGTGCCAATGATTGACACTTAACTCCATGGCAGTCTGTGGTGTGCAGGGCTTTGATGCTGTATCTTAGCCAGCTGTGGTGAGGGGAATCAGATGATGGCGCAGATTCAGAGTTGCACTTCTACCTTTTTTAGGTGCAAGTATAGACCTGAGCAATACCATGTTGAATTGTTTTAAAGTGAAAAACCAGAATTAAAATTAGAAGGTGAGGTTTCTTAGCTCAACTCTATTTTATAGAGTAAACATAAAGCTATGAAATATTTTAGTTCTATGTGTAAAAGTCATGTATTTTTCCTGCATGCACATTTTCTTAAATTAATTAACACCCCTTACTTTGAAAAATGGTTTAGCCGAGCTGTACACTTGCACCTAGAAAAAAGGTGTAAGTGTATCTCTGAATCAGCCCCAATTAGAAGTTTACTGTACGTTATTTTTCTTTTCTTTATTCATATAGGGCCGTATTCAGATCTAATACCGGCAGGACACTTACACACGCAAGGTGTGTAAGTGTCCTGCCTTGACTGGAGGGCGCATGCATGACATGTGTTTGTATAGTGACACTCACCTTCCACTGCCATAAATAATATCCTGAGCAATCTGTTACATAACTAATTGGCCTCCAGAGAGACTTTGGGCCTGATCCAGCCCTACGGCCGCCGTCGTTTTTACGGCATTTCTGCACATGCGCCGAGCAGATGTTGCGCCGTAACTATGTTGTAGTTACGGAAGGTAGGCGGGGGTAGTGAGGGCAGGGTTTCGGCAGTTATGCTCTTGTGTTAGCGTAGTTACACACAGCCGGCTGAAGTTAGAAGTTAGTAACTGTGTGTAACTACGCTCACACGGGGGGTGCACCAGAGCTACGCTGGTCGTACTTATGGACAGCGGGCCAGCGTAGCTCTGGATCAGGCCCTTTGAAACTTGATGAAATGGGGTTGTCAACAACTGCTGTGTTTTTGCAAATATTTAACTGTTAGCACATTCATACTATCACTATCAGGCTGCTGGCTCATCAATATCCTGTTTTATGCAAAATATCATATATATATACCCCCCTCCTCAAAAATGTAACTGTTGTTATCGGCCTATACATGATATGAAAAATATAACAGATCCTAATGCCTCTGTATACATACATACACGTATAGGGCCAGATCCTGAGCTAAGCAGCGGCAGATGTTACGCCATGTAACTCCTAGCGTATGTATCATCAGCGTAAATACGAAGGAAGGGGCGGGGACATCAATTGTGATTCGGTAAAATGCATCATTTTTCATTTACAGGGTTTTACATTCATGTAAATTAATCTAAATATGTCTCTGTCACCCAGAAAATTGTTTGTGGTGTGTGAGAGGTAGGAAGAATGTATTATGAGGGGCACTGTGTGTATGTGTTTGTGGTGTGTGAGAGGTAGGAAGAATGTGTTATGGGGTGCACTGTGTGTGTGTGTGTAAGGTAGAAGTAGGGATAATGTATTATGGGGTGCACTGTGTGTGTGTGTGTGTGTAAGGTAGAAGTAGGGAGAATGTATTATGGGGTGCACTGTGTGTGTGTAAGGTAGAAGTAGGAAGAATGTATCATGAGGAGCACTGTGTGTATGTGTTTGTGGTGTGTGAGAGGTAGGGAGAGTGTATTATGGGGTGCAGTGTGTGTGTGTGTAAGGTAGAAGTAGGGATAATGTATTATTTGATGCACTGCATGTGTGTGTGTGAGAGAGATAGAAATAGGGAGAATGTTTTATGGGGTGCAGTGTGTGTGTGTGTGTGTATGTAAGGTAGAAGTAAGGAGAATGTTCTATGGAATGCACTATGTGTGTGTGTGTGTGTGTGAGGTAGAAATAGGAAGGATGTATTATGGGATGCACTGTGGGGCTGATCCAGAGCTATGGCCGCCGCACTAGTTACGACGGCCGTAAGCATAAGAATGGCATTTCTGCCGTTCTGCGCATGCACCGGGCAGATGTTGGATCTAGCGTCCGTAACAACATTGTAGTTATGGACGAGGGGGGCGGGCAGCTACGTAACTACGCTGTAGTTACGGAAGCTGGGCGGGGGGAGGAAGGGTAATTAGGACGGGAGGGCTGGGTTGAGTGTTTTACGCTCCTGTGTGAGCGTAGTTAGCGACAGTTACGCCGGCTGAAGTTAAGGTAGCCTTTAGCTGGCATAACTGTGTCTAACTACGCTCACACAGGGGGAGTGCTACTTACGGCCAGACAGCCAGCGTAGCTCTGGGTCTGGCCCTGTGTGTGTTTATGTTAGAAGTAGGAAGGATATATTATGAGGTGCACTGTTTGTATGAGATGTAAAAGTAGTGAGAATATATTATGGGGAGTAGAGTGTGTGGGTGAGGTAGAAGCAGGAAGAATGTATTATGGCATGCACTGTGTGTGACTGGTAGAAGTAGGGATATGTATTTTGAGGTGCAGTGTGTGTATGTTAAAAAGGAAACTATGCACAGGGAATGCCCCCTCACTTCTAACTAAATCCTCCACAAAGTGGCATAAGCACACATCTTTCTTACTAAACTCATCCGTGCTCTCAACCACGTCAAATGGGAGGCAATTCCACTTATCTATCACCCTTTCAGTGAAGTAATATTTCCTCTGAATCTTCCACCCTCCAGTTTATATTCATGCCCTCGTGTTCTATTACACCTCTTCCCTTGAAAAATGCCCCCTCCTCTAGCCGGTCACAACATTTGATATATTTGAAAGCTGCTACAGTCAGGCCCATAATATTGGGACATTGTGTTACACGCAGCAGGTAAGCCCTCAGCAGAATGTGAAGTTCTCCCTCTGATGCTAAGTGTCTCATTTTCCTCAGCTGTCTGATAATTAGCCTCCCTTGCCTGGGCTTGCTGCTTATTGGTGGGAGGTCCTTTAAATAGCTTTACCCGGGAACACTCCCCTGTTGGCTATAGCGTCTGGTGTATTCCTGCGTCCTGCCTGCGTTTGATCGTGTGTTCTCCTCGTGCATCTGCCTTGGATTTGTTTGGTGTTTATCCTTTGTTTACCTTTTGTTACCCTTGCCTGCCTCTGTCTTGTTGTCTGCTTCTCAGTGTGTGGTGCGAGTAGCTTGCTGCTTGCACTGGCAGCTGGGCTCCTTTGTCCTGTACAGCGTCCTCCTGGTTGAGTGCTGTGAGTTTTCTATCTCTCACTTTCTGTACCTGCTCTGAGTTTTCCATCTACTCAGAGCTCTGTTGTGCTACTGTACTTTCCATCTTGCAGTGTGTATACCGCAGCTGGGCTGTCCTGTACAGCGTCCTCCTGGTTGAGTGCTGTGAGTTTTCTATCTCTCACTTTCTGTACCTGCTCTGAGTTTTCCATCTACTCAGAGCTCTGTTGTGCCACTGTACTTTACTTTCCGCAGTGTGTATATCGCTGTGTGTACCATCTCTGCAGTGTGTATTTCGCTGAGTGTACCATCTCTGCAGTGTGTATTTCGCTGTGTGTACCATCTCTACAATGTATATTTCGCTGTGTGTACCATCTCTGCAGTGTGTATTTCGCTGTTTCGTTTCCTTGC
>WWET01000010.1:1000788-1013681 GCA_011038615.1 Limnodynastes dumerilii
ATTTGCTTTTAGTGACTGTGTACACCGCTCCCTGGGCAGTCTACTACATGGCAAGTTAACTCTCATGGATTCCCTCTTTGATCGAAAAATTTGTCAGTTCCTTTTCTGCAAACAACAAAAGGTTTCTATTCAAATTTAGTTTTGGTTTCCAACCAACTGGTCGGCTCTTAAATCTCAATGATCTGAACACTTGCATTGGGATCCCAAGATTCCAGATGGAATCCCTCCATTCAGTCATAGTGGGAATGAAAAAGGAGGAATTCTTAGCCTCCATAGATTTAAAGGATGTGCGCCTTCATGTACCAATCTGGCAGGGTCACTATTCCCTACTGAGATTTGCAATCCTGGGAAAAGACTATCAATTCCTGGCCTTGCCGTTCAGTCTTGCTACAGCTCCCAAAGTCTTTACAAAAATCATGGCAGTAATAGCAGCTCTTTTGCGTTCTCAAAGAATTACAATAATTACTTATTTAGACGACCTTCTCAATGTTCCATCGCAGGAGATCTTATGTAGCCATCTGGACATGACCTGCCAAGTGTTAGTGGAGCATTAGTGGATTCTCAATCTGCCCAAGTCAAATCCTGTGCAAACGGATAGGGTTCTCAGGGATGATCTTCGACACCTGTCAGCAACATGTGTTCCTTCCCCAAACCAAGGTCCAAAAGCACGGTCTTGGCTGTTCATTCACCCTCAGTCCTTCTCTGCATGCGTCTGATGGGAACTCTTGTATTTTCTAAAGAGACAGTCCAGTATAGCAAGCTCCATGCTCGCATCTTCCAGTGGAACCTCCTGATGAGCTGGTCAGGTTTTCACGCCTTCAGAGACAATTCATTGTGCTCTCCCCCAAAGCTCACCAGTCCCTTCAGTGGTGGCTTATTCCTCTGTTGGTCGGCAGATCCTTTACTCCACTAAACTGCTGTCCTGATGGCAGATGCCAGCTTGGAAGGTTGGAGAGCAGTGATTCTGAATCAACACCTTCAGGGCTGATGGAACAACACAAAATGGCCTGGATTCAGAGTTTGGGAGTAAGAGTAAAACAGGTGCAAGTGTACAGCTTGGCTATACCATTATACCATTTTGCTCATAAATCTTAAATCTCTAACATGCACGGAAAATACATTACTTTTGCACACAGAACTCAAATACTGCATAGCTTTATGTTTAATCTAGGAGTTAAGCTAAGAAATTTCACCTCTCAAATATAATTTTGCTTTCACAATGTAAATTTGCCTCCCCTTGCAGTTCAACTTGGTATCGCTCAGGTCTAAACTTGCACTTAAAAAAAGGTGAAGTGCAGCTCTGAATCCAGGCCAATATCTCCTTCCCATAAACGTTCTCGAACTGAGGGCCAGGTAAAATCAGGAAACTACTTCCAGCTGACATTCCATAGACTATGCAGGATAATTGCAGTATCATTTACCCTTCTAAACGCTTACGCTTCACTTAGGGTATGGAAATACTGCCTTTCTTGTATGGGATTTTTAAGAATTTCATTTAATACTAGTTTCTGTCATGAGTACATTTTTTTTTATTTTTTTTTATTTTATATTGACAATTTTTATTGCAGTCAAACACAGTACAAAATATAACAATGCGTGCAAGTTACAGATACATAAGATCAAGGACACACAAGTGAAAACATGTAACTTTGCTTACAGAATTGGTATAAGTAGCATAAGTGTATCATTCCATTAACACAATCAGTCATGCGCGTTACAGAATTTATACTAGAAGTAATTACCAATCGTTATGCCACAGAGTATATAACAATGTTAATGATCGTTTCCAATGCTGTATTTTCCATCAAATATACACATATTTCCGCTTCAAATGTGTTTTTATCCGTTTGACCATGCTGACCGCTCCCTTTTTCCCGTTTACCATTTACTCCTACCTACCAACCCTCCCCTTGTCAAGTCAACTTGCCTACACCTCCCTGAATCCCACCCGGTCCATCCTTAGGTGCCCACAACCTCTGTCATACCGTATTAAGTCTACTGTCACACCACCAGGGCTGCATCAATGTCCACCATTCTCCACCTGCAGATCCAGTACACACTCAGCATCCACCCATCGGCCCCAAATTCTACCAAACTTCTCTTTAACATTACGCTTTTCCATTACAAACCTCTCATGTTCCAATGTATCATTCACCAAGCGCACCCACTCTCTCACAATCGGAGCATTGCTGCCCATCCATGTCCTAGCAATACACACTTTTGCAAGTAAACACAGGCCATTCAAATATCACCCATCTGCACTCACCACCTCCTGAAGTTTCAGCCCGAATAAGCAATCCTTCGGTGAATCCAACACGTATTGTATTCCTGTCCCCGCTAGACACTCACTCACCTCCCTCCAGAATTTTTGAATCTCCACACACTCCCACAACAAGTGCCAGAATGTACAGCCCTCCACCCCACACTTCGGACAACAGTCTGATATTCTATCTGTGTATTTACTAAGAATATGAGGGTTAAGGTAGCACCTATGTATAATGTATATCTGAATTTGTTGAAACCTATACGATGTGGAACACTTATGTGAGCCGGCCAATAGATTACTCCATTTCTCCTCCTCCAGTGCACCCAAATCCCTTTCCCACTGCCTTCTAAGAGTTTGCACCTCAGCTTCTTGCGTAGCAGATAGTAAAAAGGAATACAAATATGAGATAAGTTTTCGATGCCCCAATGCATGTAATGTTTTTTTGAGCTGCGATGGTACTAGTACTATATGGTTAATTGAGTCAAACTGTGCCGACACGGCATGTCTGAGCTGCAAATAGTGAAAAAAGAATTTATATGGGACTCCTTTGTCTACAACTAACTTTTCAAATGTTACCATCATATCATCTTGACAGATGTGCCCCACTGCCGTTACCTCATACCGCTGCCACATGGAACCTCCTTCCAAGTTCTTCAATTCCCCCATCCTTTCATTACGCCACAAAGGAGTCTCAGGATCTAACACCGCCTCACCTATCCATGTACATGCTCTGTCCCAGATACTCTTTGCCTGCCTCACAAGAGCCGGAATTGACTGCGGATAGGAGCCAGCCAAAAGACACTGCATAGGGGTGTGCCCAAGTCCAGCCTGCTTCACCAGCGCCCGATGTAAACCCCCGTGGGAGGAATCCCCCACCCAATCCTTCAATAAAGCTAATTGGGCAGCCCAATAATATAGCTGCAGGTTAGGAAGCGCCATACCACCAGAAGTCCTGGTACAGCATAACGCATTAAATTTTATACGCGCTCTTTTACCTGCCCATATCAAAGATATCATAAGACTACGCAACTTGGCAAAAAAGGCATTAGATATATATATTGGAGAGTTGGCCACAACATACAATACCTTCGGCTGAACAATCATCTTCAACAGACTCACTCTACCAAGCACTGACAACGGAAGTTTCCTCCAGATCCCAACCTTACCCTGCAAATATTCCAGTTGAGGCACTAAATTAAGTGGTATAAAATCCGCCATGCGGTTGGTGATTGCAATCCACAGATACCTTATTTTATCCGCCCACCGTAAAGGAGGGAAGGGAGGGGAAGCAGCCGACACAGGACCCCGAAGCGGAAGAACATGGGATTTGTCCCAATTAATATACAACCCAGAGAAGCTGCCAAATTTTGTAACTATCGTCAATAAAGCCGCAATAGCAGCATGTGGATTAGCCAGGAATAAAAGAACATTATCAGCGTACAACGCTATCTTTTCTTCCCTATGTTCAACTACCAAACCCTCCACTGCAGCATCACTCCTTATACAACAGGCCAGCGGCTCTATCGCTAAAGCAAATAACGCCGGGGACAGGGGACACCCCTGAAACAGCCTGAACTCCTCTGATGTAAACCCATTCACAAGTACCCGAGCCACTGGCGCAAAGTATAATAAGCGCAACCATCCAATAAATTCAGTGCCAAAGCCCATCATAGCCAATACCGCCCACAAATATTGCCATTCAATAGAATCAAATGCCTTCCTTGCATCTAAGGAAACTACCACCGGCATCTCATAATCTGCATGCTTCAATTGTAAATGTGAAGAGAGTCGCCGAAGGTTAATGTTCGTCGCTTTCCCAGGCATAAAACCGGTTTGATCATCATGTATTACTTCCCCAATGACTCTATTTAGCCGGACCGCCAACACCTTTGCCAAGATTTTAACATCTGTATTTAACAGAGAGATTGGTCGGTACGAGTCCACCAACTCTGGGTTTTTCCCCGGCTTTGGCAACACTACAATCAGCGCCTCAGACATGGATGCAGACAGAGCACCACACTCAAACAGATCACTATATTGCTGAAGTAACCGAGGAGCAAGGAATTCCACATGCTTTTTATATAATTCTATGGGAATCCCATCCACCCCGGGAGCCTTACTATTAGGGAAGGAAGCAATAGCGGCCGTCACCTCCTGTTCTGAAATGGGTCCATCTAGATACTCCCTGCTAGCATTTGTAAGACTAGGGAGAGCTATGGTAGAAAGATAGTCCTGCAAATCTTGATCTGTATAATTAGCTTGACTACTATAAATCTGCTGAAAATGCTTCACAA
The DNA here is from genome assembly GCA_011038615.1 of Limnodynastes dumerilii. Taxonomy (NCBI): domain Eukaryota; kingdom Metazoa; phylum Chordata; class Amphibia; order Anura; family Limnodynastidae; genus Limnodynastes; species Limnodynastes dumerilii. Next base: position 1,005,349 of record WWET01000010.1, read on the forward strand.
ACACCCCTGCAACCTCCTGAAGCCCAGTTTGTCTCACACCCTCCTCATCCACAACACTCACAATGCCAGCTGAAGCCTGCTCCCCACTAGCCATTCGAGCCAGAAATCTCCCACTTTTATCCACCTCCATGTATTGGGTATGAGAGGTAAACAACAGCTTCCGCTTAGCTTTAGCCACCAAATAATCCGTCCACTCTTTCTTCGCAGCCAGCCACGCATACCGATCAGCAGCCTCACCCGATCTCACATATCTCAACTCCAACTCCTCTGCCAGCTCAGCCAACTTTATTTCACACTCCCCAGATAAACGTTTGAGAACATTTACACTATTTATTAAATTCCCTCGCAGAAAGGCCTTAAAGGCATCCCACTGTATGGGAGTAGACGTTGTACCTGCATTGTCAGAAAAGTACCCCTGCCATTGTGCCTCCAAATCACATCCACCCCCTGCCTAGTAAGCCAAAATGGGTGGAACCGCCAAAATCTTTGACCTACCACTAACTCCGTGTCTAATGACAGCAGTAATGGGGAATGATCCGACACACCATGCACCTTATATTCAACAGAAACTATCTTGGAGAGAAGAGGGGAGCTAACCAAAGCCATATCAATGCGCGAAAACGTATTATATGTAGTCGAGAAACGGGAGTATTGCATCTTGTCTGGATACGTAAACCTCCATGCATCCACCAAACCCATTTCAGACAGTAACTTAGCAAAAACAGTGCTACCGTCTCCTAAGTCTCCCAAACCTCCCTCCCTCCACCTATCCAATCTTTTGTGCAATACATTGTTGTAGTCCCCTACACATACAACCTGAGCAGCTGGGTCCTTTGCCATAAACTCCCCACATTTCCTCATAACCTCTCCGTTATATGGGGGAGGTATGTATACAGCCAGGATAAGGTAACGTTGCAAATGGATCGTAACAGATAAAAACACATACCTACCCAATAGATCAATAACATGTTCGTGTATTTTGCAATTTAGCCGTTTATGGATCAAAACTGAAACCCCCCCGAGACAACTCTGTATGGGAAGAATGGAAGGCCTGCCCCACCCATGACTTTTTAAGACTAAGTGCCCTGGTCCCCTCCAGATGTGTCTCGGTCAGGCACACAATATCAGCATTATAAGATTTGATTTGTCGCATTACCAGGCCTCTTTTTACTTTATTATTGAGTCCTCTGACATTCCACGTCAGCAAAGCCAGAGGACTTGTCCTTTTTATGTTACACCCCATGACAACTCCAACCCAGACCGTATCCTGGTAATTTGGGACATGCATAAGCAGTACATGAACACCTGAACAAACCCATCAACCCCTAGGCCCGACTTGACATACCCATCCCACCACATACCAAACCCAAACCCAACGGATGCAGCCATCAGCTATCTATCCCGCCCTTTACCCAGCCTGTATAGCCTTGACCCCCAACTTAAGGTATACTTAATGCTCACCCAACTCCAACAACAACTTACTGAGACACACCAGACAACAGTATGCTTCCTCAGTACTTAACCCTCCACCCACCCGCTCTCACCCTTTTGGGAGTTCCCCTTCACTACCTAAGACTATTGCCCCCTAAGCTCATATATTAAACATTGTAACAGAATAACAGACCCGTAATAGGCTTAAGGTACCGTGCTACCCAGACCCATTCTATAACATCAAACAATTGAAAGCATATTCAATAACATAAAGGATGCAAAGAACTGTGCCATATCAGCGATCCAATGGGGCCGTCGCCGGGGCCGCTCGGTCCAGCCACGAAGCCGCCTCTCTGGCAGAGTCAAAAAAGTGTGTGGAGCCGCCTGCCACCACACGCAGTCGGGCCGGGAAGAGCATGGAGTAAGGGTATTGCAGTTCCCATTAGACGCCTTTTCACCTGTACAAACTGTGCTCTGCTCTTTTGGATCTCCATAGGGAAGTCTGGGAATACAGATATTTTTTCACCATTATACTCCAAGGAGCCTTTGGTGCGCACCAGCCTCAGAATAGAATCTCTGTCCCTGTAATGAAGCAACCTTGCAATAAATGTTCGAGGCGGAGCCCCCGGTGGTAGACTTCTCATCGGCACCCGGTGCGCACGTTCAACTGTAAACTGGGATGTAAGCTCGCCCCTGCCGAACGTATCAGTGAGCCACTTTTCAAGAAATAATTCGGGCGCCGCTCCCTCAGCCTTTTCCGGCAGTCCCACAAAACGAAGGTTATTTCTTCTCAAGCGTCCTTCCATGTCCGTCAAGCGTTGTTTGCAGACTGACACTTGTGACGTCAAATCAGCCAGCTGAGCAGACAGCGGAGCTGTATTATCTTCCAACTGCGATATGCGGCGCTCTGTTTCGCCCACCCTCTCCTTTATTTGCTGCATGTCCTGCCGGATCAAAGACACATCCACCTGCACTTCTCCTATTTTTTCCGTCCACCTGCACCTCTCCTATTTTTTCCGTAACTTTCCTCTCAGAGGAGGTGATAGCTTCCAGCAGCTGCTGCATGGATATCTGCGGTTCAGTAGCAGGCATTTTTTCCGGTTCCAGGGCCGGGGGAGAGGGAAGAGTTCTCCACAGGACCGTGACGTGCAAAACGCTCCAACCGGGCTGCCGCGGCAGACGGGCCGTGTTTCCCCATGCTTAGCACTGAACAGAGTGCGCACTACAGTATCCAATTGCCTGTCAGTGACTGTTAGCAAATCCACCAATTTCACAGCAGATAATAGACTTCCAAAATATGCAGTAGCAAAGTTCACCAACAGCAGGGTAGCAGAGCGCCGGCAAGAAGGGCAGCAGTATAACACAGATATTCTATGAAGCAAATGCCCAACTCATGCAGCCCTTATATTGGTATCTGTACCCAGCCTCTGTAGCAGGTAGAAGACTGTCAAAGCATGCAGTAGCAAAGTTCACCAACAGTAGGGTAGCAGAATTCAGGCAAAAAGGGCAGCAGTATAGCACAAGTATTCTATAAAGCAAATGGCCAGCTCACACAGCCCCTGTGTTGGTGTCTGTATCCAGCCTCTGTAGCGGTTAGTAGACTGTCAAAGTATGCAGTAGCAGAGTTCACCAGCAACAGGATAGCAGCTTTAAGGCAAGGAGGGCAGCAGTACAACACAGGTATCTTATAAACAAATGTCCAACTCACACAGCCCCTGTATAGGTGTCTGTATCCAGCCTTTGTAGCAGGCAGCAGGCAGAGAAAGCATGCAGCAGCAAACTCCACTTTCAACAAGGCACCTCCTCACAGGCAGCAAGGCCAGCAGTAAAGATTCAATGGGGGATATGACCATCTAGCACCCCAGCCTCTGATCAGCAAATGTGTGCAGTACTCCAGGCCACAATGTCCCCTGCCACCTCCAGCCTGCGGATATCTGTCCTCACACTGGCCGTTACCTAGAGCAGAGGTCGTTCCTCCTCCTGCCCTGCAGTTAAGATGGCGCCCGTCCGCGTGTATTTGGCGCCAAACTCTTCCTTCTTGTCTGCGGCGCTGCTATCACCTCCCGCAGATCAGCCAGCCGTTCCCCACGTTTCCCAGCAGCCCCCTCGGGGATCACCACACCGCCAGCACAGGTCCGCTGCCTCCACCACCCACCTGCTCCCTCCCGCTCAGACACAGCTCACCCGACTCCCGCTGGGCCACGGCACTGCAGTCACCAGATCCACCGGATCAGCTCCCCAGCCTCCTCAGGGTCCACTCCCTCCGTCAGGTACCTCACCCTCTGGGCAACAGAGCAATGCCAGGGCAATTTACAAAATATTGATCAGGATTTTGCAGGAGCAACACTCTCTTGCGTCCTACTCCATGCAAGCCGATGCCACGCCCCTGTCATGAGTACATTTTAGTAGATATACATAGTCAATTAAGCACTTGCACAGTGTAAGCACCTGTTCCATTATACATACAGTGACATACCCTGCACTTGTGTTTGGATTGCTTGAAGAGAAGGATTCTTCATTGCGTTGGACTGTTGCGCATCCATACATAACCTGCCATACTTGTGTACCACTCCAGAGCTGCTGTTTGAATCACATTATTTGTGTTCTATTGCCCCAGATACATTATTTTTTTGTGCTTCAGATGTTAAGCTTATACGTGTTTTTATCGTGTTAAAGCACTTGCAGAACACTAGTTTAATTGTACAATTCATTGGCATTAAAATATGTCAACACTTGCTGCTAAACAGGTGCTGTCATGGCAACACAGGATTTATTCTATTGTCACATTCAGAATCTTTCTTTATGGGGTTTTGGTCTGTTAAAGCTGCAAGGTTGGATCAAAGTGATTCAACAGAACCGGATCCAGACTTCCACCTCCCCTTGCTGTTCATCTGGATCATATATCGTCTGCCTTTTGGGATTTTCACATGTGTAAGTAGTCTGCTCTAACCAAATTACAAATGACACTTCCAACAGGTTGGAGGAACTTCAATGTACAGTATAGATTTACTAAGACTGTGTACTGATCAAGACTTTTCCCCAGCTGCTATTTTAGATTCTCAGAACAGTCTGTGTGAGAGGAGGGGTTGGTTAGTTGTGCCATCACACATGCATGGATCCAGTTCATAGTGGTAATATAGGAAAGGTGCAATACAGTAAGAGGCAAACATAGGAGAAAAATAAAAGCATTTATTATAAAACTATATTCTAGAAAACGGTTAGCTCTTAAGAACATTTATAAAACTTTGTCCTAATCAAAAGACAACAGAACAGTGCTGTCTCAGAGTTGCACAATACATAGTAATGACCTTGTTCCGAGGATTGTGGGCTGTTGAAAAGTTTGAAACAATTGCATTACTTTAATAAAACACTAAAAAATATAGGCAGCCAGATCAATAAATACAGCATGATAGGAATAATAATAATGTCTTATTGTCCAATAAAGTTCAGTTTCCAGTGTGAGTTAACCATATAAATGGGGCGAGAGGTTAGCAAGTCTATACTCCAACCACTTCCAGCAGTGCCAGGTCACGCAGCTCCTCCAGCAGTGAGTACAGACTGCAGCCCTGTGTCTGCTGATACTCCTGGTGCTGTTTCCGGGCTCTGCTCTCTGCAGCCTCCACTTCTTTTGCCTGTTGAGCCTCTATTGCTGTACGTGTAACCTCTCTAACAAGGTCAGTCCGGGCCAGGTTAGAACTGGCTATAGAAGACCGTTCTTCCTGGGAAACATGAGGCTTGTTGCTGATTATCTCCAAATGGATTCTATCTGCATGAAAACGAGATGTTTTTATCCCAATTTGTACCTACAAAAAAACAGAAGAAAAAAAAAAAAGTTCCTGAGCATTGCCATGTATTATATCCCTTCTTCTCTGTTACAGACATGTTTAGACTACATTCATGTTATTGTATTGTATTTCAAGGTGTAATAAATACCAAAACCTAGATTTATATTGAAAATGGCACACATTTCAATACTCGGGTGCACTTGGAATATGAGACCATTACATTTCAGTACACTCACATTCCAAGTCTCCTCACTATAGTGTAAGTGTGGCAGGGTCTTCATGTAGTGTAGATTGGGTTAATCATTTCTTGGAATGTGGACCTAGCTTTCGTTCCATTCTGGTTATTCAAAATGCAGAAAAAAATACAGGTCTGCAGCAACAAATACTGAAAGCTGCATGAACAAGTAAGAATGCATAACAGCATGACGACATTCCTTATGATAGCAGCATTCATATACACCAAAGGGGTACAAGCACTTACAGGAGAGGTGTATTAGAACACAAGGGCATGTGTATAAACTGCAAGGTGACAAGTTTAGAGGAAAAGTGCAAAAAAATTACACCACTGAAAGAGTGCTTGATAAGTGAAGCAGCCTCCCAGCTGAGGTGGTAGAGGCTAACACAGTAGAGCTATTTAAACATGCTTGAGATAAATATATCTTAAATCAAAGACTAAGTTGAGTGTCAACTAGAGTGTAGTGTTTAAAATAAATAAATAAAACTTGCAGAGACTGGATGGGCCAAGTGGCTCTCATCTGCCATCACATACTAGGTTTTTATGTTGCTGCACCAGTACTAGTGTTTCACCCCTTAATTGTTCAGAATGGTCTGTGTATAGCCACATTATCTTCCAATGCATGGACATGATGCAACACATTTACAGATGCTTAGAGGTCAAATAAGGAATATATAAAAACCCTTCAAGTATTTAACTTACAGTTACATGATCAAACAAGCAGAGTGATGTTTCCTTTCCTCCTCCTGTAATCATTGTGATTCTTTCAGGCCGCCGTTGCAAAGATCCAGCTGTCCACTGATATCCATCATCAAGAAAGGACAATACCAGACCTTCCATGTTCTTCACATAGGCTGCTCCTTTTATTCCGTACCTGTTATTACAGGCAATGTAAGCGCAGTCAGAAATACGTTTATGCGCATTCTGACTATCAAGCGTATGGCTTTGCTTCGTGACCTATACTTTACAGCCTTTACTACAGGAACCTAAGTCTAATAAAGAAAATACAAGGCATTTCTGAGTTTGTATGTGTGCTATTAAAACACCTTTTGAAGGGGATTGTAGAAATTTTTCCATAGCTTCTATCTTGTTATATAACCAATAATTCCAGTCTATGCTGAGATGCAGTATTGATACACAGAGATTGTCTATTAACAGATGCCATTAACCAGTAACACACTATACCATTTTATCCTTTCCTTTGTTGTTAGATTACCCCCTGGCCTTACATGCCCGTTTGCATTAACCTATAAACTGATCTGAACTACTTCCATTTTGCGTATTCTTGTCTGGGAGCAGAGGGGGTGTTTTCCACAGCAGCTATTTTGGAGGCTTTAAGGGGTGTCTCCTGAGGTAAGTTAGCTCTCAGTTAAAAAAAAAAATAAAAAAATATTATATTATATATTATATATATAATTTTTCCCTTTGTTTCTGTGGCTAGCAGGTTAACCCCCTGCCTTTCATGCACCTGTTTAACATTTACTTAATAAATTGATTGAGCAGCTTCCATTCTGTTTTTCTTCTTTTTCTGGTCATGAATGGCGTCACAGGAATATCGGAAGGGACTGGTCCCGTTGGAATGCTCCAAGAGAGTCGGGTCGACGGCCTTCGGATAAATTTGATGCGCAGGGAAGACGACCTATCTGTAGAAGTTGTAATAGAGGTGGGCATATCAAAAGAAATTGTTCATATCGGCCTTTAAACGGGGGTATCCCGAGGCGAGGGACCGACCCTCGGGAGGAAAACCAGTAGCAGGTCCATTGACGCAGGAATGATGGCCACAATATGTAGGAGAGTGTCCCCACCTTAAAATCTGCATCAATGGTGTTGAGATGATGGCTTTACTATATACTGGTTCTCAAGTGTCTACGATTAGACTTACTGAATTCCGTCAACATTGGCAAGAGACAGAAATGGAAACTCCTCCAACAACCTGGCTTCAACTCTTAGCTAGTAATGGTCAGCCTATAGACTATTGTGGATATTGGGAAGCTGATATGAACATTGGCGTGTAAATTTAACTAAACAAGGATGTTTAATTACGACCGTTCAGGGAGAACATTTGCCGCCCGTGATAATTGGGATGAATGTCTTAAAGAATTGTCCTGAGGAATTAGTGGAAGTTCTCCGAACCGAGATGCAAAATGCTGTTCCAAAAATGCGGAAAATACTGCAGCAGACCGTGCGGATATTGGAAGGACAGAGAAAATTTGTCAATCATAGAGGGGAGGTCGGAAAAGCAAAAATTCCTGATAATCAACCAGTGTTGTTGTTGCCTAACTCTGAGCATGTCATTTGGTGTAAGGCTCGGATTGGGCCTGGTGGACAGGATTACGAAGCTATAATTGAGCCTTGTGAGGCTGAAGGTCAACAGCCGTTTGTAATAGCGAGAACTTTGGCAAAGGTACAAAAAGGAAGAGTACCAGTGAGAGTTTTAAATCCACATAATCATCCACTGAAACTCTTTAAACACTGTCCGGTGGCGAAAATCACACAGGTAGATTTTCAGGATATTGTAAAGCAGAATATAACTGTTGCTTCTCCGAGCAAAGGGATAGCTGAATCCCCTATCAATGAAGTGGAGACCTCATGGTGGAAGGAGATCCAAATTGGAGATTCTGAAACTCCTCAAGATAAAAAACATGGAGTCTTAAAAGTGGTACGGAAAAATGAAGTGGCCTTCAGTCAGCATCCCTCGGACTTCGGGAAAACAGAAGGGATATTTCATCATATTCCCACTGGGACAAACCCGCCCATTAAAGAAAGACATCGAATGTTACCTCCAACTATGTATCAACTGGTGAGAAATCTCATAGCTGACATGAAAGAAGCGGGTGTCGTCAGAGAAAGTCACAGCCCATGGGCAGCTCCATTGGTAATAG